>SJYT01014284.1:147228-158544 GCA_006410635.1 Cephalophus harveyi
TGTGGTGTTGGAGAAGACTCTTGAGAGTCCCTTGGACTGCAAGGAGATCCAACCAGTCCATTCTGAAGGAGATCAGCCCTGGGATTTCTTTGGAAGGGATGATGCTAAAGCTGCAACTCCAGTACTTTGGCCACCTCATGCGAAGAGTTGACTCATTGGAAAAGACTCTGATGCTGGGAGGGATCGGGGGCAGGTGGAGAAGGGGACGACCGAGGATGAGATGGCTGGATGGCATCACGGACTCGATGGATGTGAGTCTGAGTGAACTCCGGGAGATGGTGATGAACAGGGAGGCCTGGCGTGCTGCGATTCACGGGGTCGCAAAGAGTCGGACACGACTGAGCGACTGAACTGAACCCTGTTATCACTGTCAATATAACCTGGTGACTTTGCTTTAGAATTGCTTTGCAGTGTATTTAAATATTGAATGAGCCTTTAATTCATTGCCTAAATTATATTTGTGACCTGTATTTCCACGCAGAAATCCTGCTGTCCCTGCTGAGGCTTTGTTTACTTATTTTTTTGAAGTTTATTTATTTACGGCTGTGCTGGATCTTTGTTGCTGCATGTGGGCTCTCTCTAATCGCAGCAAGCGGGGCAGCTCTCTACTTGTGGTGCGGGGGCTCTCGTTGCAGGGGCTCCCCTTATTGCAGAGCACAGACTCTGGGCACGCAGGCTGCAGTAGTTGCAGTACGTGGGCTCAGTTGCTTCAAGGCATGTGGAACCTTCCTAGACCAGGCATCTGACCCCTGTCCCCTGCACTGGCAGGCGGATTCTTAACCACTGGGAGGACCACCTGCAAAGTCTGCGCCTTGTTGACTTTAGACTGGAGGCAGAGACCCTGTAATGTTACCGCTTACTGACTCTCGGATCTGAAGGCTGGTTCCAGCTTCACCATCACCCCTCCCAAGACCCCCAGAGCCATAGCTATGGTATGCACCCTCCATGTGTGTGTGTAATGGAGAGGGGGCGGGGGAGCGGGAGACATTAAGGGGAGAAGGAGAGGAAACCAGAGACACAGACTCACAGCAGATTAGGCAGGACCCCAAGTCCTGACAACTGAGGGAAGAAAGGTTTTCAAGGAGGTCCAGGGTACTAAAAGCCCCAGCAGTTTAGGGAAGACGACAGCAGAGGCAGGGCCGTGGAACTTGGCGACACAGAGGGCATCGGTGATCTGGGGAGAAAGGCAAAAGCAGGGGGTGCAAAGCCTGGTTAGAGCGGCTCCGTTACAGCCAGCAGAAGTGGGGCTTCGCCGGGACAGAGCGGAGAAGCGAGGTGGCTGCACAAGTTCGTGGAATTTTTTTTTAATTGATGATGTTGCTGTTTGTTTTAGGACATGCGTGCACGGGAAGTCGCTTCAGTCGTGTCCGACTCTTTGGGACCTTAGGGACTGTAGCCCACCAGGTTCCACTGTCCGTGGTATTCCCCAGGCAAGAGTCCTGGAGTGGGTTGCCATGCCCTCCCCCAGGGGATCCTCCCGACTCAGCAATCGGACCCGCGTCTCTAACATCTCCTGCATTGACAAGTGGGTTCTTACACTAGTGCTGCCTGGGAAGCCCTTGTTTTAGGACAGGAAATAGGAAAGCTTATGTTGCTGAGAAAATGGTGTAGGAGAAATGACTAGGCTTCTCCATCCACGGAATTTTCTAGGCAAGAGTACTGAAGTGGGTTGCCATTTCCTTCTCCAATGACACAGAAGAGAGAGAGATTTGTAGGATCAAAGTCCTTAGAAGGGAGAGAGGAGAGGAGTCGGAACACAGGTGGCCAGCTCTCCATCTAGTGGGAGCGGGGCACCACTGTCAGCTGAGGGGAGAGAGGGAAAGAGGTGCAAGATCTACAGGTGGGCAGCCGGGGAGATGGATCCGGCGGTGGAGGGTGGCCGGGCGCCCGGATGGCCTCTGTCTCAGATGCCAGCCCTGGAGCCTGCAGCTTTGCTCCGTCACTCAGTCGCGTCCGACTCTCTGTGACCCTGTGGACTGCAGTCCTCTGGGCTCCTCTGCTCATGGGATTCTCCAGGCAAGAATCTGGGAGCGGGTTGCGTCTGTATGGGGTTGGCTGTTCATACATTCTGTGGTTCTGAGCCAGAAGCTTCACCACACATTGAATTCAAAGCAGGAGGTGATTCCTATCGCTGAGCTTTCTGCTGTCCTCACTCACCAGATGGTTCCAGAGTGAGATCTTGTCTGCATCTCACACGGCCTTTCCCGTCTCGGCTCGTGACATGGCAGGAATCTAGCGATTCAGCACTTGAGAAAGTCAAAGGCTTTGCAGAGGCTTTTGTGCTCCAGTCTGATCCCCTCATTGCACAGAGCAGGAAGCCCGAAGAGTGAGCCCAGACTACCCAGCTGGAATTTAAAGGGGATGGATACGAATTCCTGTACGTACTTAAGTTTAAAAGAGAAAAAAAATTCCCAAAACGTTTGAAATTAGAGGAAATCTGACAGCTACTGTTGTCCATGTGGGGGTTGATCTGTTGGGATGTTCCAGTAAATGAAAACACCAGGGACCACTGGCCTCCGCCCCACGTCAGAGTAAATTCTCCCACTGAATCATCCAGAACAGAAACATCTTCAGTAGCACCCAGTACAAGTCATGAGAGTCAGCCACCATCTGTATCTTGCAGAAATTCCTGTGGTCACTCACACCAGTGGCTTGAGATGAAAAATTGGCCCCAAGAATCCCGCTGACCTGCAGCCTCTGGGTGAGGTCACACTGACAGGCCCCCTCTGGGCCATCTACATCTGTGCTCTTAAACTGGCTGAGACTGACTTCAGAAACAAAATCTAGGCCATTCAAGGACTGTTTTCCCAACTTACTTTTTTTCTCCTTCTTTAAAAAAAAAAATAATAATTTTTTTCTCTTTCTTTTTAAAAAACAAACTTTTTGTTTTGTATGGGAGTATCAGTTCAGCTCAGTTCAGTCGCTCAGTCGTGTCCGACTCTTTGCGACCCCATGAATCGCACCACACCAGGCCTCCCTGTCCATCACCAACTCCCGGAGTTCACTCAGATGAGATGCCATCCAGCCATCTCATCCTCGGCCGTCCCCTTCGTCTCCTGCCCCCAATCCCTCCCAGCATCAGAGTCTTTACCAATGAGTCAACTCTTCGCATGAGGTGGCCAAAGTACTGGAGTTTCAGCTTTAGCATCATTCCTTCCAAAGAAATCCCAGGGTTGATGTCCTTCAGGACGGACTGGTTGGATCTCCTTGCAGTCCAAGGGACTCTCAAGAGTCTTCTCCAACACTGCTGATTGATAATGTTGTGATAGCTTTAGGTAGGCAGCAAAGGGACTCAGCCTTACATATACATGTATCCATTCTCCCCCAAACTCCCCTCCCATCCAGGCTGCCCCATAGCACTGAGCAGAATTCCCCGTGCTACACAGTGGCTCCCTGTTGGTTACCCATTTTAAGGATAGCAGTGTGTACTTGTCCATCCCAAACTCCTTACCTATCTTTCCCCCACTATCCTTCTCTCAGCAACCATCTCTTCTTATGGTCTCAGCAACCATAAGTTTGTTCTCTAAGTCTGTGAGTCTTTTTCTGTTCTGTAAATAAGTTCGTGTGTACCACTTTTTTTAGATTCCATATAAAAGGGATATCATATAATACTTCTTCTTCTCTATCTAGAGGTCACTCAATAATTTTTCTCCTCCGTTCCATTTTTAAGCCTCCCGGGCAGATGGAAGACAGCCGTCTGAGTGTCCGTGCCACGTTGCTTCAGTCATGCCTGACTCTGTGGTCCATGCCCTGTAGTCCACAGGCTCCTCTGCCTACACACAGTAAATGCTCGAAGCTGGGCTTCCCTGCTGGCTCAGATGGTAACGAATCTGCATGCAATGCAGGAGACCTGGGTTCAATCCCTAGGTTAGGAAGAGCCCCTGGAGGAGGAAATGGCAACCCACTCCAGTGTTCTTGCCTGGAGAATTCCACCAACAGAGGAGCCTGGCGGGCTACAGTCCATGGGGTCACAAAGACTCAGACACGACAGCAGCTAACACTGTCACAGGTTTCTACTCGACTATAAAATAAGACCAATAGCATCTACTGATAACCTCAGCCAGTTATCAAAGGCACAAAGCAAAGATCCTGGTGAGTCTTTGGAAACCTGGAAGCTCTCTAAAGGTATATTTACCCTTTCTAAACTATGTGTAACACCTCAATTAAATTGGTTAAATGGGTTTCAAGTTGGTTGAATTTGGGGTTTAATCAAATACATTTTCATTTCAACCTATGTTAAGAAGTGTCTGAAGTGCTTGTTCACGTCCATTCTTTAATAACACCATCTAGGAGGCAACTCCCAGCCCCCTTGGCTGAGGGATGCAGGGTCAAGGGTGAAAGGCTGGAGTTGAACAGGAAGGATATTGGCTCCATTAGTGAAGATGTCTCGTTTCTAATCAGTTTCCCGGCTGAGACAAGATCTACAGAGACAGCAGCAGTGGCTGCCTCATTCCCAGCAGGATCCTTAGCAACCAACCCAGTATCTTATCTTCAGGAGGTGCAGGGATAAGTATTTGTTGCATGGAGAAGTTCCTATCAGTCTTGCTTTTCTTTCTTTTTCTTCCAAATAGATAACAATGAATAGGATTGATATTTTAATTGGTTGAAATAATTTAGCGTATTAGTATCTTCATAATATAATAATTATCTTTAAAGGGAAAATCAGAATGTTCACGGAATGACCACTGATTGTTTTGTCTACATGCAACTAGAACATAAAGTGAATTAAGAACCTTTTAAAGCAACAAACCCTAATGTCTGTCATCCTGGTGGCAAAGCCCAGAGGCTCTCATTGTCTTGGACTGCTGTGGGGGAAAGCAGGCAGAAGGATGAACATCAAAGAGACGGGTCAGGGACTTCCCTGGTGGTCCAGTGGTTAGGATTTTGTGCTCAATGCAGCAGGGCTGGGTTCGATCCCTGGTCAAGGAGCTAAGATTCCACATGCCTCATGGCCCAAAAATACAGAACAGAAGCAATATTTTAACAAATTCAATAATGACTTTAAAAAAATGGTCCACATCAAAAAATAAACATAAAAGAGAGATGAGTCAAGCTAATTGTGAAGACTAGAAAAGTTCCTCAGCAAGCAAATTCTAGAGACCTAAACAAACATGTCTCAGTTCAGGCGCTCAGTCGTGTCCGACTCTTTGAGACCCCATGAATTGCAGCTCACCAGGCCTCCCTGTTCATCACCAACTCCCGGAGTTCACTCAGACTCACGTCCATCGAGTCAGTGATGCCATCCAGCCATCTCATCCTCGGTCGTCCCCTTCTCCTCCTGCCCCCAATCCCTCCCAGCATCAGAGTCTTTTCCAATGAGTCAACTCTTTGCATGAGGTGGCCAAAGTACTGGAGTTTCAGCTTTAGCATCATTCCTTCCAAAGAAATCCCAGGGCTGATCTCCTTCAGAATGGACTGATTCGATCTCCTTGCAGTCCAAGAGACTCTCAAGAGTCTTCTCCAACACCACGGTTCAAAAGCATCAATTCTTCAGCACTCAGCCTTCTTCACAGTCCAACTCTCACATCCATACATGACCATAGGAAAAACCATAGCCTTGACTAGACGGACCTTAGTCGGCAAAGTGATGTCTCTGCTTTTGAATATACTTTCTAGGTTGGTCATAACTTTTACTCCACGGAGTAAGCGTCTTTTGATTTCATGGCTGCAGTCACCATCTGCAGTGATTTTGGAGCCCCCAAAAATAAAGTCTGACACTGTTTCCACTGTTTCTCCATCTATTTCCCATGAAGTGATGGGACCGGATGTCATGATCTTCATTTTCTGAATGTTGAGCTTTAAGTCATTAACTTCCATATATATCCATTTTCTTCCAGTCTAACTAATAGAAAATAGAAGATTTCCACCAGTCAGATGACGGGAGGTGGAGGGAACAGCATGATTCTCAAGACTTCCCACAATGCATCACTGTGGTTTAAGATCACATTCTCCAAGGGAGAACTGCCTACAGATGAAAGGAAAAGGTGTATTGAAGCAATAATTGCATATTGTAGCAGATAAAACTATGAATCTAAAATAAAATATATATCACTTGAAATCCTAACTCCATTCCCCACACTGCTTAAATATGTAGTATCAATAGAAAGTTGCTAATCTTTCTGATTCTTAGTGGAAATTGGGAATTCTAATAATGCTTATCTCACATGGGTTTTGTACATATTAAACAAAATAATAAAGGGTTTATTGCATAACATACATTCAACAAATGATAGCTATTAGGATTACTTCCACACATTTTTATTGATTGTTTAAATAATTATAATTAGTGTTTACACTTTTAACCTCTATTTTAATTCCCACCCTCACCCTGATTAGAAGAAGAGGGGCTTGGCTGCTTCATTTCTGTGGGTATCAAAAGTGGTGTTTTAACTCTGATTTACTTGTTGATCCAAAAAAATTTCCAAGACTACCAACTGAAACTCCCTAATGATTCTTTTCACAGATATCTATTCTCATTTCCAGGCATGTAAGGAGAATATCACCTTCCTAAAACAGTTAAGGCACCCACAGTTCAGTTATAAAAGCCTTCTGTAAAATTTCACCAGTAAATGAGACTTTGAACTGAGTGTTGGTGAAGTGGAAGCATAAATGTCAGTTTTACTTCAACAGTTAAAGCTTAATGACACCTCTGAAAGTAAACAGTGTGTGACAGAAGGGCAAGTTTATTTTCCTGAAGGCAGACAGTTGATAAATATAAAATGCTTTTTGCAGGTCTAATGATTTTTCAACTCACAAAAATCCACGTGCTATAAAGACTTGTCAAACACATGACTGAGTCACTTTTTTCAAAATCCAGAACCATATAAAGCATCACCTAAGAAATCTGGGTTCTAGAATCATCTGGGTTGATACCTTCATGTCTATTGTGTATAGAAAAAACTATCCAACTATGGTTTGAACACAGCTTTTATACACTTGGCAAAAAGGTGTCCCACTTGAACTAGTTATTTTTCAGACTAGTAACAATTTTTTGCATCGATTTTCTTAATTTTTATTTTATATTGGAATATCATTGCAGACTAATAACAATCTTAAACTAACCTATAGATTATGATAAACAGAAAATAGAAACAAAAATTGCTTATTTGTTCTAAAGGTATAAATGGCTAAAAATTAATTTATTTAAGGCTATCATTATTCATAGTATAAAGTGAGTGAAGTCGCTCAGTCGTGTCCGACTCTTTGCGACCCCATGGACTGTAGCCTACCAGGCTCCTCCATCCACGGGATTCTCCAGGCAAGAATACTGGAGTGGGTTGCCATTTCCTTCTCCAAGATTCATAGTATAAAACATAGCCAATAAATTGGCGTATTGAAATACAGTGACAGGAAGGAATCTATTTGGAATAGCAATATTCTTATTTTTAAATTAATTTAGTAAAACATAGCATATGGATAAAATAAGCAAGAAGTCTGTACCTTTAGTGAATGTGATAACTCATATAATGAAAATTTTATTTCATTTATTTTGGGAAAAATTCAATAAAATGGATATATGATTTCACAGAGTTTAAAAACTATAATTAGGTGATTTAATATTAAAATATTTATTGTATCTATGCTGAGTACTTTATGGAGGTAAACAACACACAATTTTGTCTTTGGGAAATTTTAGTCTATTTGCAACATCAGATACATATATTCACAAATTAATAAAAGGAGAAGTAAATAATATTTGGTAGTAATTCTATAATACCTGAGTAATGAAAAATAAATGCTTAATGAAAGATTAAAGTCAGCATTATTATTAATACCTTCAAGATTTCAGAGAGGGAATTTGTGTCTTTTCTTTGGCAAATAGAGCCCAAGTTGTGAATTAAATGAGACAAAAAATTTGGATAAATGGATAAATGTCTAATTGCAGAATAATACGTGGGATGCATATATGACTCTGTTTTTCTCTTACTGCCTGTAGAATTCCAGTTCCTTTAGAATTGTCTATATCCTTATTGAAATTATGGGTTTGTCTATTCTGGAGCATTCATTGGATTCATGTGGGGCACATATCATGGGGTCATAGAAAACAGGCCTGCAAGTAATACAATTTTCAATCAGCCCTCTCTGTCCTTCTTCAGGAATAAGTAAATGTATGTGCTCCTCATGAGTGGAGTCATGTTTCCACAGTCCTTCTGTTAGTCACACAGGCTTCCAATCAGTCAGGGGATTTGTCTTCCCTGTCAGACCCTAAAGCCAGTGCACCCAATATGTGACTCAAACCACGGACTCTCCAGAAAGGGTCTCCTTCCATGTAATCTCCCTTTTCCTCTGAGTCCCCTCACAGGGGCACAGGCCCTGAGCAGATCACTTCTCTTATCTTCGAACAGAATTCCACATAGATCTTTCTTACAGCTTTCATTGCACAGGAATCTTTCTGCCAGTTTACAGTTGTTGTCAGTGACAGTTGTTCACAAGTATAATGTATTTTTGATGTGTTGGTGGAATGAGGTGTGTTCCTGTCCTCCTACTCTACCATCTTGATCTCCCTTCCCTATTACTGCTCTTTTGAAGAGGATTTTCAGAGTCCTTTATCTTAAAATTTTATTGACCTTAAGTGAAGTGAAGTCGCTCAGTCGTGTCCGACTCTGCAACCCCATGAACTGTAGCCTGCAAGGATCCTCCGTCCATGGGATTTTCCAGGCAAGAGTACCGGAGTGGGCTGCCATTTCCTTCTGCAGGATCTTACAGGAACTTTTTTTTATGTAGAATTTTATCTTTCTTCTTACTTGGCTTTGGTTTGATATCAGCCTTATGGTTGAACATAACTTTCTCCATCCCAATTTAAACAGCTTTAATCATGTCTTTTTTTTTTTTTCCCCTCAAGAAATTTGCCAGGATTTCTTTTTTTTTAATTTAATTTATTTTAATTGGAGGCTAATCAAATTACAATATTGTATTGGTTCTGCCTTTTTAAGTAAACAAAAACCTCTCTTTTTGCTATATACAGTGGCCCATTCTTAGTTTTCATCTTTCTTAATCTATCACCAGCATTTGATAGTCAATCCCTCTTTACCCTCCTTAAAAACTTTTATTATTTGTCTTCCAGTTCACCAAGCTCTCCTATTTTTCCTTTAACAAACTGTCTTCTCCTTCTGCAGTTTCTGAAATGAATCTTCTTCATATGACATTTTAATCATGAGCTTTGATCTATGAATCTCTTCATTTTTCAATTTACAATTATTCTTTTGGGGATCTTAACTAGTTCTATGATTTAAATATTATAAAGGCATTTTATACTTTATTTTTTCCAAACTAAGAATCCTAAACTCCCCTCTCTATATTTCTTATTCTTTCAGTTTCTCATGGTAAATGTATTATTTCAGCTTTTTGGACAAAATCTTTGGAGTCTTGATGGATTTAATAGGTGTATAATGAAAAAAGAGGAAATAAATTATCATGTGATTTTTTTTTCATCTAGACTCTGGTGAGATCTAATGATTAATTCTTATCCTACAAGAGAATTCTTTCTTATGCTTGTGATGTTTCATCCAGTATTAATGTCCCTCATTTTGAAGGATGCCATTTAAATTACTGAGCTTCCTATTCCCACATCTCCTAATAACAATTTCCCTCCTATTTAGGCAGCATGTCTCAATGTAGAGTACAACATAAATAATGTTTTCAGATAATTACAAGTGCATTTCAATCTGCTTAACTGAGATAATAACCATGTCATTTTGATTGATGAGCTGAGATATTCATAGAGCTTTAGTCACATTCATTACAATTCCTTTACTTTATTCCAACAAAGGATTAGTTTTACTTTTTGTGTGAAATTCGTTCATAGTGCCATTTCAATCCCAAATTCTTTGAAATTATCATTCTTTCTCACTTACATAACTCTGACATTATTCAAGAAGCTCACTAACTTGTTTTATTTCTTTATAATATAAAATTGGGCTTTAAAACATTGCATGACACATTTCTTTTTAATTTATTTTATTTTATTTTATTTTTTGGTTCTGTTGCATTGTTCATTTTATAAGTGGAAAAAGTTAAGGTTTAGAGAAGCTATAAAATGAGTTCAAGATCACAAACAAAATAATGAAAACACCTGGGCTGAAATTGAGGCCTGTTAGATAGCAAAGCTCCATGCTACCTTCTGTACACACATACTCTGGAAGGGGGACAGCAAAAGTCAATCTTAAATGACTGCTCACACTAGCAACCTGTTCATGTGTGTCTCTTTGCTACTAACCCTGGACAAGTAAAACAATATGATATTGTCTTTTTATACTTCAAAAAAGTTGAATATTGACGTTTATATGTTAAAACCTTACAAAAATATACCCACAGTAAATGTCACCTTTTCCTGTGATGTTATATGGACGCTATTGATATCCTTTATAGTTTTTACAAGGTTTGATATAGAGATAACATGTCTACCGTATAATAATACTCAGTAAGGTTTAGATAAAAAACATTTCAGATATTAAATTTATAAATAATTACAGATTTTTAAAAGAAGATAGAAAGAAAAGTGACTCACAATAGATGAAAGGGAAAAGAAATGTATGTTTGGATACTTATAACAAAGGTAGTTATGCTCAACGGTATCTACTGCCTTGTTTTCTCTCCATCCTCTGCTTCTCTTTAGGTCATTGTACTTTCCAAACCTTTCCCATAACACATGTGACCAAAAAATTTGGCACCCAGCTGTCATCCTCTTCACTTCAGTTCAGACACTCAGTCGTTGACTCTTTGTGACCCCGTGGACTGCAGTACTCCAGGCTTCCCTGTCCATCACCAACTCCCGGAGCCTGCTCAAACTCATGTCCATCAAGTTAGTGATGCCATCCAACCATCTCATCCTCTGTCAATCCCCTTCTTCTCCTACCTTCAATCTTTCCCAGCATCAGGTTCTTTTCCAATGAGTCAGTTCTTTGTATAAGGTGGCCATCGGATTGGAGTTGCAGCTTCAGCATCAGTCCTTCCAATGAATATTCAGCAGTCATTTCTTTAGGATTGACTGGTTAGATCTCCTTGCAGTCCAAGGGACTCTTAAGAGTCTTCTCCAACACCACAGTTCAAAAGCATCAATTCTTTGGCACTCAGCTTTCTGTATAGTCCAACTCACATCCATACATGACTACTGGAAAAAACATAGCTTTGACTACACGGATCTTTGTTGGCAAAGTAATGTCTCTGATTTTTAATATGCTGTCTAGGTTGGTCATAGCTTTTCTTCCAAGGAGCAAGCATCTTTTAATTTCATGGCTGCAGTCACCATCTGCAGTGATTTTGGAGCCCCCCAAAATAAAGTCTGTCACTGTTTCCATTGTTTCCCCATCTATTTGC
>SJYT01014284.1:160014-173628 GCA_006410635.1 Cephalophus harveyi
TTTTTTTTTTGGTGTTTCACTGACCCTTTTATTTTATTATTTAAACATAGTTTAAATTTGTTCATTTACTTTTCATTATCTCCAATATTTAGGAACTCTTTTAGATGGTATAATGTGAGTGATTTTTGTACCAGCACAAAGGGAAGAAGAATCAGATCCACTTCTGGGTATTTATGGGTAAGTAACATTTCTAAAGATAGAGAATTGTATTCTTGACTAACAGGAACAGAATTAATAAGGACACAGAGGAATCTAAGGTTGCTCAGAAGATTTAATATATGCTGGTTTGGCTAGTACTAGGAATATGCTGAGATATAGTGACATATGAGAAAATTCATATATGAGATAAGTCAACCCTTTTTAAAGATGGAAAGGGTACTTTTTTCTTCTATCATTTTCCCATAGGAACTTAATGTCAAATCTCTCACAAAAACTGAAAATAAAATATTTCATATTTTCTTAGAGGTGAGACAAAAATAATTTTCTCATGCTATTAAGAAAAAATTATCCATGGCTTCCCAGTTAGTTTCTATGATTCCCTCAAGGTCATATATTGACATAACTGGCTTAGAAATAGAGCCAAAATTTCCTTAATTGAATTGTTGCTCTTTTCTTTAAAAAGATGTCATTGTGCTGTGCAGAATAAAGGAGAATCCAGATAGAAAATTACTGAATAGTTAACGGTGAAGATAGCAGAAACTTCCTCCTTTCTTGGCTTGATGTTGTCAGCTGAAGGAATATGAAGTAACTTCTCAAGAATATACCATACTCTGAGGTACATTTCATTTTTTTCCAGCCTGAAATAAAATATTGATAACAGAAAAATAGTCAGGTATTTATCACATAATCCCATGTCCACAGAAAGCTGACTTGCTTGAACACCTGTCCCAGCAAGGTCAAACATATTCTTTCCCTAGCACTTGGGAATTAAGGTATTAGAAGACTGAGAAAAAAGTTCATATAAAGTTAGGGCAATAAGTGGTATCATGGCCAGGTAAAATCATGTGTAAGATGAAGTTACAGGCACTGAGGGTGAGGAAATAAGCACAAGTGGGATTGAGAAATTGTTCAGTTAAGGGGAGAATTGATTAGATCTACAGAAAGAACTGGTGACCAAGAGGGATGGAGATGGAGTCTATGGTAGCATCCCATTCCTCAGATGGATTCCACCCAAAGTCCAGCAATATGAAATTTCTCCCTAAGTGGGAGGATGATATTTATGAGGACTATTGTACTATATTTGAGTAGCACTGATCTGGGATATTTGCAGCAAAAGACACTTTAATTAGAACCATCACAGTATCATCAACTTTCTTTCATATCTCTGACACTACTTTCTTATAACTCTTCTTTGACTATACTAATTCATATTTTGAATAGTCACTGGTTTTTCCTCCTGTGTTTTGCTTCTTCCTCCTTCTTCTAAACAAATTTCCCTAACTATTTAACATATTTAGAGAAAAACTATCCATTTTGCTCTGTTTGGCCTCACAGACGTTACCATAAGGTAATGGTAAATGCATAAATCTATCATATCACTATGCTCAGAGAGAAAGATCCAGGATTACCCCTCTGGAATTAAGCCCTGCATCAACAATTACTTTTTTTCTAACCATTTGAAATAAGCATCATTCGTCTGAATGTCTGGCTAAATTCTGAATGACTTGGCAGTCATTCTGCATGGTTTTCCTTTACCTCTTCATAATTTCATTGTTGGAAATAGTGAGAAAGAGTAAAACAAGTATAGGCAACATTCTGTGGCAACAGATACAGATATCACTTGTTTACTAGCCAGGGTTTTTTGTCAAGATAATAAGTTATTTAAACCTTTATAACAAATTAATATAGAGCATATAGATTTTAACTTCAAACCCCTGCTCCTATCCCATCTCCTCCTCTCTTTTTTTTCTTTCTCTGTACACACGAACACAGACACACACACACAGTGAGTGAAAGTGAAAACACTTAGAAAATACACATCACGACCATCCAAAAATTACTCTAATTAAGAAGGCTTATAGATTCTTAATAGTCCCCTGGAATCTTAGAACCACATATCTGAGAAGATTAAAGAAAATTTTAACTCATTCCTTAAACTCCCACATAATTCACTAATTCTGCTCACATTTCTTTTAGGAAATCATATGGATTAGTATTCATTACCTGCTGCTGCTGCTGCTGCTAAGTTGCTTCAGTCGTGTCTGACTCTCTGTGACCCCATAGACAGCAGCCCACAAAGCTCCCCCGTCCCTGGGATTCTCCAGGCAAGAACATTGGAGTGTGTTGCCAGTTCCTTCTCCAATGCATGAAAGTGAAAAGTGAAAGAGAAGTCACTCAGTCGGGCCCAACTTTTAACGACCCCATGGACTGAAGCCCACCAGCCTCCTCCGTCCATGGAATTTTCCAGGCAAGAGTACTGCAGTGGGGTACCACAGCCTTTTCCTTCTATACTTAAACAAGGCAGGAATCATTGTTAGGCCTCATAATCCACATCAAACTATAGGTAACTTCAAACTCATTGCTATCATGGACTAAATGTCTATGGCCCCTCCACATTTATATATTGAAGCCCTACCATCCCTGCCTCATGTGGTGGTATTTAAAGATAGTACCTAGAGAAGTAATTTATTAGATGAGCTCATGCAATGGGGCCCTTTATGATGGGGTTAGTACTCTTATAAGAAAAGATACCAGAAAGCTTGCATGAACTCTCTCTCTCTGTTGTGTGAAGACATAATGAAAAGGTGACCATCTGCAAGGTAAGAAGAAAGCCCTCACCAGAAATCAAACTGGAAAGCACTTTTGGTCTTGGTCTTTCCAGCCTCCAAACTTGTGTGTGAGAAATAATTTGTTGTTGTATAAACCACACAGTCTGTCATATTCTCTTATGGTAGTCTGAGCAGATTCACCAAATATTTTCACCCATGCTGTTCCTTGTAACTCTCTGTGAATGATATGAATTATTAACCTTGAATGTTTTCTTAGAATTGACCTCATATGTTTTAGCTATGAGCCTTTCAGCTTACTCTGGGGGCTCAGACGGTAGAGTCCGTCTGCAATCTGGGAGATCTGGATTCATTCCCTGGGTTAGAAAGATCCCCGGAGGAGGAAATGGCAACCCACTCCAGTACTCTTAGCTGAAGAATTCCATGGACAGGGGAGACTTGCAGACTGCAGTCCATGGGGTCACAGAGTTGTACACAACTGAGTGACTAACTTTCACTTTCACTTTCAGATTTAATCTAAACACAAAATTTCTTTCTTTGAACTTGTGGCATAGGTAGGTCTTTTCATACTCACATAATTCTAACTCTAAACCTTCCAGACTAATTATCCCATTGTTTCCCTCAATGTCACTACTTCTAGAGATGTATTGTCAGATTTCAGGATCCAGTTCAAGTACTGCACTTTTAAGGAAATGTTCCAAAATTATTTTCATCCACAGTGGTATATCAGGGGCCAAATATGCTATGTAGTATTGCTGTCAAAGTCATGGGTGATCTCACCTTGGAGTCCTTTCAGTCTCACCTTCTTAGGGGTGAGGTGCTTCACTTCTGGGGCAGCATCTCTTTTGTGGTGTCAGAGTTGCCAAAGATGGCCCAAGTTTAGTGCTTCTTCAGTTGAGATTAAGTGTTTCTTTTTCTCATATTCTCATTTCTTCCATCCCATTTCCCTGCACATACCATCTTTGAACACATGCATCCATATCTTCCTGTCTTATTTAGACTAGATGATTTTGAACTTAATTATCAAGAATTTGTGGCTTTTATTTTATTTTCTGGTATTATTATTGTTGTTGTTTAGTCACTAGATAGTGTTCAACTGTTTTGTAACCCCTGGACCCTAGCATGCCAGGCTCCTCTGTCCATGGGATTTCCCAGACAAGAACACTGGGGTGAATTGCCATCTATCTTCTCCAGGGTATCTTCCTGATCCAGGGATCAAACCCATGGCTCCCGCACTGGCAGGAAGATTCTTTATCATTGAGCCACCAGGGAAGCCCATCTTTCTGATTTATCCTTCGTTTATTCATGGATAACCATAAAGTCAGCTCCTCTGTCCATGGGATTTCCCAGACAAGAACACTGGGGTGAATTGCCATCTATCTTCTCCAGGGTATCTTCCTGATCCAGGGATCAAACCCATGGCTCCCGCACTGGCAGGAAGATTCTTTATCATTGAGCCACCAGGGAAGCCCATCTTTCTGATTTATCCTTCGTTTATTCATGGATAACCATAAAGTCTGAGAATAGTTGAAAGGAAGTCACTTAGAATGCTAATTTAAAAATTCAGTGAGCCCCAAATACCAATTAATACTTGAAATATGATTTCTTCCCACTGGTATTTTTTTAAATTTTTATAATCTTTATCATTGATTTGACACTTTATTATATGCTGTGCTTTGTCAGCTGACATTTTTTTCATTTAGTTTGTGTCATTTTTCTCATTGCATGTCAGAAATTTGAGAGAGGTAACTGTGCCACACATGACACTGATTTTCTTACAATCCTGTTATAATGCCTCATATGTTTGGCAGTTATTCCATAAATTATTTTTGAGTTGAGTTTATCAAGGTATCAGTTGTACTGCAATGTTCAACCTAGAGGGGTGGGATGGGGATGGAGCTGGGAGGGAGGTTCAACAGGGAGGGGATATATGTATACTTATGACTGATTCATGTTGAAGTTTGACAGAAAACAACAAAATTCAGTAAAGAAATTATCATTCAATTTAAAAATAAATATGAAACTGGAGCCAATTATACAGAGTGAAGTAAGCCAGAAAGAAAAACACCAATACAGTAAACTAACACATATATATGGAATTTATTTATTTTTTTCGTTCTTACATGATAGTATACACGTTTCAATGCCATTCTCCCAAATCATCCCACCCTCTCCCTCTCCCACAGAGTCCAAAAGTCCTTTCTATACATCTGTGTCTCTTTTGGTGTCTCACATACAGGGTCATCATTGCCATCTTTCTAAATTCCATATATATGTGTCAGTATACTGTATTGGTGTTTTTCTTTCTGGCTTACTTCACTCTGTATAATTGGCTCCAGTTTCATCCACCTCATTAGAACTGATTCAAATGTATTCTTTTTAATGGCTGAGTAATACTCCATTGTGTATATGTACCACATATACATGTTTCAATGCCATTCTCCCAAATCATCCCACCCTCTCCCTCTCCCACAGAGTCCAAAAGTCCGTTCTATACATCTGTGTCTCTTTTGCTGTCTCACATACAGGGTCATCATTGCCATCTTTCTAAATTCCATATATATGTGTCAGTATACTGTATTGGTGTTTTTCTTTCTGGCTTACTTCACTCTGTATAATAGGTTCCAGTTTCATCCATCTCATTAGAACTGATTCAAATGAATTTAGAAAGATGATAACGATAACCCTGTATGTGAGACAGCAAAAGAGACACAGATGTATAGAACAGTCTTTTGGACTCTATGGGAGAGGGAGAGTGTGGGATGATTTGGGAGAATGGCATTGAAACATGTATAATATCATATAAGAAACGAATCACCAGTCTAGGTTCGATGCAGGATACACGATGCTTGTGGCTGGTGCACTGGGATGACCCAGAGAGATGGTATGGGGAAGGATGTGGGAGGGTGGTTTAGGATTGGTAACACGTGTACACCTGTGGCAGATTGATGTTGATGTATGGCAAAACCAATACAGTATTGTAAAGTAAAAAAATAAATAAATAAAATGTTTAAAAATTAATTAATTTGAGCTACTACTATACCTACTTTAGCAAGTTTACTTTAATTCACTCTCAGCATTATTTGGAAATTCAAGAGTTACATTGTTGCCCACCACCACTACATATTTCATTTCCACAATAGTGAAACCCAAATATGTGAAGTGGATGTTGAAGGACTGCAGTTTAGTAGTCAGACAAGTGGGTTGAGAGCTCAGCATTTTTCTGCAAAACTTTCTCTAACTAAGATTTTTATTTGAAATTATATGCAGAGCCATTTTCCTTGGGGAATATTTAATCTAAAACTGTAAAAGATACATTGGAGTTAAGTTTCTTTGCCTCTTTGCAGAAAAGTGGCAGAATATGATTGAACAAAAATAAAAAATAAAAACAAACATTTTTAGTGGCCATTCTTCTCTGCTATTTTGCTACTCAAGAAGAAAGGAAAGCTTTATAAAAGGAATTATACTTTGTAAGGCATTTATATTGCCATTATTTTTGGAAGAAAGAAATAAGGGCTTCTTTTTTTTTTTGGCAAGCAATGATTTGAAAAAATTAACTTTGGATTTCAGAGGTTATAATTTAATTATTATTACTAAATTATTAATAAATACCCAGGTTCTGATTTTCACCTCCATTAATGAACAAATATATCAGTTTTGCACTATCAAGCATGTATTTACAAAGTACATTGCCAGTTTGAGGCCCTGATTTAAATAATTGCTTTACATTTTACTGACTCCAAAAATTAATCTTATGGAATGAGCTTAATAATTTGGAGCTCAAAAAATACTGTCTCAGCATCTTGAATCNTATAATTTAATTATTATTACTAAATTATTAATAAATACCCAGGTTCTGATTTTCACCTCCATTAATGAACAAATATATCAGTTTTGCACTATCAAGCATGTATTTACAAAGTACATTGCCAGTTTGAGGCCCTGATTTAAATAATTGCTTTACATTTTACTGACTCCAAAAATTAATCTTATGGAATGAGCTTAATAATTTGGAGCTCAAAAAATACTGTCTCAGCATCTTGAATCCACTCTAAAAAATAGTTATATAATTCAAAACTAAAAAATGATATTAAGAATGATATTACAGCCCTGAAATTTTGATTTTGTCATAAAAAGAAGCATCTTGTTTTTATAACCCTAAAATGTTAGCTTCTATTCACTAAACACATACACACATTCACACATACTCATTTATTTTAACTTGAATGTTAAAATTCAATTTCTTCCTTCATTAAATGTGGATGATAAAAATAGCTTGTCTATGAGAGTGTGTTTTTGGTTTGTATCCCAAATCTGGCATGTAGCAGTTGCTGTTATCAATGAACAAGTTTCTTAATTTCTGTGTGCTCATAGTTTCTTCATCTGTAAAAGAGTAAAAATACTTAGCTCTTAGTGTTGATATTATAATTAAATGAATTAATGTGCATAAAGTATTGTAAACCCTATGTGGCCTGTATTAGAATATGCATGAATGCAATCAATTACTAACTCTTTGAGAGAATAAAGCAGATGGTAGATGTGCAACATCTAGCCATGTGCTTGGTTTATAAAGCTGCTGCTGCTAAGTCACTTCAGACTTGTCCGACACTGTGCAACCCCACAGATGGCAGCCCACCAGGCTCCCCTGTCCCTGGGATTCTCCAGGCAAGAATACTTGAGTAGGTTGCCATTTTCTTCTCCATGGTTTGTAATAAATGCACAGTAAATATTTATCATTATTATTNAGAGAATAAAGCAGATGGTAGATGTGCAACATCTAGCCAAGTGCTTGGTTTATAAAGCTGCTGCTGCTAAGTCACTTCAGACTTGTCCGACACTGTGCAACCCCACAGATGGCAGCCCACCAGGCTCCCCTGTCCCTGGGATTCTCCAGGCAAGAATACTTGAGTAGGTTGCCATTTTCTTCTCCATGGTTTGTAATAAATGCACAGTAAATATTTATCATTATTATTAGCTTTTTGTACTGATTATGTTGGTATTCTTGATAATATTAACAAGAAGTAAAATACTCCAGTTTCTCAGAAATTTATCCTTAATAAATAAAATTATAAAAATAATTTAATCAAAACTGAACATTAAGAATATATTATTATCTAATTGGGTTTCCCTGGTGGCTCAGACGGGAAAGAATCTCCCTGCAATGTAGGAGAATAGGATTCAGTTCCTGGTTTGGGAAGATACCCTGGTGAAGGGCATGGCAACACACTCCAGTATCCTTGCTTGGAGAATCTCATGGACAAAGGAGCATGGTGGGTTAGTCCATAGGGCCGTAAAGCACTGGACACTACTATTACTTTCACTTTTCATTATCTAAAAAGGGCTTCCAAGGTAGTTCAGAGATAAAGAATTCACCTTACAAACAGGAGTCATGAGTTCGATCCCAGGGTCGGAAAGATCCCCTGTAGAAGGAAATGACAACATACTCTGGTATTCTTGCTTGGGAAATTCCATGGGCAGAGGAGCTTAGTAGGCTACATGGCAGAGTCCATGGGGGTTGCAAAGTGTCCAACGTGACTTAGCAACAAAACGACAAAATATCTCAATAATGTTTACAATCCACATGAAATCTTAGCAAAATTAAATAGGTTTTCTTATGTTCAACAATATTACAATAAAATTAAATTCTGTAATTATTTTTGATAACTTGTTAATTCTCATCTCTTCATTTTCTGGTATTTTATTTAGGAGAATGTACTATGTTTTCTATCTTCCTTCAGTAGAATTATAATAACACCTTCTGAAATAGATTTTTCTTTTGAAAGAAAATCTTTAGTATTATAATTAATGGGAAAAAATCTTCATATATTTGTTATTATAATTTTATATCCTACTTCTCCTTTTAACTGTCTTTATTACCTATAATGAAGTATTAAAATTATAATCTTTGATGATCCAGTGGATGTTGGCAATTTGATCTCTGCTTCCTCTGCCTTTTCTAAAACAAGCTTGAACATCAGGAAGTTCACGGTTCACGTATTGCTGAAGCCTGGCTTGGAGAATTTTGAGCATTACTTTACTAGCATGTGAGATGAGTGCAGTTGTGAGCTAGTTTGAGGATTCTTTGGCATTGCCTTTCTTTGGAATTGGAATGAAAACTGACCTTTGCCAGTCCTGTGGCCACTGCTGAGTTTTCCAAATGTGCTGGCATATTGAGTGCAGCACTTTCACAGCATCATCTTTCAGAATTTGAAATAGCTCAGCTGGAATTCCACCACCTCCACTAGCTTTGTTTATAGTGATGCTTTCTAAGGCCCACTTGACTTCACATTCCAGGATGTCTGGCTCTAGGTGAGTGATCACACCATCGTGATTATCTTGGTTGTGAAGATATTTTTTATATAGTTCTTCAGTGTATTCTTGCCACCTCTTCTTAATATCTTCTGCTTCTGTTAAAGCTGGCTTTAGATAAGGCAGAGGAACCAGAGATTAAATTGCCAACATCGGCTGGATCATGGAAAAAGCAAGAGTTCCAGAAAAACATCTATTTCTGCTTTATTGACTATGCCAAGGCCTTTGACTGTGTGGATCACAATAAACTGTGGAAAATTCTGAAAGAGATGGGAATACCAGACCCCCTGACCTGCCTGTTGAGAAACCTATATGCAGTCAAGAAGCAACAGTTAGAACTGGACATAAAACAACAGACTAGTTCCAAATAGAGAAAAAGGTACAACAAGGCTATATATTGTCACTCCACTATTTAACTTATGTGCAGATAACATCATGAGAAAGGCTGGACTGGATGAAACACAACTTGGAATCAAGATTGCCAGGAGAAATATCAATAACCTCAGATATGCAGATGACAACATCCCAATGGCAGAAAGTGAAGAATTAAAGAGCTTCTTGATGAAAGTGAAAGAGGGGAGTGAAAAAATTGGCTTAAAGCTCAACATTCAGAAAACTAAGATCATGGCATCTGATCCTATTACTCCATGACAAATAGATGAGGGAACAGTGGAAACAGTGACAGACTTTATTTTGGGAGGCTACAAAATCATTGAATATGGTGACTGTAGCTACGAAATTAAGACACTTGCTCCTTGGTAAAAAGCTATGAAAAATTAGACACTTTATTAAAAAGCAGAGATATTCAGTTCAGTTCAGTACAGATCAGTCACTCAGTCATGTCCAACTGTTTGCAACCCTGTGAATCACAGCATGCCAGGCCTCCCTGTCCATCACCAACTCCTGGAGTTCACTCAAACCCATGTCCTTCGAGTTGGTGATGCCATCCAGCCATCTAATTCTCTGTTGTCCCTTTC
The DNA here is from genome assembly GCA_006410635.1 of Cephalophus harveyi. Lineage (NCBI taxonomy): Eukaryota > Metazoa > Chordata > Mammalia > Artiodactyla > Bovidae > Cephalophus > Cephalophus harveyi. The sequence continues at coordinate 170,027 of SJYT01014284.1, forward strand.
TCCTCCTGCCCCCAATCCCTCCCAGCATCAGAGTCTTTTCCCATGTGTCAACTCTTTGCATGAGGTGACTCTTTCAGAATTTTCCACAGTTTATTGTGATCCACACAGTCAAAGGCTTTGGAATAGTCAATAAAGCAGAAATAGATGTTTTTCTGGAACTCTCTTGCTTTTTCCATGATCCAGCTGATGTTGACAATTTGATCTCTGGTTCCTCTGCCTTTTCTAAAGCCAGCTTGACTATCTGGAGTTCACGGTTCACATACTGCTGAAGCCTGGCTTGGAGAATTTTGAACATGACTTTACTAGCGTGTGAGATGAGTGCAATTGTGTGGTAGTTTGAGCATTCCTTGGCATTGCCTTTGGGATTGGAATGAAAACTGACCTTTTCCCGTCCTGTGGCCACTGCTGGGTTTTCCAAATGTGCTGGCATATTGAGTGAAGCACTTTCACAGCATCATCTTTCAGGATTTGAAACAGCTCCATTGTAATTCCATCACCTCCACTAGCTTTGTTCATAGTGATGCTTTCTAAGGCCCACTTGACTTCACATTCCAGGATGTCTGGCTCTAGATTAGTGATCACACCATCATGATTATCTTGGTCATGAAGATCTTTTTGTGGTACAGTTCTGTGTATTCTTGCCACCTCTTCTTAATATCTTCTGCTTCTGTTAAGTCCATACCATTTCTGTCCTTTTTCAAGCCCATGTTTGCATGGAATTTTCCCTTGGTATCTCTAATTTTCTCTCTGAGATTTCTAGTCTTTCCCATTCTATTGTTTCCTCTATTTCTTTCCATTGTTCACTGAGGAAGGCTTTCTTATCTCTCCTTGCTATTCTTTGGAACTCTGCATTCAGATGCTTATATCTTTCCTTTTCTCCTCTGCTTTTCACTTCTCTTCATTTCACAGCTATTTGCAAGGCCGCCTCAGTCAGCCATTTTGCTTTTTTGTATTTCTTTTCCATGGGGATGGTCTTGATCCCTGTCTCCTGTACAATGTCATGAACTTCCGTCCATAGTTCATCAGGCACTCTGTCTATCAGATCTAGTCCCTTCAATTGAGCAGAGACATTTCCTGCCAACAAAGGGCCCTCTAGTCAAATCTATGTTTCTTCCAGTAGTCTTGTATGAATGTGAGAGTTGACTATAAAAAAAGCTGAGCACCGAAGAATTGATCCTTTTGAACTGTGGTGTTGGAGAAGACATTTGAGAGTCTCTTGGCCTGCAAGGAGATCCAACCAGTCAATCCTAAAGGAAATCAATCCTGAAAATACATTGGAAGGACTGATGCTAAAGCTGAAACTCCAATAATTTGGCCACCTGATTGGAAAAACTGACTCCTTGGAAAAGACCTTGATTCTGGGAAAGATTGAAGGCAGCAAGAGAAGGGGATGACAGAGGATGAGATGGTTGGATGGCATCACTGACTCAATAAGCATGATTTTGCATAAACTACAGGAGTTGGTGATGGACAGGGAAGCCTGGGGTGCTGCAGTTCATGTGGTCACAGATTCGGACATGACCAACTGAATTGAACTGAACTGAACTTCTTAATATATCAGAGTCCATTTGTTACCAAATAATAATATAGCCTTTGACCAAAATAGATGAAAAAGTGTTATCCTGCAGTATTCACACTTTAGTTCAGTTCACTTCAGTAGCTCAGTCTTGTCTGACACTTTGTGACCCCACGGAATGCAGCACCCCAGGCTTCCCTGTCCATCACCAATTCCCAGAGCATGCTCAAACTCATGACCATCGAGTCTGTGATATCATGCAACCATCTCATCCTCTGTCGTCCCCTTCTCCTCCTGCCTTCAGTGTTTCCCAACATCAGGGTCTTCTCCAATGAGTTGGTTTTTCGCATCAGGTGCCCAAAGTATTGGAGCTTCTACATCAGTTCTTCCAACAAATATTCAGGACTGATTTTCTTTAGGATTGACTGGCTTGATCTTGCTGTCCAAGTGACTCTCAAGAGTCTTCTCCAACACCACAGCTCAAAAGCACCAATTCTTTGGTGCTCAGCTTTCTTTTTGGTCCAACTCTCACATCCATACATGACCACTGGAAAAACCAGAGCTTTGACTATCTGGACCTTTGTCATTAATGTCTCTGTTTTTAAATATGCTTTCTAGGTTTGTCATAACTTTTGTTCCAAGGAGCAAGCATCTTTTAATTTCAAGTCTGCAGTCACCATCTGCAGATTTTGGAGCTCAAAAAATTTAAATCTGTTACTATTTTCATTTTTTCCCCATCTATTTGTCAGGAAGTGATGGGACTGGATGCCATGATCTTCACTTTTTGAATACTGAGTTTTAAGCCAGCTTTTTCACTCTCCTCTTTCACTTTCATCCAGAGGCTCATTAATTGCTCTTTCCTTTCTTCCATAAGCATGGTATCACCTACATATCTGAGGTTATTTATATTTCTCCAAGCAATCTTGATTCCAGCTTGTGCTTCATCTAGCCTAGCATTCTTCATGATGTACTCTGTATAAAAGTTAAATAAGCAAGGTGACAATAGATAGACTTGATGTACTCTTTTCCCAAGTTTGAGCCAGTCTGTTGTTCCATGTCCAGTTCTAACTGTTGCTTCTTGTTCTGCATACAGATTTCTCAGGAGGCAGGTAACGTGGTCTGGTATTCCTATCATTTTAAGACTCTTCAAGTTTTTTAATTAACAGATCAAAGGCTAGTTAAAACATATCTTATAGGCAATAAATGATGTAGCCAAATAAAATTCTGGGGAAGAGGATATGGTAATTATATTTTAAAGTCATTATGTATTTTTGGAGATATCAGGATGTTTTGTTAGAGCCATTTAATTCAATACATAAATACTAAATAAATAATAGCTAATGGACAAAGAACTAAACATAAATGAGATGAAATAAATAAAGAACCAAATATAAGCTGACCCAATGGAAATATTGTCTGAGTGATGAGAGCATTTAAGAAAATTAACTTTGAGGGGTGGTCCTAAGATGGTAGAGGAATAATACGGGGAGACCACTTTCTCCACCACAAATTTGAAAGATCATTTGAACGCTGAGCAAATACAACAAAACAACTTCTGAACCCTGGTGGAGGACACCAGGCACCCAGAAAGACAGCCCATTTTCTTCAAAAGGAGGTAGGACAAAATATAAAAGATAAAAAGAGAGGCAAAAGAGTTAGGGATGGAGACCCATCCCAGGGAAGGAGTCATAAAAGAAGAGAAGTTTCCAAATATTAGGAAACCCTCTCATTAGTCTGTGGGGAGTTTTGGAATCTCAGAAGGCAACATAACCAGGAGTAAAAAATAAATAAATAAAACCCACAGATTATGTGCCTAACTGCAACTCCCAGTGGAGAAGTAGCCAAGATGCTCATGTCCGCCACCAGCAATCAGGGGCTGAACAGGGAGGCATGGGCTGCATTGCTTAGGGTAAGGACAGAGCCTGAATGCCCGAGGGCAATCTGAGGGAGCTAACCATGAGATAGCAACCAAAACTGTGGGATAGCCAGAGAGAGAAAAATAAATAAATAAGGAAAGAGAGAGAGAACTTTCCTGTGAAAAGCTCTAACATAAGGCACTGCTTGGCCACTCACAGAACAAAGAACT
>SJYT01014284.1:174791-193488 GCA_006410635.1 Cephalophus harveyi
TGGTGATGGACAGGGAGGCCTGGCGTGCTGCGATTCATGGGGTCGCAAAGAGTCGGACACGACTGAGCGACTGAACTGAACTGAACTGAACCTCTACTCTAGATTTTTGATCTTTGATTTTTGGTATTTGTTATCAATTTTGTACCTTTAAGAATTCAATCTTCAGTACCCATTTTAACTTAGGAGTGTGATTACTGACTTGATTGTTCTCTCCCTTTCTGACTCTCCTTTTTCTCCCCCAGGCCGCCTCTATCTCCTTCCTCCCCTTTCTCTTCTCTACTTAACTCTGTGAATCTCTTTGGGTGTTTGGGCTGTGGAAAACACTTAGGGAACTGATCACTGTGTAAATTGGTCTCTCTCCTTCTGACTCTCCCTCCTTTCCTCCTGGGCACCTCTATCTCCTTCCTCCCTCTTCTCTTCTCTATATAACTCTGTGAACCTCTCTGAATGTTCCAGACTGTGGAGAGCAAATAGGGAATTGATTACTGGCTAGATTGCTCTCTCTTTTTTTGATTCCCCCTCTTCTCCTCCTGGTCACCTGTCTCCCTCCTCCCTCTACTCTTCTCCATGTAACTCTGTGAACCTCTCTGGGTGTCCCTCAGTGTGGAGAATCTTTTCACCATTAACCTAGATGTTCTATCGTCAGTGCTGTGTGGATGAAGAAGTGTTGAGGCTACTGTAAGAATAAGACTGAAAGCCAGAGACAGGAGGCTTAAATCTGAAACTTAAGAACACCAGAAAACTCCTGACTCCAGGGAGCATTAATTGGCAAGAACTCATCCAAAAGTCTCCATAGCTACACTGAAACCAAGCTCCACCCAAGAGCCAATAAATTTCAGAGCAAGACATATCAAGCTAATTTTCCAGCAACACAGGAACATAACCATGAGCACTAAAATACAGGCAGTCAAAAGTCACACCAAACCCACAGACATCTCAAAACTCACTGCTGGACACTTCATTGCACTCCAGAGGGAAGAGATCCAGCTGCAACCAACAGAACACNATAAATTTCAGAGCAAGACATATCAAGCTAATTTTCCAGCAACACAGGAACATAACCATGAGCACTAAAATACAGGCAGTCAAAAGTCACACCAAACCCACAGACATCTCAAAACTCACTGCTGGACACTTCATTGCACTCCAGAGGGAAGAGATCCAGCTGCAACCAACAGAACACCGATGCAAGTTTCCCTAACCAGGAAACTTTGACAAGCCACTCATCCAAACCCACCCACATGGAAGAAACTCCACAGTAAAGAAGAACCTCAAACTTCCAGCATACAGAAAGGCCACCCCAAACACAGCAACCTAAATAAGATGAAAAGGCAGAGAAATATTCAGCAGATAAAGGAACATGATAAAAGTCCACGAAACCAAATAAAAGAGGAGGAAGTAGGTTATCCACCTGAAAAAGAATTCAGATAATGATAGTAAAAATGATCCAAAACCTTGAAAACAAAATGGAGTCACAGATAAATAGTCTGGAGACAAGGACTGAGAAGATGCAAGAAAAGTTGAACAAGGACCTAGAAGAAATAAAAAAGAGTCAATCAATAATAAATAATGCAATAACTGAGATCAAAAGCCCTCTGGAGGGAACCAACAGTAGAATAACTGAGGAAGAATTTAGGATAAGTGAGGTAGAAGATAGAATGGTGGAAATAAATGAAGCAGAGAGGAAAAAATAATTAAAAGAAATGAGGACAACCTCAGAGACCTCTGGGACATTTTAAATGCCCCAACATTCAAATCATAGGAATCCCAGAAGAAGAAGACAAAGGAAAGGTCATGAGAAAATATTTGAGGAGATAATAGTTGAAAACTTCCCTTACATGGGGAAGGAAATAGCCACCTAAGTCCAAGAAACCCAGATAGTCCCAAACAGCATAAACCCAAGGCAAAACACCCCAAGACATATAGTAATCAAATTAATGAAGATCAAACACAAAGAACAAATATTAAAAGCAGTAAAGGAAAAACAACAAATAACTCACAAGGGGATTCCCACAAGGATAACAGCTGATCACTCAATAGAAACTCTTCAAGGCAAAGGGAATGGCAGGACATATTTAAAGTGATGAAAGAGAAAACCTACAACACAGATTATTGTACCCAGCAAGGATCACATTCAAATATGAAGAAGAAATCAAAAGCTTTACAGACAAGGAAAAGCTGAGAGAATTCAGCACCACCAAACCAGCTCTTTAACAAATGCTAAAGGATCTTATCTAGACAGGAAACACAGAAAAGGTTTATAAACTTGAACCCAAAGCAATGAAGTAAATGGCAATGGGATCATACTTATCAATGTGAATGAGTGAGTGAAGTCACTCAGTCATGTCCAACTCTCTGCGACTCCATGAACTGTAGCCCACTGGGCTCATCCATCCATGGGATTTTCCAGGCAAGAATTCTGGAGTGGGGTGCCATTTCCTTCTCCAGGAGATCTTCCCGACCCAGGGATTGAACCCAGGTCTCCCGCATTGTAGACAGACACTTTACCATCTGAGCCACCAGGGAAGTCCTATCAATAATTACCTTAAATGTAAATGTGTTGAATTCCCCAACCAAAAGACAAAGATGGCTGAATGGATACAAAAACAAGACCCCTATATATGCTGTCTACAAGAGACCCACCTCAAACCTAGGGACACATACAGGCTGAAGGTGAAGGGCTGGAAAAAAGATATTTCACGCAAATGGAGACCAAAAGAAAGCAGGAGTAGCAATACTCATGTCAGATAAAATAGACTTTAAAATAAAAGCCATGAAAAGAGACAAAGAAGTACACTACATAATGATCAAAGGATCAATCCAAGAAGAAGATATAGCAATTATTAATATATATGCACTCAACATAGGAACACTGCAATATGTAAGGCAAATGCTAACAAGTATCAATGGAGAAATTAACAGTAACACAATAATAGTGGGAGACTTTAATACCCCACTCACACGTATGGATAGATCAATTAAACAGAAAATTGGCAACAAAACACAAACATTAAATGATGCAATGGACCAGACCAGCTTGTGTTTCTTCCAGTCCAGCGTTTCTCATGATGTACTCTGCATATAAGTTAAATAAGCAGGGTGACAATAAATTCTTCAGTTAGAATGAAACAAATATACTATCAATTATATATTTAATTCTAATAAATATACTATATATATAATATTTTTACCTCCTTTCATCCTGGGAACCTTAGGGAGGTGAATAAGCAAACATGTTGACCTTTTTCTTAGGGAAAATCACTGCCTTTTCATGGAAGATGGACTGAAGATATGCTGATTTCTTAGTTGCAGTGTTTGAAGAAACTACTGCCTCTCTCTGTTGCCTATATGTCTGCTTCAGGGAGAGTTGCATACTTTAAAATGAAGATATTGCTGTCACTTACAGTCAAGCAAAAAGCTAACTACAACCTTTAATATGAACCTATGTTTCATAATACCAGGAACTTCAAAGCACTTTTTCTAAAAACAGTAGAGGCTGGATTGTGCAAATTCTTTGAAAAGAAGTTTAAGATTCTGCATAAATGCAAGGTAGAGAAGTTATTGTCAGCTACTGTACAAACCAGTTCCACTTCCTTATCTTCCCCAAGATAGTCTCTCAGGTTGGTGTCTCTTGATTCAAAACACACTTCAAAGTTCCCAGTTACTAGGGTTTGTAAAGATAAAGAGAGTATCTGAAAGTCATTTCAGTTCTTGGGTAAAAAACTAAAGTGATAAGACAGAAGAATATGTTTTAAAAATTATAGTTAAAATATGTTTACTTGTTTAAAGAATTGAAAGACTTTCTGGAGAATTTAAAGCTAACATTTCACTGTATTTTCTGCATGACCTAGGTCGTTCAAAGAAAATTATTATTTGATTCATTTCCCAATTCAGTTAATTGCTTTCTATATTCCACTGCAATTAATATATATTAGGAACAATTGTGTAGAATTTCTTTTTCAGGAGATACATAAGGACCTCCCTAACAATGGTAAAATATATGCAGTCCTGAGCTCCACAGTCTTTTGATTTGGAGTTTCAGGAAAATAAAGGATAACATGATGCATTTTAAGAATGTGCTTACATGTATGGAATATTTGTGAGAGAAGTTCCATCTGCTCACATATCCCTCCTGCACAGCAACACAGTCGCTCAGAAAGGTTGGTGGAAATAAATAAACAGTTGCATGTCAGGAGAGGGATGCTGCTGCTACTGCTGCTAAGTCGCTTCAGTCATGTCCGACNAAGGATAACATGATGCATTTTAAGAATGTGCTTACATGTATGGAATATTTGTGAGAGAAGTTCCATCTGCTCACATATCCCTCCTGCACAGCAACACAGTCGCTCAGAAAGGTTGGTGGAAATAAATAAACAGTTGCATGTCAGGAGAGGGATGCTGCTGCTACTGCTGCTAAGTCGCTTCAGTCATGTCCGACTCTGTGCGACCCCATAGATGGCAGCCCACCAGGCTCCTCCATCCCTGGGATTCTCCAGGCAAGAACACTGGAGTGGGTTGCCATTTCCTTCTCCAATGCATGAAAATGAAAAGTGAAAGTTTAGTCACTCAGTTGTGTCTGACTCTTCGTGACCCTACGGACTGCAGCCTACCAGGTGTCTCCGATTTTCCAGGCAAGAGTACTGGAGTGGGGTGCCATTGCTTTCTTCATACACTGGCAGATGCTGGTAAATTTTGTGTGGGAAGGAAAAGAGATACATGACAAGGAAAAAGGATTAGGAGTCAGGAATATTGCATTTTAATCACTTAATTTAGAGGCCTACTTTTTGCCTTTTGCACATGTGGGAAGCAGTCACAAGTCTTAAAGAGTGCCCATAGTCAGAGTACTTAAAGAAAAAAAAGCATACTACATTTGGAAAAATATTTTCTTTGACATTTTAGAATTGAAGCTTAGTGAACGCATAGGATAGAATGAAGCAAATACCTCTTCAGGCCTACTATGTGCTGGCCACTTCTAGGTTTTGGGAATCAGTTCAGTTCAGTCGCTCAGTCGTGTCCGACTCTTTGCGACCCCATGAATCATAGCACACCAGGCCTCCCTGTCCATCACCAACTCCCAGAGTTCACTCAGACTCACATCCATCCAATCAGTGATGACATCCAGCCATCTCATTCTCTGTCAGCCCCTTCTCCTCCTGCCCCCAATCCCTCCCAGCATCAGAGTCTTTTCTAATGTATCAACTCTTTGCATGAGGTGGCCAAAGTACTGGAGTTTCAGCTTTAGCATCATTCCTTCCAAAGAAATCCCAGGGCTGATCTCCTTCAGAATGGACTGGTTGGATCTCCTTGCAGTCCGAGGGACTCTCAAGAGTCTTCTCCAACACCACAGTTCAAAAGCATCAATTCTTCGGCACTCAGCCTTCTTCACAGTCCAACTCTCACATCCATACATGACTACTGGAAAAACCATAGCCTTGACTAGACAGACCTTAGTCGGCAAAGTAATGTCTCTGCTTTTAAATATGCTATCTAGGTTGGTCATAACGTTTCTTCCAAGGAGTAAGCGTCTTTAATTTCATGGCTGCAGTCACCATCTGCAGTGATTTTGGAGCCCTCCAAAATAAAGTCTGACACTGTTTCCACTGTTTCTCCATCTATTTCCCATGAAGTGATGGGACCGGATGCCATGATCTTCGTTTTCTGAATGTTGAGCTTTAAGCCAACTTTTTCGCTCTCCTCTTTCACTTTCATCAAGAGGCTTTTTAGTTCCTCTTCACTTTCTGCCATAAGGGTGGTGTCATCTGCATATCTGAGGTTATTGATATTTCTCCCGGCAATCTGGATTCCAGCTTCTGTTTCTTCCAATCCGGCATTTCCCATGATGTGCTCTGCATATCAGTTAAATAAGCAGGGTGACAATATACAGTCTTGATGTACTCCTTGAATAGATAAAAATTAATGCTTGCCATCAAGTAACTTTAAGCCTATTGGAGGATATAGAAAATGGACAACAGTCTAATAAGACATATTTCTTTTTTTTATTTTTAAAATTTATTTTTAATTGAAAGATAAACACTTACAATATTGTGTTGGTTTCTGCCATACATCAATATAAATCAGCCATAGATATACATATGTCTCCCCACATCTCCCACCCCATCCCACACCTCTAGCTTGTCACATAGGACAAGGAGAGGTTTAAGCAAATGGAAAGAGTAGCATGGAAACATATTCACTACCATATGTAAAATAGATAGCCAGTGAGAATTTGCTGTATGACTCAGAGAGCTCAAACCAGTGCCCTTTATAAAGATAAGCAAAGGATGCTATGATAGAACATGGAAGGAACCTCTAACCCATACTATAGTAGTAGGAGAAGACTTCAAGTAAGGATTATTTATCTGAATTGTGCTTTGAAAGCTGTGTAAGTGAGAGATGAAATAAATGCAAATGAGTGCCTCACTTATTCAAATAACCATAAATCAAACAATGTCTATCAATAATGATGGATTGATTCCATTCTTTTTAATTTTATTTTTACTATATTTTGCTTTACAATATTGTATTGGTTTTGCCATACATTGACATGACTCAGCCACAGGTGTACATGATTCCAAAGCTTATTGCTAGCTTTATAAATTATTTCTTAATATATTAATTTTGCTTCTCACTCTGTAGTGTACGTAGGCTTCTGAATTATATTATACCAGGTGTTGATTCTGGTCTGGCTGGGGAATTTCTGTTGCTGTATGGTGTGCTCTCAGCAGTGCTGCATGTTACAAAGTTGGAGGTGGCTTCCTGATGATATCAGATAAGTCATCACATTACCTCATTGGGACATATTACTAATAAGAAAGCTGTGTGTATATTTGTGCATGTTTATGTCCATGCAAGCATGTACAAAAATGTGTGCATGTTTGTGTTTATAGACCATTTACATGAAAAGAAATTGTTATCAAAAGAAATATAATGTAAATGAAGGACTACTGGTAAACTGAGCCTGCATCTTTGATACAAATTTTGCAAAAAAAAGTATTTTCTTATCATATATATGTGAACTTTCGCCCTATATGAGTTGTAGAAACTTTTTATTTAACAGTTAAAGTACTTATTTCTAAAATATTGGTTATTGATATTTTCTCTCTAAATAACCCAGTTCAGTTGCTCAGTCATGTCCGACTCTTTGCTACATGATGGACTGCAGCATGAAAGTTTTCCCTGTCCATCACCAACACTCAGAGCTTGCTCAAACTCATGTCCATTGAATAAGTGATGCCATCAAATCATCTCATCCTCTGTCGTCCTCTTCTCCTCCTGCCTTCAATCTGTCCCAGCATCAGGGTCTTTTCCAATGAGTCAGTTCTTTACATCAGGTAACCAAAGTACTGGAGTTTCAACTTCAGCATTAGTCCTTCTAAATAACTAGATGACAGATAAGAATCTCCTCCATTTTTTATTGACTAGACTCTCAGTATGAGAGATTTCTATTTTAAATTGATATTACTGTAGGCAATTTTCTTGAATAGATTTCTAGTCTTTCCCATTCTATTGTTTTCCTCCATTTTTTTGCATCGATCACTGAGGAAGGCTTTCTTATCTCTCCTTTCTATTCTTTGGAACTCTGCATTCAAATGGGTATATCTTTCCTTTCCTTCTTTGCTGTTCACTTCCCTTCTTTTCACAGCTATTTGTAAGGCCTCCTCAGACAGCGGTTTTGCTTTTTTGCATTTCTTTTTCTTAGGGACGGTCTTGATTCCTGTCTCCAGTACAATGTCACAAACCTCCATCCATAGTTCATCAGGCACTCTGTTTATCAGATCTAGTCCCTTAAATCTATTTCTCACTTCCACAGTATAGTCATAAGGAATTTGATTTAGGTCATACCTGAATGGTCTAGTGGTTTTCTCCAGAAATGGCAGGGACCTAACAGAAGCAGAAGAACTGTACAAAAAAGATCTTCATGATTAAGATAAACACCATGGTGTGACAACTCACCTAGAGCCAGACATCCTGGAATGTGAAGTCGAGAGGGCCTTAGGAAGCATCACTATGAACAAAGCTAGTGGAGGTGATGGAATTCCAGTTGAGCTATTTCAAATCCAAAAAGATGATGCTGTCAAAGTGCTGCACTCAATATGCCAGCAAATTTGGAAAACTCAGCAGTGGCCACAGGCCTAGAAAAGGTCAGTTTCATTCCAATCCCAAAGAAAGGCAATGCCAAAGAATGCTCAAACTACTGCACAATTGCACACATTTCACATGCTAGTAAAGTAATGCTTAAAATACTACAAGCCAGGCTTCAGTAATACGTGAACTGTGAACTTCCAGGTGTTCAAGTTGGTTTAGAAAAGGCAGAGGAACCAGAGATGAAATTGCCAACATCTGCTGGATCATCAAAAAAGCAAATGAGTTCCAGAAAAACATCTATTTCTGCTTTATTGACTATGCCAAAGCTTTTGACTGTGTGGATCACAATAAACTGTGGAAGGTTCTGAAAGAGATGGGAATACCAGACCACCTGACCTGCCTCTTGAGAAACCTATATTCAGGTCAGGAAGTAACAGTTAAAACTGTACTTGGAAAAACAGACTCGTTCAAATAGGCAAAGGAGTACGTCAAGGCTGTATATTGCCACCCTGCTTATTTAACTTATATGCAGAGTACATCATAAGAAACGCTGGGCTGGAGGAAGTACAAACTGGAATCAAGATTGCCAGTAGAAATCTCAATAACCTCAGATATGCAAATGACACCACCCTTATGGCAGAAAGTGAAGAAGAACTAAAGAGTCTTTTGATGAAAGTGAAAGAAAAGAGTGAAAAAGTTGGCTTAAAGCTCAACATTCAGAAAACTAAGATCATGGCATCTGGACCCATCACTTCATGGCAAACAGATGGGGAAACAGTGTAAACTGGCTGACTTTATTCTTCTGGGCTCCAAAATCACTTTAGGTGGTGATTGCAGGCATGAACTTAAAAGACGTTTACTCTTTGGAAGGAAAGCTATGGCCAACCTAGACAGCATATTAAAAAGCAGAGACATTATTTTCCCAACTAATGTCCATCTAGTCAAGGATATGGTTTTTCCAGTTGTCATGTATGGATGTGAGAATTGGACTATGAAGAAAGCTGAGTGCAGAAGAATTGATGCTTTTGAACTGTGGTGTTGGAAAAGACTCTTGAGAGTCCCTTGGACTCCAAGGAGATCCAACCAATCCATCCTAAGGGAGATCAGTCCTGGGTGTTCATTGGAAGGACTGATGTTGAAGCTGAAACTCCAATACTTTGGCCAGCTGATGCGAAGAGCTGACTCACTGGAAAAGACCCTGATCCTGGGAAAGATTGAAGGCAGGAGGAGAAGGGGACAACAGAGGATGAGATGTTTGGATGGCACCACGACTCGATTGACATGTGTTTGGGTGGACTCCAGGAGTTGGTGATGGACAGGGAGGCCTGGCGTGCTGCAATTCATGGAGTCACAAAGAGTCGGACACGACTGCTCGACTGAACTGAACTTAACTGCATGTAAAAATGCAGTTTATAGATCAGAAAAAAAAATGTCATATATATATATATGTATCATCAAATTAACAATACAAATAGGCTCTTTCACAGCTAGATATATTTCTTCTATGCTTCACCATAATATAAAAGTAAACAATCTTATATTTTTATTATAGAGCTAGGGCTTCCCTGGTGGCTCAGATGGTAAAGCATCTGCCTGCAGTGTGGGAGACCTGGGTTCGATTCCTGGGTTGGGAAGATCCCCTGGAGAAGGAAATGGCAATCCACTCCAGCACTCTTGCCTGGAGAATCCCATAGACAGAGGAGCCTGATAGGCTACAGTCCATGGGGTCGCAAAGAGTCGGACACGACTGAGCGACTTCACTCTCTCTCAGAGAATGTACAATTGTTTTATGTATAAAATAATTTGACTGGTTCATAAATTCAATCTTAATTTATAGCCACAAATTTTCTCAAAATGTCAAATAGCTTTTGCATTTGTTATTTTTTTTGAATTTTTAATTAATTAATTTTAATTGAAGTCTAATACTTTACAATATTGTGGTGCTTTTTGGTACTCATCGACCTGAGTCAGCCATGGGTATACACGTATTCCACAATCTTGAACCCCCTCCCTCCTCCCTCCCCATCGCATCCTTGTGGGTTGGTCCAGACCACCACCTTTGAGTGCCCTGCTTCAGGCATTGAATTTGCACTGGTCATCTATTTTACATATGGCAATATACATGTTTCAATGCTATCCTCTCATATCGTCCTACCCTTGCCTCTTCCCACGGAATGCAAAAGTCTGTTTTTTACATCTGTGTTTCTTTTGGTGTTGTGCTTATAGGGTCATCCTTACCATCTTTCTAAATTCCATATAAATTAATATACTGTATTGCTGTTTCTCTTTCTGGCTTGCTTCATTATATATGATGGGCTCCAGTTTCATCCACCTCATTAGAACTGATTCAAATGTGTCATTTTTTTATAGCTGAGTAATATTCTATTGTGTATATGTACCAAAGCTTCCTTATCCATTCGTCTGCCAGTGGACATTGATGTGGCTTCCATGTCTTAGCTATTGTAAATAGTGCTTCAGTGAATATTGGGGTACATGTGTCACTTTCAATTCTGGTTTCCTCAGTGTGTATGCCCAGCAGTGTGGTTGCTGGTTCATATGAAAGTTCTGTTTCCAGTTTTTAAAGGAATCTCTACACTGTTCTCCATAGTGGCTATACAATTCGCATTCCCAAACAGTGTAAGAAAGTTCCCTTTCTCCACACTCTCTCAAAAATCTATTCTTTGTAGAATTTTTGATGGCAAACATTCTGACTGGCGAGAGATGGTACCTCATTGTGGGTTTGATTTGCATTTCCTTAATAATGAGAGATGTTGAGCATTTTTGGATATGTTTGTTAGCCATCTGTATGTATTCTCTGGAGAAATATCTGTTTAGTTCTTTGACCCATTTTTTGATTGGGTCATTTATTTTTCTGGTATTGAGCTACATGATCTGCTTGTATATTTTGAAGATTAATTCTTTGTCATCTGTTAGTTTGCTATTATTTTCTCCCATTCTGAAGGCTGTCTTTTCACCTTGCTTATAGCTTCCTTCATTGTGCAAAAGCTTTTAAGTTTAATTAGGTCCCATTTGCTTATTTTTGTATTTATTTCCATTACTTTGGAAGTTGGGTCATAGAGGATCCTGCTGTGGTTTATGTCAGAGAATGTTCTGCCTATGTTTTCCTCTAAGAATTTTATAGCTTCTGGTCCTACATTTAGATCTTTAAATCATTTTAAGTTTATTTTCATGTATGGTATCAGAAAGTGGTCTAATTTCATTATTTTAGAGGTGGTTGACCTCTTTTCCCATCACCACTTGTTAAAGAGATTTTCCTTTCTCTACTGTATATTTTTGCCTGCTTTATCAAAGATAAGGTCTCCATAGGTGCATGGATTTATCTCTGGGCTTTCTATTTTGTTCCATTGATCTATATTTCTGTCTTTGTGTGAGTACCATACTGTCCTGATGACTGCAGCTTTGTAGTATAGTCTGAAGTCAGACAAGTTGATTCCTCCAGTTCCATTCTTCTCTCTCAGGATTGCTTTGGCTATTCGAGGTTTTTTGTGTTTCCATCCAAATTATGAAGTTATTTGTTCTAGTTCTGTGAAGAATACTGTTGGTAGCTGATAGAAATTGCATTGAATCTATAGATTGCTTTGGATAGCATACTCATTTTCACTATACTGATTCTCCCAATCCATAAACATGGTATATTTTTCCTTCTATCTGTGTCATCTTTGATTTCTTTCATCAGTGTTTTACAGTTTTTTATATATGGGTCTTTTGTTTCTTTAGGTAATTTTATTCCTGAGTATTTTATTCTTTTTGTTGCAATGGTGAATGGGATTGTTTCCTTGCATTCACTTTCTGTTTTCTAATTCTTAGTGTATAGGAGTGTAAGAGATTTCTGTGTATTAATTTTATATCCTGCAACTTTATTATGCTCATTGATTAACTCTGGTAATTTTCTTGTGGTATCTTTAGGGTTTTCCATGAAGAGAACCTTGTCATCTGCAAGCAGTGAGAGTTATACTTCGTTTCCAATCTGGATTGCTTTTATTTCTTGTATTTCTCTGATTGCTGTGGCTAGGATTTCCAAAACTATATTGAATTGTAGTGGTGAGAGCGGGGAACCTTGTCTTGTTCCTGATTTAGAGGAAATGCTTTCAATTTTTCACTATTCAGGATAGTATTTGATGTGGGTTTGATGTATATGGCTTTTATTATGTTAAGGTATGTTCCTTCTATGCCTGCTTTTATTATAAAT
Organism: Cephalophus harveyi; assembly: GCA_006410635.1. Lineage (NCBI taxonomy): Eukaryota > Metazoa > Chordata > Mammalia > Artiodactyla > Bovidae > Cephalophus > Cephalophus harveyi. Next base: position 187,087 of record SJYT01014284.1, read on the forward strand.
GGGTGTTGAATTTTATCAAAGTCTTTCTCTGCATCTATTGAGATAATCATATCGTTTTTATTTTTCAACTTGTTAATATGGTTTAGCCCGTTGATTGATTTGAGAATATTGAAGAATCCTTGTATCCCTGGGATAAAGACCACTTGGTCATGGTGCATGATCTTTTTAATATATTGTTGGGTTCTGTTTGCCAGAATTTTGTTGAGGATTATTGCATCTATGTTTATCAGTGAAAACTGGCCTGCTGTTTTCTTTTCTTCGTGGCATCTTTCTCTGGTTTTGGTATCAGGGTGATGGTGGCCTCATAGAATGAGTTTGGGAGTCTACCTTCATCTGAAATTTTCTGGAAGAGTTTGAGTAGCATAGGTGTTAGCTCTTTATATTTTTGGTAGAATTCACCTGTGAAGTCATCTGGTCCTGGGCTTTTGTTTGTTGGAAGATATTTTTATTACAGTTTCAATTTCCGTGCTTGTGATGGATCTGTTAAGATTTTCTCTTTCTTCCTAGTTCAGTTTTGAAAGCTATAATTTTCTAAGAATTTGTCCATCTCTTCCAAGTTGTCCATTTTATTGGTATGTAATTGCTCATAGTTGTCTCTTATGAACTTTTGTATTTCTGTGTTGTCTGTTGTGATTTCTCCATTTTCATTTCTAACTTTACTGATTTGATTTTTCTCCCATTTATTTCATGATGAATGTGGTAATGATTTGTCTATCTTATTTATCTTCTCAAAGTGCCAGCTTTTAGTTTTGTTTACTTTTGCTATAATCTCCTTCATTTCTTTTTCATATATTTCTGCTCTGATTTCTTTCCTTTTACTAACTTTGTGTTTCTTCTTTTCTTCTTTTTCCAGTTTCTTTAAATGTAAAGTTAGGTTGTTCATTTGATGTTTCTTTTGTTCCTTGAGGTAGGCTTGTATTGCTATGAATCTCCTTTCTCTTAGTACTGCTTTTACTGAATCCCATAGGTTTGGGGTTGTTGTATTTTCATTTTCAGTTATTTCTATGCATATATTTATTTCATTTTTTATTTCTTCTGTGATCTGTTGGTTATTCAGAAGTGTGTTGTTCAGCCTCTATATGTTTGTATTTTTAATAGTTTTATACTTAGTTGATATCTAATCTTACCACACTGTGATCAGAAAAGATGCTTAAAATGATTTCAAATATTTTGAATTTACCAAGGATAGATTTATGGCCCAGGATGTGATCTATCCTGGAGAATGTTCTGTTTTCACTTGAATAAAAGGTGAATTCTGTTGTTTTTTTCATGAAATGCCTTATAGATATCAATTAGATCTAACTGTCCCATGGTATCATTTAGAGCTTGCAATTCTTTGCTAATTTTCTGTTTGAATGATCTATCCATAAGTGTGAGTGGAGTATTAATGTCCTCCACTATTATTGTGTTACCGCTAATTTCCCCTTTCATACTTGTTAGCATTTTCCTTACATATTGTGGTGCTACTATGTTGGGTGCATATACATTTATAATTGTTATTTCTTCTTCTTAGGTCATTATGTAGTTTCCTTCTTTGTCTCTTACCAAAATCTTTATTTCAAAGCCTATTTTATCTGATATGACTATTGCTACTCTTGCTTTCCTTTGGTCTCCATTTGCATGAAATATCTTTTTCCATCCCTTCACTTTCAGTCTGTCTGTGTCACTAGGTTTGAGGTGGGTCGTGTAGACAGCATATATAGGGGTCTTGTTTTTATATCCATTTGGCCAGTCTTTGTCTTTTGGTTGGAGCATTTAACCCATTTACATTTAATGTAATTATTGATAAGTATGATCCTGTTACCATTTACTTTGTTGTTTTGGTTTTGTGTTTATAAACCATTTCTGTATTTCCTGTCTAGAGAAAATTCTTTAACATTTGTTGAAGAGTTGGTTTGATGGTGCCGAATTCTCTCAGCTTTTGCTTGTGGTAAAGCTTTTGATTTTTCCTTCATATCTGAATGAGATACTTGCTTTGTATAATAACCTGGGTTGTAGGCTTTGTCTTTCAACACTTTAAGTATGTCCTGCCATTCCCTTCTGACCTGAAGAGTTTCTATTGAAAGATCAACTGTTATCCTTATGGGGATCCCTTTGTGTGGTATTTGTTGCTTTTCCCTTGCTGTTTTTAATATTTTTTCTTTGTGCTTGATTTTTTTTAGTTTGATTGATATGTGTCTCTGGGGATTTATCCTGTTTGGGACTCTCTGGGTTTCTTGGACTTGGGTGGTTAGTACCTTCCCCAGTTAAAGAAGTTTTCGACTATTATCTCTTCAAGTATTTTCTCAAGCCCTTTCTTTTTGTCTTCTTTGTCTGGGACACCTATGATTTGAATGAACGTGTGTTTAACATTGTCCCAAATGTCTCTGAGGTTGTCATCATTATTTTAATTATTTTTCTTTTATCCTCTCTGCTTCATTTATTTGCACTGTTCTATCTTACCCTTCATTTATCCTCTCTTCTGCCTCAGCTATTCTGCTGTTGGTTCCCTCCAGAGTGCTTTTGATGTCAGTTATTGCATTATTGATTGATGCTTTTTTATTTCTTCTAGGTCATTATTAAACATTTTTTGGATCATCCCAATCCTTGTCTGCAGTCTATTTATCTGTAACTCCATTTTGTTTTCAAGATTTTGAATCATCCTTACTATCATTATTTTTATTTCTTTTTCAGGTAGACTCCCTAATTCCTCATTTTTTGTTTGGTTTGCTGGTTTTTTTTATCATGTTCCTTCATGTACTGAATGTTTCTCTGCCTTTTCATTTTGTTTAAATTGCTGTGTTTGGGGTGCCCTTTCTGTAGGCTGGAAGTTGGTGGTTCCTCTTAAATGTGGAGTCTGCTCAGTGTGGGTGGGTTTGTAGTAATGGCTTGTCAAGGTTTCCTGGTCGAGGGAGCATGTGTCTGTGTTCTAATGGGTGGAACTATATCTATTATCTCTGGAGTGCAATGAAGTGTCCAGTTGTGAGTTTTTGGGTGTGTATGTGTTTGCCATGGATTTGAGCAGTCTGTCTTTTAATGTTCCAGTGTTACTGGAGAATTTGCATGGTGTGTCTTGCACTGTATCTTGTTGTCTCTTGGGTGGAGCTTAGATTCTGTCTAGGTGCAGAAACTTTTGTGTGAGCTCTTGTCTATTAATGTTCCCTGTAGTCAGAAGTTCTCTGATGTTCTAAAGTTTTGGAGTTAAGCCTCCTGCCTCTGGCTTTTGGTCCTTCTCTTACAGTAGCCTTAAGACTTCTCCATTCATACAACATAGAAGATAAAACACCTAGGTTTATTGGTGAAACAACTCTCCACAGTCAGGAACTCCCAGAGACTTTCACAGAGTTATATAGAGAATAGAGGAGAGAGGAGGGAGATAGAGGTGACCAGGAGGAGAAAAGGGGAGCCACAAGCGGTGAGAACAATCTAGCCAGTAATCTAATCCATAAGTGCTCTCCACAGTCTTGAACACCCAGAGAGTTTCACAGAGTCGTGTGGAAGAGAGGAGGGGGAGGGAGGAGATAGAGGTGACCTGGGGGAGAAAAGAGAGACTCAAAAGGAGAGAGAGAGTAATAAAGCTGGTAATCAAATTCCTAAGTGAAAATGGATAGTGAAGATTAGATTCTTAGAGGTACAAAGTTGATAAATATCAAAGAAGGAAGATTAAAAACCTAGAATAGAGATTAGACTCTCAAAAATACAATATAAAAAAACAAAACATAATCAATCATAATAATTAAAAACATGGAATTTGTTATAAAAATGAATTTTTTTGGAAAAGTAATAGTAGGCTATAGAAATGAAAGTTAAAGGAGTAACAATTATTTTTTTTATTATAAAAGTGTTATGGTAAAAATATATCTAGGAATTTCTCTGGAGCTGTTGTGGACAATGTGGGGTCAGTTCAGTGTCATATAATCCCTTGTTCCTGCTTGTACTTATTCTCAAAGTCTATACGTGCCCCTTTAATGTATCCAGTATATTAAATGCAGTGTTTTAATCTGTTGCACATGTAACTTCCAGAGCGGTTCCCCCTTTTTTGTTTATTTTGACTTTCTCTGTTTGCAAGTCTCTTCAGTGTCCAATTTCCACCCTGACACATGGGGGTGAAGGTGTCCACTTATTTAGGCTCACTTGTTCAGTTATTTGTGGGGAGGGAGTGACACTGCATGTGTGAGAAGTGCTAACAGTAGATGGACCACACTGGGTTGCCACAGCCTAAGGTGGTGTGTACTTCCAAAGTCTACACTTCTCAGGCTCCAGGGTGATCTGCAAGGGCACTGTCCCAAGTGTGACCTGTGTTTCATGCATTTCCTAGATTTAAGCCACTCAGGTTCTCAGGTTCTCCACAGGGGCACAGACCCAGATGGACTGTGCATTTTGTGTCTTTCCCAGGTCTGAGCAGCTCAGGTGTCCAGGTGCTTGGTGAGTACACTGTTTCAGGTGGATCATGCATTTTAATAATCTCCCTGGTCCTGGCCACTCAGATTCCCAGGTGTGCCGTGTGTCTCCTCTGAGGAGAAGATATTAGTCTGTGACACTCCTGGCAGATGTCAATAGTCCAGGATCCCAGGAAGACAAGGTTAGCAACTGGGAAAGGGCTCATAGATTGGTGTAACATGCGATCTCTGGGGCCAAGATTGAAGCAGTCACTTACCTTCCAGCTCTGGTTATCTCAGGCCTGCCTCTCTGTCTCTGGGGAGGGAGGGCCCTATATGTCAGCTGGCTTGCTCTGCTTTGGTAATCTCTCAATCCTTTATTCTGTGAGTGGACTGGGGGTCACAGCAAGGCATTAGAGCCTTCACAGAAAAGGTCTCTCTCTCTCTCTTTTCTCTCTGGAGATCTCATGGTTGGGGTTGCTGTCTCACATTAGCTCCCTCAAGTTTTCCTCAGGGCATTCTGGCCTGATCTTTACCCTAAGGACTGATGATGCAGTCTGAACCCCTCTGCCCAGCCCCAATTCACTGGTGGTGGACACAAGCATCTGGGCCACTTCTCTGCTGGCAGTTGCAGTTAGGCACATATTCTGTGTGTGTGTGTGTGTTTCCTCCTGGTGATGTTGCCCTCTGAGGTTCCAAACCTCCCCACAGACATGCCTATGAGAGGGTTTCCTACTATGTGGAGGCTTCTCTTACTTTATGGCTTCCTCCCCAAGACAGATCTCTGTTGTTAAATATTTAGTCTCCATTTTGTCTTTTATATTTTGTCCTACCTTTTTGTGAAGATATTGGGCTGGCTTTCTCAGTACCTGGTGGCCTCAGCTAGCATTCAGAAGTTGTTTTCTGGAAGTTGTCCCGTATTCAAATGATCTTTTGATGAATCTGTGAGGGAGAAAGTGGTCTCCTCGCCCTATTCATCTGCCATCTTGGGACGGTCCTTATTACCTAAGTACTTGTCTGTTAAAATTTTCTTGTTAAAAAAAAAAAGAAAACTACAGGCAAATATCCCTGAAGAACATTGATGCCAAAGTCCTTAACAAAATTCTGGCAAACAAAGTCCAACAACATATGAAAAAGATCATACATTATGGCCACGTGGGCTTTATACCAGGGATGCAAGGATTCTTCATTATTTGCAAATGAAACAACATGATACATCACATTAACAAATTGAAAGATAAAAACCTTATGATTATCTAAATAGATGCCAAGAAAACATTTGACAAAACTCAACTCCCATTTATGATAAAAAAAAAAACCTGCAGAAAGAAGCCATAAAAGAAACATACTTCAACATAATAAAAGCCATATATGATAAACCCACAGCCAATATTATCTTAAATGATGAAAAATTGAAAGCAGTTCCTCTAAAGTCAAGAACAAGAAAAGGGTGGCCACTCTCACCACTATTATTCAACATAGTTTTGGCAATCAAAACAGAAAAATAAGTAAAAGGAATCCAGATTGGAAAAGAAGAACTAAACTCAAACTCTTTGCACGTGACATGATCCTCTACATAGGAAATCCAATTTAACTCAGATGACCATTATATCTACTACTGCGGGCAGGAATCCCTAAGAAGAAATGGAGTAGCCATCATGGTCAACAAAAGAGTCCAAAATGCAGTACTTGGATGCAATCTCAAAAATGACAGAATGATCTCTGTTCGTTTCCAAGGCAAACCATTCAATATCACAGTTATCCAAGTCTATGCCCCAACCAGTAATGCTGAAGAAGTTGAAGTTGAACGGTTTTATGAAGACCTACAAGACCTTTGAGAACTAACACCCAAAAAAGATGTCCTTTTCATCATAGGGGACTGGAATGCTAAACACCTGGAGTAACAGGCAAATTTGGCCTTGGAATGCGGAATGAAACAGGGCAAAGACTAATAGAGTTTTGCCAAGAAAATGCACTGGTCATAGCAAACACCCTCTTCTAACAACACAAGAGAAGACTCTACACATGGACATCACCAGATGGT
>SJYT01014285.1:0-70557 GCA_006410635.1 Cephalophus harveyi
GCTGTTTGGGTATGAATGCTCATTTTATGATTTACTAGTTGTGTAACCTTAAGGGAAAAAAAATCACTGTTTCTCTGTGCCCTCGGTTTCCCCATCTGTAAAACAGATAATTTTACCTAACTCATGTTAAAGTGCTGCACTCAATATTCCAGCAAATTTGGAAAACTCAGCAGTGGCCACAGGACTGGAAAAGGTCAGTTTTCATTCCAGTCCCAAAGAAAGGCACTGCCAAAGAATGTTCAAACTACCACACAATTGCATTCATTTCACGTGCTAGCAAAGTAATGCTCAAAATGCTTCAAGCTAGGCTTCAACAGTATGTGAACTGAGAACTTCCAGATGTTCAAGTTGGTTTTAGAAAAGGCAGAGGGATCAGAGATCAAATTGCCAACATGCGTTGGATCATAGAAAAAACAACAGAATTCCAGAAAAAGACCTACTTCTGCTTCATTGACTACATTAAAGTCTTTGACTGTGTGGATCACAACAAACTGTGGAAATTCATAAAGAGGTGAGAATACCAGACCACATTACTTGCCTCCTTTATGCAAGTCAAGAAGCAGCAGTTAGAACCAGACATGGAACAACGAACTGGTTAAAATTGGGAAAGAAGTATGTCAAGGCTATATATTGTCACCCTGCTTATTTAACTTATATGCAGAGTATATCATGTGAAATGCCAGGCTGGATGAAGCACAAGCTGGAATAAAGATTGCCAGGAGAAGTATCAATAATCTCAGATATGCAGATAACACCACCCTTATGGCAGAAAGCCAAGACGAACTAAAGAGCATCTTTAGTTGAAAGATGAAAGAGCATCTTTACTTGAAGGTGAAATAGGAAAGAGTGAAAAAGCTGGCTTAAAACTCAACATTCAAAAAACCAAGATCATGGCATCCAATCCCATCACTTCAGGACAAATAGATGGGGGAAACAACGGAAACACTGACAGACTCTATTTTCTTGAACTCCAAAATCACTGCAGATGGTGACTGCAGCCATGAAATTAAAAGACACTTAGTCCTTGGAAGAAAAGCTATGACCAACCTAGATAGCATATTAAAAATCAGAGACATTACTTTGCCAACAAAGATCCATATATTCAAAGTTGTTGTTTTTCCAGTAGTCATGTATGGACGTGAGAGTTGGACTGTGAAGAAGGCTGAGCACCGAAGAATTGATGCTTTTGAACTGTGGTGTTGGAGAAGACTCAGAGAGTCCCCTGGACTGCAAGGAGATCCAACCAGTCCATTCTGAAGGAGATCAACCTTGAGATTTCTTTGGAAGGAATGATGCCAAAGCTGAACTCCAGTACTTTGGTCACCTCATGCGAAGAGTTGATTCATTGGAAAAGTCTCTGATGCTGGGAGGGGTTGGGAGCAGGAAGAGAAGGGGGCGACCGAGGATGAGATGGCTGGATGGCATCACGGACTCGATGGACGTGAGTCTGAGTGATCTCCGAGAGATGGTGATGGACAGGGAGACCTGGCGTGCTGTGATTCATGGGGTCACAAAGAGTCGGACACGACTGAGCGACTGAACTGAACTGAAGGACCACTTGTAAAGGTCACGCTGGCTCGCTAAAAATCTGAGACCAAAATGTAGGATTATAGAATGCTCCTCTCCCACACACCTTACCAACACATCACAAAACACTTATATACCTCAGTTCCTTTTATCCTACACATGTTGGCTAACTTTCAACAAAAAATTACAAGGCATACTGAAAGACAAAAAGTACAGTTTGAAGAGACAGAGTAAACATCAGAACTGGTCTCAGTTATAGCAAGGATATTGGAATGATCAATCTAGGAATTTAAAATAACTATCATTTATACTCTAGGGCTCGAGTAGAAAAAGTACACAATGCACAGAACACAGGAGACAATCTAGATAATCTTGGGATTGGAGGTGAATTTTTAGCTACAACACTATAGAAACAATCCACAAAATAAATTCTGATAAATTGAATTTTGTTAGAATTAAAAATTTCTCTGTGAAAGACATTGTCAATGAGAAGACAAGCCACAGACTGAGAAAAAATAATGAAAAAGAGAAATCTGCTGAAGTTCTATTATCCAAAATATGCAAAGAACTCAACAATAAGGAAGTGTAAGCAATGCAGACATCCTTCAATAGGTGGATGGATAGACAAGATGTGGAACATCCTTACAATGGGTTATTCAGTAATGAAAACAAATGAACTATCAAGCCACAAAAGGACATGGAAGAACCTTAAATGCATATTGCAAAGTTAAAGAAGCTAACCTGGAAAGGCTAAATTCTGTATGATTCCAATCATGACATTCTGGAAAAGGCAAAAAAGAGTCAGTAAAAAGATTAGTTGCTTCCAGGGGTTAGGGGAGAAGGAAGGATGACTAGATGACTAGGCAGATCACAAATAACTTCTAGGACAGTAAAATTATTTTGTATGATATGATAATAGTGGATACATGTCATTATCTGACTCTTTGTGACCCCATGGACTATATCCCATGGAATTCTCCAGGTCAGAATACCAGAGTGAGAAGCCGTTCCCCTCTCCAGGGGATCTTCCCAACCCAGGGATTGAACCCAGGTCTCCTGGATTGCAGGTGGACATCCATGGGATTTTCCAGGCAAGAGTACTGGAGTGGGGTGCCATTGCCTTCTCCACCTTTTCTCGCTTACTTTGTAATAAAAGAAACAGATCTTTCCGGTTTTCTCTGAATTTTGCCTCCTTTTGCTTCACCAGTCAGCAGGCAGAGTTCAGTCAGGACGGCGTAACTTTGCTTGGAGCTTGCGCACTAGCGACGCCCCGCTAGCCTCTGCTTTCCCAGCTTCAGCCACCGCGCTTTGATGACGTCAATCCTCTGCGCCGCGGTGCGAGCTGGGCGCGCGTGAAGAGGTTCGAGTTCTGTTTTCCCTGCGAATTCCAGTACTTGTTGGTCTCCTGATTTGACAGTATGAAGGAAACGCCACTGTCAAACTGCGAGCGCCGCTTTCTACTCCGCGCCATTGAAGAGAAGAAGGTAAATTAGGAATTTAGCGCTGCGTCAGCGGTTGGGTTGCAGGCGGCTCGCAGCCTTCCGGCCTGGATGCTTGGACTTAGCTCTCGTAGGCCCGGGGAGCCCCAGGAGTAGCCGCCAGTGCTTCCCCAAGCCCCCAGTACTTATTTGGCTCAGGTGGGGTCTTTTCAAGGCTCGGGTAATGCCAGCGACTGTCAGTACCCGGGCACCTAGTTTCCACTCTCCCATGTGGAGTAGTTAGTATCACACTTACCTCTAAGTCCTTAGCCCAGGACCTGCCTAGCAAAGAGTAATAGATATTTGTATTAGGAATAAACGAATGAATGTTCTGCTTACAGCGGCTGGATGGCAGACAAACCTATGATTATAGGAACATCAAGATTTCATTTGGAACAGATTATGGGTGCTGCATTGTGGAGCTTGGGAAAACAAGGTAACAATTCAAATTAGGTATAAGCTCAATAGAAATTTAAAAGAACTTTATTGGCTCAGTTTACAAAGCATAAGAAGTCTGAACAGTACTTTGTTTAGCTGCCCCAAACAAGTATATTTTCTTTAATGTAGGACTTTAGTTTTATAACTACACTTTACATTTTTAATCATGAATATATTTTCTGTCAACACGAGCCACACATAGTTGTTTCTGATCTCTGTGAATCATATATGCAGCCAGCAGTGATTGCACTGAATTTGTTCCTTAGACATTTGTTGTCATTGAGAAGGGCTTACTTTCCTTCTTTTCCTGAGTGACGTGAGAATTTGATTTTTAATGTTCATTTGGAAGTTGTGGAGATATTGGTCAGATAATGTTGGTGAACTATGCCATATGAAAACTTAAGGTGTCTCAAGGTTGCATGTCCAGTTGTATCACTAAATATTTGTGAAAAGAGGAGTAATGGTCATTGACGCTTAAAAATCTGTGGAATAGTAAATATTGTGGTAAATGTTTTGGTTTATGCCAATATATGTTTTATTTCTGTATGTATTCTACTACTGTACTTTGTGTGTAACTTCAACCATAGGGATATATCATACTGAACATTTAGTTAACAGATTTGCACTTTATTTTTGCAGAGTTCTTGGACAGGTTTCCTGTGAACTTGTTTCTCCAAAACTCAATAGGGCAACAGAAGGTATTCTTTTTTTTAACCTTGAACTCTCGCAGATGGCTGCCCCAGCTTTTGAACCTGGCAGGTATTTAAATCTTTTTTTAAAAAAACTGCTTTAACCAGAGGAAAGCCTAACAGGGATGAGCTATTGTTTTAATGCCTGGTGTTACATTTCATGACATTAGCCCATTCCTGTTTTCACAGGCAGTCAGATCTCTTGGTGAAGTTGAATCGCCTCTTGGAAAGATGTCTAAGAAATTCAAAGTGTATAGACACTGAATCTCTCTGTGTTGTTGCTGGTGAAAAGGTGGGCAGTATACCAAAAATTCTTAATCTTGGGATAAGTGCTGTTGATTTGTGGATCTCTCTACCTGTACTTTCATTCTCAGAGCTTCAGTTAATTCAGTTTTATTCTGGTTCACTTCACATGTTACGGAGTGCTGTCTATAGAACTTTCTATAGAATCTCTCTTTGGAGGGACAAAAAACATTGGTGAAAATAGTAGCTTAGTTTTGTATACAAATTCTTTATTCAAAGAACTTGCGGTTTTTACATATTCTCATGTCTCTTTCTTATGTTATAAGTGAGTTGATGGAAGCAGGTAATATTCTCCTTTTTTATGGATGAAGAACTAAAGAACTGATTAAATCCTTCATTTGGATAAGTTTATTGACCTACACAGGGCCTCATAGTGAGTCACTGGTAGTCTGACATTGGAAATATTACTGTCAACATATTGTGCTGCTTAATAATATTAAAACTTTATTCTTGACTAGGGTATTTTAACCATCTTTTTGGCCTCAGAGAAGTCACTTTAATCTTTCCACATTACATACTTGAATATTATACTTCCTTTACTTGTAAGGTTATCATAAATATTGTCCAGGAACCTAAGTGTTTGAGTTTTTTAAGTTAGGAGACAATAAAAATACATTAGTCTTGGAAGTTAGGGAAATCTTAGTACTAAACATAAGAGCGGTTCTGTTCAGTTAGAGTATATATTTTACTGTTGTCAAATGACTCATAGAAAGGTGAACTATTGGTATTTCAGGTGTTGGTCTGGATTAATATTTTTCTAAATATGTTTTTCCTGGTACATTGGAAGGAATAAAGGCATGTTTTAACAGCAAGAGAAAAATTTACACACAGTGTTATCTTTCCTTATAAATAAACTGTGCTTGTGACCATTTAGGATTTATTTTTGTTTTAAATTCACATTAAGGTTTGGCAAATACGCGTGGACCTACATTTATTAAATCATGATGGAAATATTATCGATGCTGCCAGCATTGCTGCAATTGTAGCCTTATGTCACTTCCGAAGGCCTGATGTCTCTGTCCAAGGAGATGAAGTAACATTGGTAAGCTCCCGTGATGTGAGCCAGGCTCCTTCTTAAGAATGAATGACGTGCAGGACAACTTGTTTTTAGTGAAGTTTTGTTGTAAATGGCAGTTAGATATGTTCTAAAATTTGTTCATAAGGCAAAAACTACATGTGCTCATAATTGCCCTTGAAATCTCTTAAATCTCCTATACAGAAGTTTTGTCAATGGAAGTACAGGCTATCTTGATATTCTAGAATAGAACTAGATTGGATTGAGCATTAGATAAAATGGTTGGCTTTTGCTTAGGGGGTGTGTGAGAAATATACAGTTCTCAGTATTTTCACAGGGAGATGCTTTTTCTTATTCTTATTCTGTGGCAAAAGCCATCAGAAACTCCTGGAAAGATTGTTAAAACATATTGCTAGTGTCCATCCTCAGAGTAGGATGGGGATAGGATGTGTGACTTTGTACTTCTAACAGTGTCCCAGGTGATACTGATAGTGGTGGTATAAGGATCACATTTTGAAAACCATGGACTTAGACTATTTCCATTGTCCTTTTTTGTGTGTACAGAGTATCTCAATTTCAATTTATATAAATTATGTGCTAGGATAGTGGAAGTGCACAGTGGTGATAGTTTGATTTTTGAATTTACAAAAGGAAACATCAGATGCCCAGATTCTCTAAGCTGTCATTCATGATGCTATTTTTAGGAATTAAGTTGGAACAGACTCTTTCACTTTCATGCATTGGAGAAGGAAATGGCAATCCACTCCAGTGTTCTTGCCTGCAGAATCCCAGGGACAGGGGAGCCTGGTGGGCTGCTGTCTATGGGGTCGCACAGAGTCGGACACAACTTAGCAGCAGCAGCAGGCTCTTGAAAGACAGATATGTAGTCAAAGTTTTGTTAACAGTGGAGATGTTCCTTTAGAGAAAGGAGTTGGTATAAGGAAATAAGAAAGTATAGTATGATTAGTAGGCAAAAAAGATACTTATTAAAAAATACTGTACAGGACTTTCCCAGTGAAGAATCTGCCTGCCAGTGCAGGAGATACAGGTTCGATCCCTGACCCAGGAAGATCTCACAGGCCACGGAGCACCTCAGCCCCCGAGCCACAGACACTGAGCCAGCGCTCTGGGGCCAATAAGCTGCAACTGCTGAGTCCACGTGCTGCAGCTACTGATGCTTACTCGTCTAGAGCCTGTGCTCTGCAACACGAGAAGCCACCACAGCGACCAGCCCACACAACCAGAGTAACCCCTGAAAAGCCCACGCAGCAACAAAGACCCAGCACAGCCCAAACTAAGTAAATTAATTATTCATTAAAAAAGATACTCAACAGATATTGATGGCGGTAAAGTGGTATAGCCATATTGGAAGAGTTTGGCAGTTTCTTAAAAAGTTAAGTGTAAGCTTAATACAGCCCACCAATTCTATCCCTAAGAGTGTACTCAAAGAGAATGAAAGTATACATCCACTCAAAGACTTCTATGTGAATGTTCATAGCAGCATTGTTTGCTATAGCCCAAAACTGGAAACTATCCAAATGTTCATCAACTAGTGAATGGAAAAGCAAAGTGTGGTATATCTGTCTCTTATACACATCTAAAGATTTTGCTTTTAACTCTTTCTAATCATAAAAGCTACTCACATGCCTTATAGAAGATTTGGGAAATTCATAAAGAAAAAATTCAAAAGGAAAAAAAATTTTTCCCCAAATCACACTATGTAGAAATAATCATCTTAACATTTTGCATTATTTCTTTCCATGATAATGTATAGAAAACCAATTTCTATATAGGCAAATTGCATAGCAGATGTATTATACAGTAAATAAAGTGTAAGTTTCCATTTGTTTATTATGAGATCTGCCCATTGGTTTCTTTCACCAAACGTGCTATGAAATAGGCCTTTCGTCCACTTCTTCACAAGGTACTCCACCAGTCTCAGTGGGTGCTATAAAGGTTAATACAACATGGCTATCTTTATACACTTCTTATAGAAGTATATGTGGTCAGTATTCTTTTGGACACATTTAACAAAAGACCAACTCAAATGTATTGACTCAGAACTGGGAAGTCCAAAAATTGGTACAAGCTACTTCTACATAAAGGATCTACTTCTCTCTCTCTTCTAGAGAATATCTTCAAACAGGTTCTTTCCCTGTGGTGGCAAGATGGCCCCTCATAGTTCTAGACTTTCATGAACCTTAGTATTTATAACCCTAGACAAGTAAAGACCTACTCTTTCTCAGAGTTCACATGTTCAAGACTGATGGAGGAACTTTTTTGGCCCAGCCTGGGTGTACAGTCAATGAGGAGAGAAGGGATGGGGTTCCACAATTAGCAGGGTCTGATCACACCCATGTCTGCTATTAACAATAACACCAGAATCACGTAGGGTCAGGAAAAGGGACTTTACCAAGAAACAGAAGAATGCTGATCAGACAAAGCAACAGATGTCCAATAAAGAGGAGAGAAGGTCTACACTGAAAGATTTTGTTGAAAACCAGGTTATATTTAGATGGATCATCTAGGTCAAAATACTGACTCAAACTGATTCTTTTTAAGGGGCAGAATGCACAACATTATCTGAATCTCTTCTCAAATTACAAAAGAATTTCCCCTTGAAAGCAAAAAAATATATATTCCTTGGGCATTTCAAAAATTTCTTACTAAAAACAAGGTTATGAAGTAAATATATTTTATAATAGTATGTAGATGGGAGTGGAAATGGCATATACACCTTTGGATTGACTCCAATAAAAGGCAAATGCTCAAGTGATAAAATTACAATCCTGTAATACTAAAGAAGGAAGGAATGATGGAAATGATATAAAAGTGGAAGGTGCACAGGGGAAAGGTAGGGAAACAAGGCAAAGTATTCAAGCAGCAATCTCAGAATAGTGATCAGACATGGTATATTGGGGCAGTTTCATGAAAAGCCTTGCCAAATCAAAAAAGGAAGGAAACTAACAATTTGAATAGCTATTACATCAAAAACATGTCAGAGGCTTTCATTCAGACCACTTAAAACAAAGCAATTGTTTCCAACCTAAAGACACAGAAGCTGAAGATTATTTAATTCACCTAGAGTCCATTTGATCTGAAGTTTATCTGAAGTCAAAATCCATTCTTTTTCTACCACCAAGTTGTTTTCCAGGAAAGGACAGACTATTTCAGTAAAGGCCTATATCCTTTCTGACAAAAAAGAGAAATTACCAAATGCCCACTAAAATAACCCAAAGATTTAAATGATAAACTTAGCAGCTAGGAGTTCTGTTGCAAAGCAATAAACATGAATTGTGTTGTTAAAGAACTTAAATGACCTACATCCTGCAATTGCCTTGACCCTTTTAAAAAATCAGTCAGTTGTCTGAATGTGTAGATATAAGATCTGTTCAATTCCCTTCTTCACAATTTCTGTCTCCAGACAATGTCAAGCTCTTCCTTACCTCAGTCTTGGTTCACATGGGTCCTTCTTCTTGAAAGACTTTTTCTCTCCTGCAGATGATATTCTGGCTGATCCTTTTCATCATGAATGATTTACTTAACTCAGATGTCACCTCTACCTAGTGACCTCTTCCAGCACCTAGCCCTATTAAAATAGACTCCTCAGATAACATTTAGTATGTGAAACTGTTTTATTTGTGTATGTTTTAATTGCTTATCTCCTCCAAAGAGAATATCCATTTTTTTAAGGATCAGGAGCTTGTCCACCCTGTTATCCCAGCTCTTGAATTATTCTTAGGACACAAGAAGCTCTCCCAAGTAATAGAAGTAATTAATTGAGTACACCTATTAAAAGTGGTATAAATTGAGACTATAATGTATCACTTAGGAAAACACACTTGAGAAGAGACAGAAGTGAAATGGAGCCTGTGTAGGAGTTACATTGCCTATTACTAAAGCAAATAAAACAACAATAATATGTGAATACTATTATTCAGGGCCCAATTCCAAGCCTGGCCCTGTTCTAAGCATTTGACATGTGCTAACCTGCTTTTCTCATAATCAATAAATTTATCATTGCTATTTTGCAGATGAATAAAAGTGAAATATATAGGCTACATTGGTGAAGGTCACAGAAAAATTAAAGGGCAGAGTCAGAATCTGGGCTCAGTGTGGAATTAATTCCTGCTTTTAACTACAGACGGTCCTGGACTACAATGGTTCCACTTTCTATTTTCCCATGGCTTGAAAGCAATATGTAGAAACCGTACTTATGAGTTTTCATCTTTTCCCAGGCAATGGATATGTAGTCTGATACTCTATGGTCATGTCGAATACTGGTAGCAACCACAGCTCCCTTAGCCAACCAGGAGTCCACCTGAAATGCAGGAAATCCTGGGTTTGATTCTTGGGTCAGGAAAATCCCCTAGAAAACGAAATGGCAACCCACTCCAGTTTTCTTGCCTGGGAAATTCCACAGACAGATGAGTTTGGCTGGCTACTGTCCATGGGGTCACAAGAGTTGGACACGACTTAGTGACTAAACCACCAACAAACAACTGATACAACCATTTTGTACCCATAAATCTATTCTGCTTTTCACATTCAGGACAATATTCAGTAAATTATTTAACACTTTATTATAAGGTAGTTTTTGTGTTGGATGACTTTGCACAACTGTAGGCTAATGTAGATTTTCTGAGCAAGTTTAAGGCAGGCTGGGCTAATCCATGACATTCTTAGGTTAAGTGCATTAATATATTTTCGACTTAACATGGCTTTATCTGCACATAATTCTACCCTAAGTGGAGGAAGATCTGTACTTCTTGATTCTGTCTCTCCCCAAAAGCCAAGTGGTTGGCAGACGAACACACTAAAAGTCCTCTACGCCTGCTATAAAAGGAGGTTAATACCTTAAAATAACTGGGGAGACTGTTTAAGAAATAAACAGAAAATTTTGTTTCAGTCAATGGTAGGTATAACATGATTAGTTACAAACTGCGAATATTCTCAATTCTTGTCAGCTATTCAAGGCTTACGAGGTTACACGGTCAGCCGGTAGTACCCTAATTCACCATCTCAACTTTCTTCCTTCCCCTACTCTTCACTTAATGGCGTTTCTCCAATGAATGTGCAGCAAACTGCCTCTGCAGCTTTTTAGTAGCCACATCTCAACCTCCTCATCTGTAAAGTAGCAATAATACCTTCTAGTCTACTCTGCTAGAACTGAAGATAGAAGTGTAGAAGTGTGAGAGTGCTCTACTGATATTAATTTCTATCACTGGTGGTTTAGTCGGGGTCCTTTTCTCGCTTGCTGCTGCTGCTAAGTCGCTTCAGTCGTGTCCGACTCTGTGCGACCCCATGGACGGCAGCCCACCTGGCTCCCCCATCCTTGGGATTCTCAGGCAAGAACACTGGAGTGGGTTGCCAGTTCCTTCTCCAATGCATGAAAGTGAGAAGTGAAAGTGAAGTCGCTCAGTCGTGTCCGACTCTTCGCGACCCCATGGATTGCAGCCTACCAGGCTCCTCCATCCATGGGATTTTCCAGGCAAGAGTACTGGAGTGGGGTGCCATTGCCTTCTCCACCTTTTCTCGCTTACTTTGTAATAAAAGAAACAGATCTTTCCGGTTTTCTCTGAATTTTGCCTCCTTTTGCTTCACCAGTCAGCAGGCAGAGTTCAGTCAGGACGGCGTAACTTTGCTTGGAGCTTGCGCACTAGCGACGCCCCGCTAGCCTCTGCTTTCCCAGCTTCAGCCACCGCGCGTTGATGACGTCAATCCTCTGCGCCGCGGTGCGAGCTGGGCGCGCGTGAAGAGGTTCGAGTTCTGTTTTCCCTGCGAATTCCAGTACTTGTTGGTCTCCTGATTTGACAGTATGAAGGAAACGCCACTGTCAAACTGCGAGCGCCGCTTTCTACTCCGCGCCATTGAAGAGAAGAAGGTAAATTAGGAATTTAGCGCTGCGTCAGCGGTTGGGTTGCAGGCGGCTCGCAGCCTTCCGGCCTGGATGCTTGGACTTAGCTCTCGTAGGCCCGGGGAGCCCCAGGAGTAGCCGCCAGTGCTTCCCCAAGCCCCCAGTACTTATTTGGCTCAGGTGGGGTCTTTTCAAGGCTCGGGTCATGCCAGCGACTGTCAGTACCCGGGCACCTAGTTTCCACTCTCCCATGTGGAGTAGTTAGTATCACACTTAACTCTAAGTCCTTAGCCCAGGACCTGCCTAGCAAAGAGTAATAGATATTTGTATTAGGAATAAACGAATGAATGTTCTGCTTACAGCGGCTGGATGGCAGACAAACCTATGATTATAGGAACATCAAGATTTCATTTGGAACAGATTATGGGTGCTGCATTGTGGAGCTTGGGAAAACAAGGTAACAATTCAAATTAGGTATAAGCTCAATAGAAATTTAAAAGAACTTTATTGGCTCAGTTTACAAAGCATAAGAAGTCTGAACAGTACTTTGTTTAGCTGCCCCAAACAAGTATATTTTCTTTAATGTAGGACTTTAGTTTTATAACTACACTTTACATTTTTAATCATGAATATATTTTCTGTCAACACGAGCCACACATAGTTGTTTCTGATCTCTGTGAATCATATATGCAGCCAGCAGTGATTGCACTGAATTTGTTCCTTAGACATTTGTTGTCATTGAGAAGGGCTTACTTTCCTTCTTTTCCTGAGTGACGTGAGAATTTGATTTTTAATGTTCATTTGGAAGTTGTGGAGATATTGGTCAGATAATGTTGGTGAACTATGCCATATGAAAACTTAAGGTGTCTCAAGGTTGCATGTCCAGTTGTATCACTAAATATTTGTGAAAAGAGGAGTAATGGTCATTGACGCTTAAAAATCTGTGGAATAGTAAATATTGTGGTAAATGTTTTGGTTTATGCCAATATATGTTTTATTTCTGTATGTATTCTACTACTGTACTTTGTGTGTAACTTCAACCATAGGGATATATCATACTGAACATTTAGTTAACAGATTTGCACTTTATTTTTGCAGAGTTCTTGGACAGGTTTCCTGTGAACTTGTTTCTCCAAAACTCAATAGGGCAACAGAAGGTATTCTTTTTTTTAACCTTGAACTCTCGCAGATGGCTGCCCCAGCTTTTGAACCTGGCAGGTATTTAAATCTTTTTTTAAAAAAACTGCTTTAACCAGAGGAAAGCCTAACAGGGATGAGCTATTGTTTTAATGCCTGGTGTTACATTTCATGACATTAGCCCATTCCTGTTTTCACAGGCAGTCAGATCTCTTGGTGAAGTTGAATCGCCTCTTGGAAAGATGTCTAAGAAATTCAAAGTGTATAGACACTGAATCTCTCTGTGTTGTTGCTGGTGAAAAGGTGGGCAGTATACCAAAAATTCTTAATCTTGGGATAAGTGCTGTTGATTTGTGGATCTCTCTACCTGTACTTTCATTCTCAGAGCTTCAGTTAATTCAGTTTTATTCTGGTTCACTTCACATGTTACGGAGTGCTGTCTATAGAACTTTCTATAGAATCTCTCTTTGGAGGGACAAAAAACATTGGTGAAAATAGTAGCTTAGTTTTGTATACAAATTCTTTATTCAAAGAACTTGCGGTTTTTACATATTCTCATGTCTCTTTCTTATGTTATAAGTGAGTTGATGGAAGCAGGTAATATTCTCCTTTTTTATGGATGAAGAACTAAAGAACTGATTAAATCCTTCATTTGGATAAGTTTATTGACCTACACAGGGCCTCATAGTGAGTCACTGGTAGTCTGACATTGGAAATATTACTGTCAACATATTGTGCTGCTTAATAATATTAAAACTTTATTCTTGACTAGGGTATTTTAACCATCTTTTTGGCCTCAGAGAAGTCACTTTAATCTTTCCACATTACATACTTGAATATTATACTTCCTTTACTTGTAAGGTTATCATAAATATTGTCCAGGAACCTAAGTGTTTGAGTTTTTTAAGTTAGGAGACAATAAAAATACATTAGTCTTGGAAGTTAGGGAAATCTTAGTACTAAACATAAGAGCGGTTCTGTTCAGTTAGAGTATATATTTTACTGTTGTCAAATGACTCATAGAAAGGTGAACTATTGGTATTTCAGGTGTTGGTCTGGATTAATATTTTTCTAAATATGTTTTTCCTGGTACATTGGAAGGAATAAAGGCATGTTTTAACAGCAAGAGAAAAATTTACACACAGTGTTATCTTTCCTTATAAATAAACTGTGCTTGTGACCATTTAGGATTTATTTTTGTTTTAAATTCACATTAAGGTTTGGCAAATACGCGTGGACCTACATTTATTAAATCATGATGGAAATATTATCGATGCTGCCAGCATTGCTGCAATTGTAGCCTTATGTCACTTCCGAAGGCCTGATGTCTCTGTCCAAGGAGATGAAGTAACATTGGTAAGCTCCCGTGATGTGAGCCAGGCTCCTTCTTAAGAATGAATGACGTGCAGGACAACTTGTTTTTAGTGAAGTTTTGTTGTAAATGGCAGTTAGATATGTTCTAAAATTTGTTCATAAGGCAAAAACTACATGTGCTCATAATTGCCCTTGAAATCTCTTAAATCTCCTATACAGAAGTTTTGTCAATGGAAGTACAGGCTATCTTGATATTCTAGAATAGAACTAGATTGGATTGAGCATTAGATAAAATGGTTGGCTTTTGCTTAGGGGGTGTGTGAGAAATATACAGTTCTCAGTATTTTCACAGGGAGATGCTTTTTCTTATTCTTATTCTGTGGCAAAAGCCATCAGAAACTCCTGGAAAGATTGTTAAAACATATTGCTAGTGTCCATCCTCAGAGTAGGATGGGGATAGGATGTGTGACTTTGTACTTCTAACAGTGTCCCAGGTGATACTGATAGTGGTGGTATAAGGATCACATTTTGAAAACCATGGACTTAGACTATTTCCATTGTCCTTTTTTGTGTGTACAGAGTATCTCAATTTCAATTTATATAAATTATGTGCTAGGATAGTGGAAGTGCACAGTGGTGATAGTTTGATTTTTGAATTTACAAAAGGAAACATCAGATGCCCAGATTCTCTAAGCTGTCATTCATGATGCTATTTTTAGGAATTAAGTTGGAACAGACTCTTTCACTTTCATGCATTGGAGAAGGAAATGGCAATCCACTCCAGTGTTCTTGCCTGCAGAATCCCAGGGACAGGGGAGCCTGGTGGGCTGCTGTCTATGGGGTCGCACAGAGTCGGACACAACTTAGCAGCAGCAGCAGGCTCTTGAAAGACAGATATGTAGTCAAAGTTTTGTTAACAGTGGAGATGTTCCTTTAGAGAAAGGAGTTGGTATAAGGAAATAAGAAAGTATAGTATGATTAGTAGGCAAAAAAGATACTTATTAAAAAATACTGTACAGGACTTTCCCAGTGAAGAATCTGCCTGCCAGTGCAGGAGATACAGGTTCGATCCCTGACCCAGGAAGATCTCACAGGCCACGGAGCACCTCAGCCCCCGAGCCACAGACACTGAGCCAGCGCTCTGGGGCCAATAAGCTGCAACTGCTGAGTCCACGTGCTGCAGCTACTGATGCTTACTCGTCTAGAGCCTGTGCTCTGCAACACGAGAAGCCACCACAGCGACCAGCCCACACAACCAGAGTAACCCCTGAAAAGCCCACGCAGCAACAAAGACCCAGCACAGCCCAAACTAAGTAAATTAATTATTCATTAAAAAAGATACTCAACAGATATTGATGGCGGTAAAGTGGTATAGCCATATTGGAAGAGTTTGGCAGTTTCTTAAAAAGTTAAGTGTAAGCTTAATACAGCCCACCAATTCTATCCCTAAGAGTGTACTCAAAGAGAATGAAAGTATACATCCACTCAAAGACTTCTATGTGAATGTTCATAGCAGCATTGTTTGCTATAGCCCAAAACTGGAAACTATCCAAATGTTCATCAACTAGTGAATGGAAAAGCAAAGTGTGGTATATCTACACAGTGGAATATTATTTCACAGCAAAAAGAACCAAGCTGCTGATGTCATGTATGATTTAAGGTGGATGAAACAGCCTCAGTTGAAAGGAGGCAGATGCAGGAGATGGAAAATTGATTCCACTTACATGAAATGCCCAGAAAAGGCAGATTTCTAGAGACAAATCAGTGGTTGCTTTGACCTGGGAGTGAGGGTGATCAACTTCAGACATGCTAAAGAGAGTTGAGGTGAGTAATGAGAATGTTTGAAAAAAAAACGATTGTGGTGATAATTACACAACTATGATGTTGAAGTTGAAGCTCCAGTACTTTGGCCACGTGATGCATAGAACTGACTCACTGGAAAAGACCCTGATGCTGGGAAAGATTGAAGGTGGGAGGAGAAGGGGATGAGAGAGGATGAGATGGCTGGATGGCATCGCCGACTCAATGGACATGAGTTTGGGTAAACTCTGTGAGGAGTGATGGACAGGGAGTCCTGGCGTGCTGCAGTCCATGGGGTCACAAAGAGTCGGACACAACTGAGCAACTGAATTGAACTGAACTGATATATTTACTAGAAAGTGGATTATTCACTAACAATTAGTGGACTTTATGGTATGTAAATTATACCTCAGTAAACCTGTTTGACAAATACATAAAGTTATAAGAAAGGTGAGTGGCAAAATCAAACAGGTAATTGCAAAAGAAGTTATTTAGGTACTCAGGATTAAAGGGATTTCATCTTTTACCTTAATATTTGATATACAAGATGATTTTTTTGTATGTTTATAACTTAGGGACTGTAATTATTGAAACTTATTTTCAAACAGTATACACTTGAAGAACGTGATCCTGTACCATTGAGCATCCATCACATGCCCATTTGTGTCAGCTTTGCCTTCTTCCAGCAAGGGTAAGTCTCATCCTCATCATGGCCAAAATTATTAATGAAGCTAGAAATTTTTTGTTCCACTCAAATATGCCATAGGCAAATGAACAAATCCTTCCTTTAATACTAAAGTACTTTATAGTTCTTTTCTTTCTTTTTAAGAGCATTAGTTGACAAATGCCCAGTACTGAGAATTTCCTCAATAGAAGTGATAAACTCTCCTCTAACGAAGGGACTTGATGTTTTTCTTTTCATGGATTACTTAGAAATTTATGAGTTTACCACAGCATGTTAGTGTATCTTCCTTAGATACAGATATTTGGCTCTAATTTGAGCGTGGGTGAGACTGGGTTCATGGAAGACTTTGGAGTGTATTTGAGGAGCATAATAGATGGAATAGTTAGAGGATAAGAGCAGGTCACAAGGGGGAATGGTTCACAGATGGGTAAAAATCTAGGTTCCTTTATCTCTCCAGCAGTTTCTTCACAACTCACTGCTAATTCCTCCTACAACAGAAAACCTGAAATCTTAGGTCCTTTAAATGGTGTTTATGTGCCTTTAAATGAAAACCTGAGCCTTAAGTCTCTTTAGAAACAAAGGTATAAATATTTTAGCAATTTTATAACTGAGAACTGGAGAAAAGCTTTCATCTTTCAGTCACTGAATTTTGTTAGAGGGAAGTAGCACTGTCCAGTAGAGTTACTACATAAGCCATATATGTAGTTTTAGTAGCCACATTAAAAGGGTAAAAAGAAACAGGTAAAATTAATTTTGATATAGTTTATTTTACTTAGTATATCTAAAATATTATTTTAATATGTAATCAGTATCTTAAAAATTATTCCTGAGATATTTTGCACTTTTTTAATGAGCCATAAGCAGAATCTGAAAGAATTTCGAAGTACAGAATATTAGGGAAGCTTTAAAATTAACCAAATTAATCTTTTAATAATTCTGTTGTCTCTTCACATTGAAGTGACTCAAATTCATAGGCTCAGACCTGCATACACTCTCTTGATGTTATTATAGTGCTGTCTTTTTAAAATGGTGTGATTAGATTGATACTTCTCTGTCCATGGGATTTTTCAGGCACAAATACTGAAGTGAGTTGCCATTTCCTTCTCCAGGGGATCTTCCTGATTCTTCCTGACCCAGGGATTGAACCCATGCCTCCTGCATTGGCAGGCGGAGTGGATCAGTGGTAAAGAAGGTGCCTGCAGTGCAGGAGATGTGGCTTCAGTCCCTGGGTTGAGAAGATTTCCCTGGAGTAGGAAGTGGCAACCCACTCCAGTATTCTTGCCTGGGAAATCCCATGAACAGAGGCGCTGGGCGGGCTACAGCTCATGTCAGACATGACTTGGCTGAACAATAACAAATCTTTTTAAAATATCCATTATCTTAAAACTTGACACAGAATGGGAGAAATAGTAGCAAACCTGACAAATGATTAATTTCCAGAATATACAAGCGGCTTATTCAGCTCAATGGAGAAGGCAATGGCACCCCACTCCAGTACTCTTACCTGGAAAATCCCATGGATGGAGGAGCCTGGTGGGCTGCAGTCCATGGGGTTGTGAAGAGTCAGACACAACTGAGTGACTTCGCTTTCACTTTTCACTTTCATGCATTGGAGAAGGAAATGGCAACCCACTCCAGCGTTCTTGCCTGGAGAATCCCAGGGACGCAGGATCTTGGTGGTCTGCCATCTATGGGGTTGCACAGAGTTGGACACAACTGAAGTGACTTAGCAGCAGCAGCAGCATTCAGCTCAATACCAGAAAACAAACAACAATCAAACCATTGGCAGAAAATCTAAACAGATGTTTCTCCAAAGAAGACATACACATGACATATAAACACATAGAGAAAGATGCTCAGCATTGCTCATGACTATACACATAGTGTATAAACCCATGAAAAGATACTCAACATCGCTCATTACCAGAGAAATGAAAATCAAAACTAAAATGAGGTATCACCTCATACCAGTCAGAATGGCCATCATGAAAAAGTCTAAAGACAATAAATGCTGGAAAAGGTATGGAGAAAAGGGAACCCTTTTGCACTGTTGGTGGGAATGCAAGTTGATACAACTACTGTAGTATGGAATTTCCTTAAAAAATGAGGAATAAAACCACCACATAACCCAGCAATCCCACTACTGGGCATATATATATATTTATTTATTTATATATGTATACCCTGAGAAAACTATAATTGAAAAAGACATTATACAGCACTATTTCTAATAGCCGGGACATGGAAGCAACCTGGATGATTATTGACAGATGAATGGTAAAGAGGCTGTGGTACATATACACAATGGAATATTACTCAGTCATAAAAAGGAAAAACATTTAACTCAGTTCTAATGAGGTGGATGAACCTAGAGCCTATTATACAGGGTGAGCTAAGTCAGAGAAAGGCAAATATCATATATTAACACATACATATGGAATCCAGAAAGATGGTACTGATGAACCTATCTGCAGAGCAGTAATGGAGACGCAGACACAGACAACAGACTTGTGGACGCAGGGAAGGAGGAGGGAACAAATTGAGAGTGGCTTTGAAACGTAACCATACGTAAAATTAGACAGCCAGGGGACACTCCCTGTATGACGCAGGGAGCTCAGATCTGGCGCTCTGACAATCTAGAGGGGTGGGATGGGCTGGGAGGTGGGAGGGAGGGGACATAGGCATACCTATGGCTGATAGATGGTTGATAAATGGTAGAAACCAACACAGTATTGTAAAGCAATTATCCAATTAAAAAAAATTGACAAGCACTCAGTATCACATTTGTTCAGGTAAACTTCACATTCATTTCAGAACATATTTATTGGTGGATCCCAGTGAACGAGAAGAACGTGTAATGGATGGCTTGCTGGTGATTGCCATGAATAAGCATCGAGAGATTTGTACCATCCAGTCCAGTGGTGGGATAATGCTGCTAAAAGA
This sequence comes from Cephalophus harveyi, assembly GCA_006410635.1. NCBI lineage: Eukaryota > Metazoa > Chordata > Mammalia > Artiodactyla > Bovidae > Cephalophus > Cephalophus harveyi. Next base: position 19,187 of record SJYT01014285.1, read on the forward strand.
TCAAGTCAGTATTTTGACTGATGTTCCATTAAGAATAGGTCTCATATTTTTAGAAGCTTTTTCTTGACTTTTGCCTAAAATCTAACAGATATTTTCCGTGATTGATCCTAGGCTCTGTAAGACTCTGGTTTCATGACTGTCCTTATGCTCTGTTGTCCTTATGCTACAAGGGGGCCTTCCTCCCTTCCTCCCCTGTGTGTGGCTCTCCACAGTCTAAGCCCCTCTACATAGAGGAATACTCTTCTTCCCAGTGAGGAAAGGGATTTATATCCCTATTTTTTTTTAAGTGTCGTAAAGTAGATTTAGGTATAAATTTTACTTTTGAGATTTGGGTACAGTGGCCAGAAATTCTCAAATCCAGCTGCATATAAGATTCATGTGGGGGCTTTTAGAAAACAGATTGCCACGTAGCACATGGTGCAGCTGGTTACAAGCACAAAGGCTACTTGGTTGGAATTCCAGCTCTGCCTTTACACTAACTGACCTTTGGCAGATTATTTCATCTTTTTGTGCTTCAGTCTCTTTATCTGTAAAATAGGAAGTAATCTTACTGTCAGCACCTTCTTGTTAGGAGAACGTAAGGATCAATATGGATACTTTGGGCTGTGTAGCATAAATTAAGTATACAGTAAATGTTATTTCCAGAGATTCTGATCCACTGGTCCCTGAGGCCTGGGAATCTGCTTTATGAAAGCTTCTGAGGGGACACTTTGCAGCTCTGTCTTGAGCAGAGATAGGGATCACTCACAGAAAGGAAGTGAGTATATGTGTGGCCTTTTTAATGTTATGTAATGTTACATTGTCATAGAAAAGTTTTTGGGTCACTTCCCTTAATTAAAAGTCTCTTACATCTTGCCTTAATTTGTGTTTTTATATTGTATTTCTAATTTGAAAAAAAAGTAAGGCTTAAATTGTAAAGGTAGAAAAACTAATCTTATGTTTTTAGTTTTGCTAAAGAAAACTCTTTGATTTGTTATCTTTAAATAATAGCATTCACTTTTATAAATAGGTTTTGAGATGTAGTAAAATAGCTGGTGTGAAAGTAGTGGAAATTACAGAGCTAATACAAAAAGCTTTGGAGAACGACCAGAAAGTTAGGTAAGTTTATTTTTTTTTAGAATTGAATGGTCTTGTTATAAATTTTTCTGTTAACGACTTTTCTTGCACAAGCATAACCATACAGTTTTTACACTCAAATCTTTCCTTATCTAATAGTCTCAGTTGAATATAGTACTTAATGTTTTTGAAAGTTGATCAAACTGTTTATTGTATTGCATTCCATTTAAGCATAATCTATACTGAAAAGCCACACAATGCTTTTCTTTAAAAAAAAAAAAAAGCATTTTCTTAGGAAAAAGAGAATCTGGTAACTTATACTAACAGAACACAAGCTAGGGTTGATCCCCATCTCTTCTTATTCTGTGACGTTAAGCGATAGTGTGTCTTGGCACTTCAGTGTCTGCTGTGGTCTGGGAGGTTACTGCCTACCTGGTGGGGCTGGTTTGAGGTTTGGAGAATAATATACCTCAAGCACATAGCATATGCTTGGCACGTGGTTTAATAAATGGTTAATTATAGTAGCTTTCTATTATCTCACTTGATAGGTCAAATAAATGGGTGAGATTAAGTTAGTCAAATGATTTCTCATCCAGTGTGTCTCATCTGTCATAAGGATAAAATAGTTAACTTTTTTTCCTTCCTGTCTTCTCTTCCATCTCATTCTCCCTTTCCCTCCCCACTCCCTAAAAAATCCACATAGGAAAGAAGGTGGAAAGTTTGGCTTTGCAGAATCTATGGCAAATCAAAGGATTACAGCATTTAAAATGGAAAAGGCCCCTATTGATACCTCTGATGTAGAAGAGAAAGCAGAAGAAATCATTTCTGAAGCTGAACCTCCTTCAGAAGTGTATCTTTACTGGGTGATTTTTTTTTTTTTTTTTGTTAAAACAAGATTTATAATACTTGTGGCATGATTAGGGCTGTGTGAAGTGCGTGCATACTGAAATTTGTTTTCTGAAAACACTGTTAGAAAAAAACATTTACAAGACAAGATAGTGATGAGGTGAATTGATGGTGTAACATCTACCTTCTCTTCAACTTCTCTTCTCTTCTCAGAAATCAGAAAATTTTATATTTTAAAAACTTTCAGTGTTTTATTTTCCTTTGGAAAAATTGTTGAATCCCAGTGACATAGTCAAACCCTATATATACATCATTACGTTGTTCTTAAATTTGATTCATTCACCAAATTTATTACTATAACTGAAATGTTCCAAGCCAATGTGTGTGTCTTGATATTTGTCACCCATTCTGTCCATAAAATCTTAACCTGAATTACATTTTTTCTTCATTGTTCAGCCATCCATAAGTATAGCCGTTAATTTTTTTTCTAATAATTTGAGGTGAACTTCAGACTTAAGAGAACTTACATTCTAATTGTTTTCAACACTGCATCAAATAGCAGTATATTTGTTACTCAGTTTTCTTAACTTGCTAAGTGTTTCTAAACCTGTGCTGTGGACTCCTGGGACTGCCCAAATTGGAGAGGGAATAGAAAACTCCTGGGGTCATCTTGAAGACTCTGAGAAGGAAGACGAGGATGAAGGTGGCAGTGATGAAGCTATCATTCTTGATGGTATGAAAATGGACACAGGAGTAGAAGTCTCTAATATTGGAAGCCAAGGTATGTGACACTTTATGGCTGTATGTAATGTGTATATATATATACATATATATATACACACACACATATATATCTTAGAAATCTTATTTTTATGTTAGCAGTTACTTATTTAGAGGGACTAAATGTTAATTTAAATTTCAACTGTTGAGGCTAACTGCAATGTTAACTCCCAGTTCTTTTCTAAGAATATACTTTGTAGAATGGTGGTATTCTTTGATATGTGAGGAGAGTGGCATAAAAGGTTTTTTTCTTTTGATTATATATCCAGGGCAGTTGTAAAAGGATAAATTTCTTAAACCTCATTCGTGCATGCTGTTTTTTCTTTGTATGGTTTTTAGTGCATGCTCAGTTGCCAAGTTGCCTCTGACTCTTAATGACCCCACTGACTGTAGCCCGCCAGGCTCTGTCTGTGGGATTTCCCAGGCAAGAATACTGGAACGGGTTGCCATTTCCTCTTCCAGGCAGTCTTCCCATCCCAGGGATCAAACCCCCATCTCCTGCATTGGCAGGCGGATTCTTTACCACTGAGTCAGCTGGGAGCCTCAAATATAAAAAGGAAGTGTCATCAGTTCAGTTCAGTTCAGTTCAGTTCAGTCGCTCAGTCGTGTCCGACTCTTTGCGACCCCATGAATCGCAGCACGCCAGGCCTCCCTGTTCATCACCATCTCTCGGAGTTCACTCAGACTCACATCCATCGAGTCAGTGATGCCATCCAGCCATCTCATCCTCGGTCGTCCCCTTCTCCTCCTGCCCCCAATCCCTCCCAGCATCAGAGTCTTTTCCAATGAGTCAACAGTGTTAGAAATGTTCTGTCTACACTGTCCAGCATAGTAGCCCCTAGGCCAGCGCTGTTGAGCCGTGAAATGTGGCTTGTGTAACCGAATACTGAATTTTAATTGATATAGTTAAGTAGCCACATGGGGCTACCATAATAGAGCTATATGAGAACCCCAACATTCTAAATGTGTGTGAACAGTGGTAGTCCCAGATGTTCCTGGCATCCTGAAGGCAACAGAACTATAGAAATGGTTCTCACCTGTGGATATTTTAAGGTAAGTCAAATTCTATCATAAATTATTTATGTAGACATAAAGTAGGTTGGTAGAGACCTAAAGGACAGTTACTAAATCTGGCTGAGAAAATAGTTGCACATACCTGCCTACCTTTGAGGAAGATTATTGCCTGTAAATATTACTGAGAACTTACTGGGTTTTTTTGGTAAGGCAAAAAAAAAAAATCCCCATTGATTGGGACCCTTACTTGGCTTGATACTTTTTTTTTTTAAACTATATATGCCTTTATATATATAGGTGGCCCACCTGCCAATGCAGGAGACCTAAGAGACATGGATTCGATCCCTGGGTGGGGAAGATCCCCTGGAGGAGGAAGTGGCAACCCAATCCAGTTTTCTGGCTTGGAGAATCCCAGGGGCAGAGGAGCCTACAAGTCCGTTAGGGTCGCAGAAAGAGTTGGACACAAGTGACACAACTTAGCACACACATACGAACAAAGGAAGAAATGGAAAACTGTTACGTGGATCGGAAATGGATTTGTAGGAAATGGATTCTTCATATACTGTTTTTTTGGAATTTAAATTGACACAGTTTCTGGAGGAGTTTGGCAAAAATCTTTTAGAAAGCACAAGGAATTCAGTTGGCATATTGACTTGTTTCCAGATTAGTTCTATAAAAGATGCACTGTATCTATAAAATATATAGATTTACCGCCCTAACTTTTCTGTGAAAGCAGCACACATGGTTTTTCAGAGCTCCAATGAATAAAGAAGAACCAAACAGATCTGTAAGCCTCCAGCCAAAATGACTAGGCCTCTTCTATCTGAAATCTAATTCCTCTAACATTTTCTTAAAGATGCCCCTATAGTGCTCTCAGACAGTGAAGAAGAAGAAATGATCATTTTAGAACCAGATAAGAATCCAAAGAAAATAAGGTAACAAATTTCTCATTTATTTCAAATGTGTACTTGACCCTCTTTAGAGGCTTGCTGTCTGGTTTATTGTCATCTTACCCTCTGTTAAACAGACACCTTTTTCATTAGCAATCCAGATGTTTTTTCTATGGTTTCTCTATACATCTGCATGGGTGCCTTTCAAGGTTACAGTATTCTTCTGCCATAGTTGGTAAATATCCAGCCTACTGGAAAAAGTAGTTTGGATCACCAAAGTAGGGGGCAGTGTAGGAAGTAAGGTTGGTAAAAAACATTTGTGGAATCAGCTCATAGTACTAATACTGTTGAAACGTTAATTTACTTTGTTCACAGAACACAGACCATCAGTGCAACACAAGTAAAAGCACCAAGTAAAAAGCCAGTGAAGAAAAGAAAAAAGAAGAGAGCAGCCAATTAAAGTTCACATAGTTGTATATTTGTGTATATAACTATTAAAAAGGTATTTATTCAGTGCTAACAATCTTGAGTATTTTATTCACAAATCCATCATAAAATCTACTTTATACAGTTTTTTACATTACGCTTTAAAATGTCTGGAGAACTCTACAGGTTTTAAATAGCTATCATTTTGGCAGGTCAAGTGTACTAAAAGCTGACGAATGAAGAAGTGTGTACACAGGCCTGACAGCCTCAGATTATTCCCAAGTCACAGCTGGCCCAGTTTCTTAAGGAAGTGAATGTCAGCACCTGTGTGTTGGAAGAAGCCTTCCCAGTCCTGATGAATTTTTCTGAGTGAAATCCTGAAGTCAAATTTTTACTTCAAATTAAATTTGACTTACAAACCAAATTTTCCAAATCAATTTATTAACTATTAGCCTGACAGCTGACATCATTAATACTTTTAACAGAAACCACTTAAAATTAGCCAGATATCTAAGATAGTTACATTTACAAAAGATATACAAATTAAAACCATTTAAAAAGTAATAGATACCATAATTTGTACTGGACCATAAACTTCTGTATTCAGAAATGATTGTAAAATTAAAACCTAAGATAAAATCTATACACCATATACTTTGAGTGATTTACATCTTAGAAAACAAAGGCAGTCTTTTCACTGTTACACATTTAGTGTCTCTGGTGGGTTGAGGAGAGAAACACCGTGATACCTGTAAGTAGGAAAAAAAAATCCATTTTTAGTAAACATTCATTGGGTGAAGCAGATCATGGAATTATACACATACCAGGAAGTCACAAATTTCTGCCTACTTGATTTCAAAACCAGTCTGGTCCCCCAAACATGCATGCATGCCCTGTTCTCTCTTCTCTCTCAAATATAGGACAGAAAGCTCAAAATACATGGCTGCTAAGAGAGTGGTTGCTTAAATAATAAAAGTTAAAATATTAAGGAACTCTGAACTGTAGGATAGCCTGGAAAAGCAAACTTGTGTAATATCTACTGCTGTTAATTCTTACTTTGAATTTTTGTACTTCTCTCTTATTGACTGTTGTGCGTGCTGTGGTGCTCTGAGGTAGGTCTGGTGAAGGTCCAGGAGACAAGGCTTTAGAGTTTCCAGAGTATATCCAGTCTTCTGTACTAATGATTCAGGCTGCAGGAGGAAGGAGAAAACCACTGGACTTTGTTTTTGTACAGACACTGAACACAAGTTAGTATTTGGCATTAAGCTTGAGTTTTGTTAAACTTCAGTATTTAACACCTCCACTGGTGGACAGGGAAGCCTGGCATGCTGCAGGCAATGGGGTCACAAGGAGTCGGACATGACTGATTGACTGGACTGAACTGAACATTTTCCAGTTTTCTTAGGCTCCTTTTTGCTGACTTCAATTTTTAAAATTTTCCCTGCCAGTGGCAGGCCTTGTTGCCCAAATTCTTTAAGCACATCTTTCAAATGTGCAAAAGTAACTAAGCTTTCTAAGACAGGACGCTTTAAACAGAGTAGATGGTTGAACAACTCTTCCAGTTCAGTACATTTAGACAACTATCAATTGTCTAGGACAGTTACTTATCTGGCACAGGCATTTAAAATCAAAAAGCAGACGTGTGAAGATGTAATACATACCCAGCTTTGTCCTGTGACTGTGTAGAGTGCTAAATGAAAGGCCGCTGCAGCGATAACTGATGGCAAATACTTTAGATATGGGTCAGCATCTATCAAACTTAACTCTCCCAAAAACTGGAATGAAAAAGTAAATAACTTTATGATCGTAAGAGCTCTGGAATTCAAACCTCAAATCTGCCCTTTCTGACCTAATTTTTTCTTGTCTTTTAAGACTGGCTGTATAGCAACCATATAAAAATTTTTAGTCACATCTTTAAATATATCCACTACTGCACTGTTTTGCTTCATTCTCATCCTGTATTTTTCCTCTAGCCTTTAGAACAACCCTTCTGGCTACCACTTATTTTCCATTCTCATATCCCCAATGCTTTCCCAATTTACATTATCCTTTGTGAGTGATGGGCTTGCTCTCATGCTGCAGCACTCATCTGTCCCAGAATACTATATTCCTTGACCAAAACTGTATAATGAAACTAGAGCTTGTTCCAATTGTGACCTTAGAATCTTCATTCAACAGAATGAAAGGAACTTACCATTGCTAAACTTTCAACTTTGCAGTTTGCAAGCTGCTGATGCAGAAAGTACTGGGTAAGAAACTGATTTATTGTTGGTGCAGCTAAGTCAAAAGCCAAGACTTTCAAGACTAGGTGCTCCATCCTCAGAACTTGTTTCTTGGTATAAGTGTCATCTGTAATGTATACAAACTCTGCTACTTCTGGTGGGTATATTTCTTCAAACTTTCTACAATGAAAGAAGTAATTAGTCCTTATAAAAGAAAAGCAAGCTTGTTTATCCCAACTTGAAATCCCTTAAGCAGAATCAATGGAATGAATCTGAAATCAGTTCCCTGTTTCCACTGATACTTGACCATTTTTAGCTGAAATTGGTCAAATGCTAATTAAAAGCCCCCATATATGTCTTCCACTGAAGTCCAAGGAAATGAGAGACTGACTTCCCAAGATGGGAGCAAGGTCATCAAGTAAATGAAAATGTAGGAAATTTCCTTAGAAAAAGAAATGCTTTATGTTTTAGTTTTCATATCTTAATGGGGAAAAGGTAAGATTTTGCTTATTTAACAGAAGGTAGTTTTCTGTGGAAGGAACCATACTTTGTTTGTAACTCGGTCCTAGTGTATTAAAATCTTGCCAGTCTGTAGGTTCAAGTGCCCTGAAAGACCGATTTGGCAAATTAATGTCTTAAATTGATAGTTTCATCTACACTACCACCCCTCACGTAGTTGTGAGTCCTGCTTTGTGTTATATGTTAAAACATCACACTTGCCAAATATATGTATTTTAAATCACAATTTCTTCCCTACACAGAAAAATACTAATCACTTTTAACCCAATGAACCAAATTGGACTTACGAGGCTAAAAGCATAGCAGCAGTGCCCACAAGTTGAAGTTTTCCTCTCAACACAGACATGGATGATAGAAACCTATCAATGTAGTTCACAGCCAAATGCAGGGTCTCATTCTGCAGTTTATATTCTTCTCCTACTTCAACTAACCAGTCCACGAGGATAGCCCTCATACTGTTAGTAATGTCTGGCTGTTTCTTCATGTAACCCACTTTAGGCTTACATTTAACCTGTTGAGTGTTAAAATTGCAGTTAGATATTCTGTCATTAACAGATACCAGTTACATGCTAGAAACTTACAGTATTAGAGTAATTAACTGGCAGTTAAAAAATTTAAGATCATCATCTTAATTTCATTTCCCCACAGTAAATAAACAGCAGTATAAAGAGTAGATTCAGGGAGCAGTTACCTCCATTTCCCTAAGGTATGTGTGAATGTCCTCATGGTAGTCTGGTACTTCATTAACACTCACCGGCTTTTCATCTTCCAATACAACTGACATTTCCATAGTATGTGGAGACTCTGGGACAATTCAAAAATACAGTTAAGTTCACTTAAGAGCTAAAAAATGATTGTCCTTGTAAGGAGTCCCATACTACCAATGAGCTTATTTCATCCAACTAAAAGAGATTTTTATGACAAAATACATAGAAGATTTAACTCTCATTTTAGTACCTCTGTCTACTTAGTTTTGAAATGATCGTAATTAAAATATCGTTAGACCATTAACTGGAAAATGAATTTGAGGAGCAGGTTATTAACTTAAACCATCATTCACCTCACATGATAGGAAGACAGTGGTCCTGTTAGAACAAGGTTAAAATCCAAACTCTGAGATAATATCTAGGATTTGTAATAAGAGAGTTTGCAGACCCCAGAGTCTAACATTTGCAAAGCATAATCCAGGCAACAATTAGAAGCAGGGCTAACAAGTGTGCTAAAGAAGAAACCAGATTTGTCATGGGCAGTTCAAACATATTAACGGTACAATCAATGGGTGATTGGTAAATTCATCTTTGGAGGCAATGAATGTCATCCATTATTATTTCAGCTCAAAATTTACTTTGAGGTTAAAATTTGCTGTGAATTTTAAATAAGAATACACAAATTACTGTATTTCCAAAGTACTTCTCTGCTATACCTCTCGTTTATACAACTAAAACTGATACGGAATTCAGTGAGCTGTCCAGTGAACCCATAGCCTGATGGTAAAGCAGCACAAACTGTAGACAGAGCTGTCCATAGCAGTTACTCTGACTCACAGGAAGACAACGGTCTTTCTGATATCAGACACTCACTCAGACGGGTTTTACAGAAACAAATTTTAGAGCTGGATGGGATGTTGGCTATCTCAATATTTAAAGCTGCATCCTCAGATGGCATTCTCTGAAATAGTATGAACGAAGTTAGTCTTAACTGAAATATATTCTCCCAACCAAGCAAATATTTTGAGGGTCAATTAAGTCTTCGGGATCTAATGAAATTGATGTGACTAGCAGTGTACCAACCCACTCCAGTGTTCTTGCCTGGAGAATCCCAGGGACAGAGGAGCATGGTGGGCTGCTGTCTATGGGGTCGCACAGAGTCAGACCCGACTGAAGCGACTTAGCAGCAGCAGCAGCAGTGTACCAGAAGGAGCACGGGATTAGAATCTTTTTGGAGGTCACCAGGTCACAGATTAGCTGTGAGGCCTGAGATAAGTCACACCCTTTCTAAACTTGCTATGCCTAACTCATAACAACAACACAAGAGTTAGGCATAACAAGTTTAGAAAGGGTGTTTTGCCTAACTCATTGGAGAAGGCAATGGCACCCCACTCCAGTACTCTTGCCTGGAAAATCCCATGGACAGAGGAGCCTGGTAGGCTGCAGTCCATGGGGTCGCTAAGAGTCGGACACGACTGAGCGACTTCACTTTCACTTTCATGCATTGGAGAAGGAAATGGCAACCCACTCCAGTGTTCTTGCCTGGAGAATCCCAGGGATGGGGGAGCCTGGTGGGCTGCCGTCTATGGGGTTGCACAGAGTTGGACACGACTGAAGTGACTTAGCATGCCTAACTCATAATGTAGTAAGGCTCAGGTAAAATTTCTTAGAAGGAAAATATTAATCCAACCTATTTAATAATTACATTTATTCAAGTTTTCTTTAAAACTTACCAAAACTACCATCCATTGGGTAATCAAGAGGTGCCAGTGGCTTTCTTGGTCCTGGTAAAGTAACAGCTGGATTAAAAGCCAAGACATCTTCACTTTCTGATTTTTTAGATTCAGTTGGCCTCTTTTGAATCTTTTCTTCTGCTTCATCCACATGAATGGTAAATGCAGGCTGTTTACTATTTGCTTTCCAGGGAGGAACAGCGACATGCTCATCATTTATAGGAAGATCCTTAAGAGGTGCAACCTACAATGAAATAATTAACTGCTTTGAGCCTATTAAGTGGAATTTCACTTTCATCCCCTTATACTGCTGAGTATAGTCCCAAATCCTCTATCAGGAAAATTAAAACTTTTGGGGGCAAAGTTCAGGCAAGGAAATTTGAGTAGCTGGAGAAAGAAGAGATGCTTTAATTTGTCACAGGCATTCCTGTGACACCAAAGATTTCAGAGTCATACCAAATGGAATTATGCAAAACTAGGCCAGAGATGGCTGGAGTGGCAGACCGAAAGATGCCAAATTTAACGGAGATGGCAAAAAACAAGTGGTTTTCCTTTTTCACCCTAGGGTGGAGCAACAGAGCAAATTCAGTAAGATGGCGGAATTGACCAAAAGCAAAGTATTTTTTATACCTTCGCCCAAAGTAAAGGCAGTTTCTCTACCCATCCATATGGGAAAGATGAAGAATGTCGGAATAGTGCCTGGGGTTTAAAGCAGAAAGGCGCGGAGGCGGGCAAAGACCATACTCAACGTTGTGGGGCCTGGTTTGAACCCATTATCTATGGAAAAATACTCCCAATGGAAAGCTGAGAGGCAGCATGAACGCACAGCCCTGTCAGGAACAGTATGGAAGAGTAACTAATGGGAGTAATGTGGCGTCCTACACTCTAGAAACCCAGGGATCAAGGGACTCCAGATCCTGGCCTCCCGCGAAAAGCCCAGGGAATGCTTTCTCGCCACCCTCCTCTGCCGGCTAAACCCGTGCAAAACCCCCGCTCGGCCCTCCCTCCTGAGGATATCGTTCATTGCTTTACCCGTCGCGTCTTAGGCCTCTGGGGCGCTGGACCCCGCGAGTTCCCGGCCCTCAGTACCGCCAGCCCAGCCCGGGTCCGGGGCTGCTGGGCGGGCGCCGACTTCTCGGGGTTGACGTTCTCCTGGTCCTCCTGGAACGCCGTCTGCTGCAATGTTAGCGCCGAACCCGCCTCGCGGGCCGCAGGCCCGTGCGCGGAGCTGCCCAACATCACTGCTCCCGGGGGCGCGGCGGGATCAGCCCGGCGCCAAGCAGCGTGCACTGCGTCCCGCACACCAGCTGAGGAACACTCCAGCCGTACCCGCCCGCCGCAGCCCGAGCCAGCCTGCCCGTCCGCTCGAGACCGTGTAGGACCGAGGAGACTGAGAAAGGCGGAGGCAAGAACTGCAGGGCGTGGAGGGACAAGGACGCCCCCGAAATGAAGCGAGCAGCCCGCCGGAGCTGCGGCTGTTCCCGCAGTTCAAGTATCCCGCGACTATTGAAATGGACCAATGAAAGGTGTCAGTCCCTGTGACGTCACTCGGGGCGCCGCGGTCGCAGGCGAATGAAGGCGGCTGCGAAGGCACCCGAGCAGGGGCGGAGCGGGACGAAGAAACAGAGAACGGCGGCAGAAGGAAGGACGCCTGCGCCGGGCGGGGAGGCGGGACCTAGGCTTATCGTGGCTTTAAATACCGCCGCTGAGCGGTTCCTGTCCTAGGGTAGGGGCGGCCGCTAGTACAAAGTGAGTTATATTTTAGCGATTATTAGTGGGCCGTACCTACAGTCTGACGGGTTAGTCCATGGGGTCGCAGAGTCAAACATCACTTAAAGACTACACCATCACCACCTGGCCTTTAGCCATAGGACCTCCAGTTGGCTTGACTGAAGTTTCTCAAGGTCTAAAATCGGATCCGGCCATTACTGGCCTGGTGGTCTTGTTCAAGTTACTCAATGTTCTGATTCTCAGTTTTCCTATCTGTTAACTGCGGTGATAATATCTACACGTTATAAGTTATCATTAGTATTAAATAACGTGCGTAAATCATTTCACACGCTGCAAGTGGATGACTATAGTGTCATCTTCCCATTTTCGTGCTTCTTCACAGTCTTAGCCTTTTTATTTTTCTTCATGAAGATGCAATTAAACTGCCACCTTGACTTACTGTTGAAATACATAACAAACTAATATACAAGAAATTCAACTAGATAGCCATTAACTTTCATCTCTTTTCTTTCCCCCAAGGTATGGCAGCCAACAAAAAGCACGGAGTGAAATTCCACCATGGATGGAGGAGCCTGATTGGCTGCAGTCCATGGGGTCGCTAAGAGTTCGGCACTACTGAGCAACTTCACTTTCACTTTTCACTGTCATGCATTGGAGAAGGAAATGGCAACCCACTCCAGTATTCTTTCCTGGAGAATCCCAGGGACGGGGGAGCCTAGTGGGCTGCCGACCATGGGGTCGACGAATGAAGGCGGCTGCGAAGGCACCCGAGCAGGGGCGGAGCGGGACGAAGAAACAGAGAACGGCGGCAGAAGGAAGGACGCCTGCGCCGGGCGGGGAGGCGGGACCTAGGCTTATCGTGGCTTTAAATACCGCCGCTGAGCGGTTCCTGTCCTAGGGTAGGGGCGGCCGCTAGTACAAAGTGAGTTATATTTTAGCGATTATTAGTGGGCCGTACCTACAGTCTGACGGGTTAGTCCATGGGGTCGCAGAGTCAAACATCACTTAAAGACTACACCATCACCACCTGGCCTTTAGCCATAGGACCTCCAGTTAGCTTGACTGAAGTTTCTCAAGGTCTAAAATCGGATCCGGCCATTACTGGCCTGGTGGTCTTGTTCAAGTTACTCAATGTTCTGATTCTCAGTTTTCCTATCTGTTAACTGCGGTGATAATATCTACACGTTATAAGTTATCATTAGTATTAAATAACGTGCGTAAATCATTTCACACGCTGCAAGTGGATGACTATAGTGTCATCTTCCCATTTTCGTGCTTCTTCACAGTCTTAGCCTTTTTATTTTTCTTCATGAAGATGCAATTAAACTGCCACCTTGACTTACTGTTGAAATACATAACAAACTAATATACAAGAAATTCAACTAGATAGCCATTAACTTTCATCTCTTTTCTTTCCCCCAAGGTATGGCAGCCAACAAAAAGCACGGAGTGAAATTCCACCATGGATGGAGGAGCCTGATTGGCTGCAGTCCATGGGGTCGCTAAGAGTTCGGCACTACTGAGCAACTTCACTTTCACTTTTCACTGTCATGCATTGGAGAAGGAAATGGCAACCCACTCCAGTATTCTTTCCTGGAGAATCCCAGGGACGGGGGAGCCTAGTGGGCTGCCGACCATGGGGTCGCACAGAGTCGGACATGACTGAAGCGACTTAGCAGCAGCAGCAGATATAATTGTGTTCCATTTAGAAATGAAGGTTATTTAAATATAGTAAAAAAAAATATGACCTTATTAAAATAAAACTGATAGAAATACGTGCCTTTAACAAATTTTCACATTTAATATACAACAAGGCTTGCACATAACTAATAAATATAATGGTATATAATTGAGGAGCATTGTTGTTTCCCAACAATTAATGTGTGCCCTTCTTGAAAACACAGAGAATAGTTTATTTTCTATTATAATCCTTATGCCACTTTAAATAGCACAATCTTAAGCATAATATTCACCTGAATATGAATAAATATGAATTAAGGTTGATGACTTCCATAGCCTTAAAGTTATATTTCCCGCCATATATGATAAAAAAGGAAATTAGTATTTATTAGTGCAGGAAAATCTAAGAAGCCATCACTATTTCTGTACTAGTCATATGTAGTACATTTGTATAGCCCCACTGGTTACAGCACATCAAGTTAAAATCCCCCCAATCTGTGCAAGGTCTGATTTCCCTGGCCACAATTTAAAGCAATGAGCCAACCCAAGTATTTAACAAACTGAGTATGAGTCACAAAACATTACCAAGCAACAGCAAAATCAGTTGTAAATCAATCTCAATTCCTAGAAAAAAAAAATTATAGGTTATATCACCTAGTTGACAACACACATAGTAACCAAAACATAACTGAGGCACCAGAACTTGGGTCCCACATTTATGAAATAACAGCATGTCCTCTTAAACACAATCTCACTGAGAATCAGTTTTCTTATATGATTTGACAAAATAATCAACATACTGTGAAGATCACTTGAGGTCACATATGTACATACATTTTGAAAACTGTAAAGCAGTTTATACATATGTGTTAGCTTGTTAAAAATTTAAACGTGTCTATTTTCCAAACAATATTTTTTGATTTGAAAGTTAAAACAGCCTCTTGAAAAAAAAGTTCATTAAAATCTGTTATAATCATTCCATTTTTTAAAAAAATAAAAATTCTCTTTACTTTAAAAAAATTACATTTGTAAAAGAAAATAAAAGTGCTACAAAAAACAAGTCATACTTCATTTATTTTAGATGGTATTAAAAAGCACTTGAAATAAAAGTATGTACAGATAGCTTGTAATTCTATTTTAACAATTTTCATTTAAACAGACAACTTCTTTGGAACTTTACCTTGTTTATATTTCATGCAGCATCAAAGAAAGCAATCAGTGCATTTTGGTCGTAACTGTCCAGAATTTCCAGTAAAAGAGGCACTTTGGTTTTTACATTGGTGCCTTTAAACTTGAACTTATCTATGAAAAGATCGGTGATCATGCCTACAAAGAAAAAATGATAATTTTCTGTCATTGATTAATTCGATTAACCACACATTATTTAATGAAAGTGATTGCTTGAGAATTTCTTAGCATCTGTAATTTCTATTGTTTAACATACACACCTGAAAGGATCGGTGCATTAAAAAATATTTATTTTGGGGGGATTTTACAACAAATTTCAAAATATAAATCATTTGGCTAATAACTCTCTTAACAACTGGTTACAAGCTATTAGTTCAGACAATCAACTGCTGGCCAGTTTTTAATTCCTATCGGTATATATAAAATTAAAGTGGCTTTCTTTTTTTTCCCCGCCAGTTTGACCATTTCAACATAGTGTAGACAGATTTTGTTCCTTACAGCTTTATTTGAAGTAACATTCTTAGGATTTGACTTGAAGACAAATATTTCTAGATTCAAAGATCTGGACATATGTACAGTAGAAATAATTCAAGCTGTCAAATCCTTTATCTAAAGCCTCTAAGTCATGTTTCATAGTTTTTCATATTTTAGTAAGATAATAAAAGGAATATAGTATATGTATGGCGTAATACTCATGGAAAGTAAGTGGCAGCATCTGACAACAAAACAACATTTCTGCAACAAAATGTATGAATATTCACACTAAGTGGAATTTAAAAAAACCTCATAGCAGTTTATGTGAGGTTCTGTTATTAATTCAGATCAAGTTAGATTTATTGCCAAATGATTTATCAAAAAAAAAGCTTTTGATTTCAAAGCTTTCTGGACTGCAAAACTGGTGATAAGAGATGGCAATTCTGTACCACCCATCTTTTAGGTTATTATGAAGATAAAAGATCATGTGCTTGCCACATGGTAAATATTAAGATATCAGATATTATTGTTATAGCTTGTGAGCAAGTCTTTGGGCATAAAATAAATTATTAGGAAGATCTTAAGGATCTATATGGACAGATGATACCAACTGACTCCATATAAGACTTGGCACAGTGCAAAAAGCATGCATCTTGGGGCAAGGAGGTCCTAATAAAGCCTTTGCCACTAGCTACTTATGTGGCAAATTCTCAAGTTCAGATTTCAGTTTTAAAAAATATGAAAAACAGAGATAGCACCATCTATCACACAGCACTGTTGTAAGGATTAAATATCCCACCTGATTACAAATATGCATAAATAAATAGGTATACTATGCATATCAGGTCTTCTGTAAAGATTGAAAAAAAAATTTCCTTAAGCTGTTCTTTCCTTCCTCTCTCTCTGCCTCCTCACATCTCCCTCTTGCTCTTGCTTTTTCAATATATTGTGAAACACTCAACTTCTTGCCACCAAAGCAAAATGAATTTTAGACTATAAATTGACACAACACATATATAACCCTTATTCAATTTTGCATAAAAATATTAAATGTTGTATTTTGATACTTCAAAATAGCAATGAAAACTGAAAGTTATTTGTATGTAATACAGCCTAAATGATAATGTTTCATAAGGTATCATACCAGGTTTTTTCATATATATAAATTAATTGCATTACATTTACTTCATTTGTTAATGTTTACTTGTATATTATCAAGTAAAAATATTAAACATTAAAACCAACTCGACAAAATACACTGTGCAGTACACTGGCTGTTACTGTTTCAGTCATGACTGTTGTAATCCTTGCCTATCTCCTTCCGCCTATCTTCCCTCATGTGATCCTTTGCAAACAGCCAATACAAAAGAGTATGACAAGGTATGGTAGAATAGTCCACTAACCATAGAGTCTTTCAAGATGTGCAGGTTGCTTTTTGTATTCTTCCTGTAAGTGATCTGCCTCTTCTAGAATACAGCGATATTCTGGTATCAGAAAGTTTGTGTTTCCCTCGTGAACCTGCAATTCCTTATTTAAAATAAAAAACAAAAGCACCTTAATTTCAAAATTCAATCCAGTGTAAAGTGGACTTAAAGTATAAAAATTTAAGTTCTTTACCATTTTAGAAATCCAATCACAATAAAATAATAATCATGAATCCATGGCAGACATACTTACTTTTAAAGCATCAATTAACTGCACTTTCTTAGCCAAAAGCAACTGGTACTCCAGCTTTGGGTGGATTAGCTTTAATGTGTGTTTGACTGATACTTCATTTATCTCTAGAAGAAGTTGAGGCAGGCACAATTAGATAAGTCACTTTGATCAGGAACATTCTTATTGTAACAACAACCCCCCCAAAACAAAAAGAATGATTCTTTTTATGTTTTTCTTTTACCATAAGATATGTTGAGGTTAATTTTCCTTTTTGTAGCTTCTTTAGAGAGCACATCTTTTAGGATGGATATAGTAGAAATGTTGTCAGATTTAAAAATTCCTTCGCCTTTTCTATAAAATTAATATTTTTAAAGAAACATTTTAGAAGGAAGTACATCAAATAAATATGTCCTGTAAACACATATTTTGTGACTAGAACCTTGTGTTTAGACTTCATTTAATTTTAAATTTCTTTATACACACATCCCACTATTAATGTAAAGCATATTTAAACATGTAACCTACTACTGTTGTAGTAATTCAAGTTCTAAACATACTTGTAAAACTGAGTAAAAGATGTGGACATATGCCTCCTAAAGATATGACAATTTAAGTCCTTCATTTAAAACTTTTTTATTCATTTTCACTAATAAAATTCCTAATAGCTAATACCTTATATATATAAAATGCATTTAGAACTGCTTACTTTCATATCAGTTCTTATGTAACACATAGATTAACAGAATGACTCCATGCTTCATCCTTAAATATCAAACCTAAGAGTAACATCTATAATCACAGGACCCTTCTTTTTCTTTAGAGAACTCCTTTGTCCTCTCTCTCTCTTTCTCTCTCTCCCCTCCTTCTCAATCCTTATAGTTTCATTGGCCTCAACCCTATTTCTGGGACTTCAGGAAGAAGCTTTTACCAGTGTGCTTCATGACCACAGTGGTTCATGTTTTAATGATGATAATCAATCGTGGGGCTTTTATTGAGCTAGTGGCAAAGGGAGGCTATGGTACCTGAAAAGACATAAAGCTGGATGGAGTTGTTGGTGGCCCCCATGGCACCAAGAGCAGACAGAATCAGAGTTGAGCAATGAAAAGCGATGAAGTCTTAGGATGGAGAAGTTTAAAGGGATCAGTTAAGCTTCTGATCCAGTTGTGTCTGAAGCAGACTACTTATACAAGCTGATAAATTCCTTTTATTTAGTTAAGCCTGCTTACATTTGGTTTCTTTTTATGATGACCAAAATTTTCCTAATTAATATATACTATCTTTACGTATTTAACGTGGCCTTTTTATTTGGTTTCATATTGCCTGCTGCTGATGCTGCTAAGTCGCTTCAGTCGTGACTGACTCTGTGCGACCCCATAGACGGCAGCCCACCAGGCTTCCCCATCCCTGGGATTCTCCAGGCAAGAACACTGGAGTGGGTTGCCATTTCCTTCTCCAATGAATGAAAGTGAAAAGTGAAAGTTAAGTCGCTCAGTCGTGTCCAACTCTTAGCGACCCCATGGACTGCAGCCTACCAGGCTCCTCCGTCCTTGGGATTTTCCAGGCAAGAGTACTGGAGTGGGGTGCCATCGCCTTCTCCCTTCATATTGCCTGCTGCTGCTGCTGCTAAGTCATATTGCCTAGTTGTAGAAAAATGCTAATTCTTTTCTTCTAGAAAGATTAATAATACACACTTATTTTGATCCCAATTATATTTTAGAAATCATGAGATTTTTCCCACTAGTCTTCAACTTTAATGAAATTTCACATTAAATACATATATGGTACCTGGCACTGTAGAATGACTTACACAGTTTATCTTCCTTTAAGCATTACAATTCAGTGAAGTAAGTGCTATTATTTCCATTCCTCAGAAAAGAAACTGAAACTCAGGAAGTGACATAGCTAAGGTCGAATAGCTGGTGAGTCACAGACTCAGATTCAAACCTAAGTATGTCTGTCTCCAAAGTATATACTTCTTTTTTTTTTTAATCCAAACTTTAAACTTTTGATTTTGTATTGAGGTATAGCTGATTAAAAATGTAGTGGTAGTCTCAGGAGAAGAGTGAAGGACTCAACCATACATATACAAGTATCCATTCTCCCGTAAGCCCCCCTCCCTTTCCCATCAAGGCTGGCACATAACATTGAGCAGAATTCCATATTCTATACAATAGGTCCTTTTTGGTTACTCATTTTAAATACAACAGTGTGTACATGACCTTCCCAAGGTCCCTAACCTTTCCCCCTGGCAATCATAAGTTAGTTTTCTAAGTCTGTGAGTCTCTTTCTGTTTTGTGTAAGTTCATTTGTATCATTTCTTTTTAGATTCCACATATAAGGGATGTCATGCCATATTTCTCCTTCTCTGACTTACTTACTATGACACTCCCTGGGTCCATCCATATAGCTGCAAATGGAATTATTTAATTCTTTTTAATGGCTGAGTAATGGTTAGATAGCATCACCAACTCAATGGACTTGAATCTGAGCAAACTTTGGGAGACAGTGACAGGGAAGCTTGGTGTGCTGCAGCCCAGGAGAGAGCATAGAGTTGGACACAACTTAGTGACTGAACAACAACAACAATATTCTATTGTATATATGTAACAAATTTTTATCCATTCCTCTGTTGATGGACATTTAGGTTGTTTCCATGTCTTGGCTATTGTAAAAAGTGCTGCAGTAATCATTGTGGTGCATGTAACCTTTTGGATTATGTTTTTCTCCAGATATATGCCTAGGAGTCAGATTGCAGGGTCTTCTTCAATACATATTTCTTAATCAGGTACCCAAAAAACATTTATTGAGTGTACCACTATGTTCAAGGGGCTTCCAAGCTGGCTCAGTGGTAAAGAATCTGCCTGCAATGCAGGAGACCTGGGTTAGATCCTTGGATTGGGAAGATTCCCTGGAGGACACGGCTACCCACTCCAGTATTCTTGCCTGGAGAATCCCCATGGACAGAGGAGGCTGGCCAAGTGCAGTCCCTGGGGTTGCAAAGGAGTTGAACACGACTTAGCGACTAAACAACAGTATGTTCAAAGCCATGTGTTAGACACGTGAGGATACAAACAAAAATAATAAAGAAATAAACTCTGCCCAGAAGCTTACAATTTGGTTTAGAGACTAGCTTGCATAAAAATTATTACATACTTCAAACAAGTAACAATACAAATCTAAGACAGGTAAGAATAAAATGCTATGGGAACAGAGAAGAGCATCCAGGAAAACTTCAAAAATGTAGCTACTGAGTTGGACCTTCAAAAATAAGCAGAGTTTTGACTGTTAAGAATATTTAAGGATACAGAATGATAAAAAGCAAGGATGTGCTACTGTAAAAGTATATAACATGCCAGGGGCCTGTCAAATTGTCTACTATGATTAATGTGTGAGGTTTGCTGTCATACTCCAAAACAGAAGTCATGATTCCAGGCTTAGACACAGATAAGACCCCCTGGAGGGTACAGTGAAATGGCCCCTCAGAACTGATGCTAAAACCAATTATATAAGCAAGATTTGGGGAAATAAATATATATAAAAAATAAAACCAATTAGATTTCTGGAGAGTTCTTGGTCCCAAAGCCTATATTCAGTGAACAGCCTGTGTTCACTGATGTTTGCTGAACTTAGCGTGGTAAAGTCTCAGCTAGAAAGCAGGAAGTAGAATACCTCAGTAAACTGCTCAGGGAAACAATCAAGAGACCGAAACAGAGGGAAGATAAGAAGCCCTCTCCCCTCCAAACAACAAAATTAAAATAAAAACAAAAGATCAAACAGACAATACCAACCTATAGCTGTGAGAGAATGAGAAAAAGTATAAGGGTACAAGGTCAAAGCAGATTACAGAGAAATCAGCCTTACCCAACACATTCTGAAAAAGAACAGAGGAGAAGAAAATTTTGGCCTCCACTATATTCAGAAACAGAAAGTAGGGAGGCCTATGCGAGGGAGTGACAGTGAAGAGGGCAAGAGGGCAACTGTGAGCTTAAGGAAGAATATAAGAGAATGATGACCTTCACTTCATAATGTGGTAGCTTCAAAAGCCTGCATGTTCTAAGATTTCAAATTCTGAGCCATTTCTTATTTTTGCATAAAGAAACTCAATGGTCATTCTTCTTGTAATTCAAAATGGAATTAGGATAAATGTTCAAGTCAATTTGAGAAGGACTTACATGTTTACAATGTCTTCACATTAATCAAATCTTTTATGTCAATAAAATGTTAAAGTTTTCTTCATGAATTTCTACGTATTTCTAAAAAAGCATTCTCACATATTTTTATGAATATTTTGTTATTGTTGTTCTGAAACATTTAAAAAAATTTATTTTCTAACTGGTTATGGTTGAGAATGGGAAACATATTGATCTTTCATATTTATTGCTAGTCAATCATTAGTCCCACTTGCTTTTCAGTAGATTCTCTTGAACAGTATAGTTCTCAAATTATATTATTTGCAAATTACTGTCTTAAAACATATGAAAATTTAGAAGTTCCATTTATGTAAAAACACATGTGAAACACAAATATGTTTTATTCACCTGTAGGTACTTTCAAGCTGTGTATCCAGGAAGGTGTTCTGAAAATAAAATGTCACAGATTCTCCTGCTGGAGGTTTTTCAGGAACTTCAGGCATGCAAAAAACCACCCAGGAGTGAAGTTCAGAAAAACTGAACTGGCCTGTCAAAGTCAATGTATTCATGGGTCTGCAATTTAATAGAAGTACATATATTTGTGTGGGAATACATAGAGGTATTATATATACTTAATACATTAAAAAACAGAATTTTGCAATAGTAGTTACAAACATAAAAGCAGCCATTTAATTTTTCTCAGGTTAATCTTACCCATCAGATAAACATTTTACTATACCTGTACTTTAACAGTTAAATGACATAAATAGCTTGTTTTTATGATATGCCTTTACAAATAAAAATTCAGTTTACTTAGGTCAATTCCATTTTTCATAAGTTCATCTAGTATTTTTACTATACAAACTACAAAACATACACAAGGTAAGGAAAAAAAATTAGCATAATGTGAAAGCAAAGAACTGGGCTTTTTTAAGACAGACAGATGTGGGTTTGACCCACTCCAGAGTTCTTGCCTGGAGAATCCCAGGGACGGGGGAGCCTGGTGGGCTGCCGTCTATGGGGTCACACAGAGTCGGACACGACTGAAGTGACTTAGCAGCAGCAGCAGCAGCAGATGTGGGTTTGAAACACTAGCTGCGTGCCACTAGGAAAGTTAAGGAATGATACCTTCTATTTTGCAAGGATATGGAATTAAATTTCTATCCTGCAAATCACACATACACATAAAAGGTTGTAAAGTAAATTAAATAAATGTAAATGAATCAAATGGATAGTTAAAATACAAGTTTATCAAATTAAAGGTACAGAAAGAATTTTAAGAGAATACAGAATAGAAGAAACTTTTGAGATCTCCACACCAACCTTATTTTCAGATAAAAAAAAAAACAAACCAAAACCCAGAGAGTTAAATTATTTCCATAATGTCATGTAGGAACATATATAAGACTATAATCCAAGGAGAGCCCAGCTCAAGTCAGCCTCTAAAAGAAGACAAAGACTCATCTCTATTAGAAATATTAACACAGGTATCCCCCGCTTTTTGAAAGCTCACTTTATGCCATTTTGATTTTATGTAAGGCCTACATGAGTACCTATTTACAGTAACCAAAAAAAATCCAAAGAGGATTTTTGCTTTTACAAAAAAAGGTACAAAGCAAAAATAGCCTCAGCATCTGTTCTGCAGCAAACTGTTAGAGAAGTAGCCCGCACCCCAGCAGCACGGAGAAAGGCCCACCAAGCTCCTCCTCCAGGAGCTACATTCAGCTTCTGAGCACCAGGCTGCAGAGCTCTGAACTCTGTGACCATCTGTGCTTTACCACAATTGATTCTAAGCATTCATTAGCAAGATGTGTCCTAAGGTAACTGTTTCTCTGCTTTATGCTATTTTGGCATATGAAAGGTTTCATTAAAATGCCCTACTTTCAGATAGCGGGGGAAACCTGTACATAGCATTTTTTTTTTTAAGTACAAATTTGCTATCAGAATAAAATAACAAGAAAGTTTATATGCATCATGTAATATCCTGAAAATAAACTCTCCCTTTGTCCTACCTGTCATGATCAATAAAGTGAATTCTTTGATGGAGTGAAAGGGGTTTGATATGGTATTGGCGGACCTGACATGTTTTGGGTTGAATTCTTGGAGTCACATATGCTTGAAGTGTGCCATACTGGCCTTCAATTGAGCGAATCTGATTCAATACAAAAGAGGAAAGAAAATAAGAATAATCTAGCAACATAATGCTATCTTTAAAATGTTCAACACAAGTAATCAAGTACTGAGGCTTTAATTTCTTCTGTAACACGTTGATGGAAATAATGACATTCTATTCAACAGGAAACTTTTACCACCATAGTCAAAGAAAATTTTAAAAGATTTTAGCAATCAAAAGCAAAATTAATCCATCTGTAAGTCATCCCTCTGACCTGGACCTCCACAGGAGATCCTCAAACACTCAAAGGAGGTATGCTTGCTCCTTGGAAGAAAAGCTATAACCAACCTAGACAGGATATTAAAAATCAGAGACATTATTTTGTGAACAAAGGTTCATATAGTCAAGGCTGTTGTTTTTCCGATAGTCATGTATGGATGTGAGAGTTGGACTATAAAGAAAGCTGAGTGCCGAAGAATTGATGCTTTCGAACTGTGGTGCTGGGAAAGACACTTGAGAGTCCCTTGGACTGCAAGGAGATCCAACCAGTCCATCCTAAAGAAAATCAGTCCTGAACATTCAGTGGAAGGACTGATGCTGAAGCTGAAACTCCAATACTTTGGCCACCTGATTTGACGAACTGACTCATTGAGAAAGACCCTGATGCTGGGAAAGATTGAAGGCAGGAAGAGAAGAGGACAACAAGATGAGATGGTTGGATAGTGCCACCGACTCGATGGACATGAGTTTGAGTAAGCTCTGGGAGTTGGTGATGGACAGGGAAGCCTGGTGTGCTGCAGTCCATGGGGACACAAAGAGTCGGACCCGACTGAGTGACTGAACTGAGCTGAAGTCATCCCTACCACAGAATTTATAGATTTGTCATTCTGAAAGATAAACATTCTCATACACCACCTCATCACATCTAAAAACATAGGTGTATAATACACGGTATAAGATTCACACTAAAAAATGGTAAAAATTTAGACATTTTTGTTGAAAGGATAAGTAAGTCAATAACTTAACACTTAGTTCTCTCAGAAATGGGGGCATTACAGCATATGGCTATTATAAAAATCTATTGCAAGGGACCTTCCCTGGTGGTTCAGTGGTTAAGAGTCTGCCTTCCAATGAAGGAGAAACGGGTTTGATCCCTAGTCAGGGAACTAAGATACCACATGCCACAGAGGGACTAAGCCTGTGAGCTGCAGCTACTGAGTCCAAGCTCTCTAGAGCCCGGGTGCCACAACAAGAGAAACCCTCGCTCTGCAGCTCGAGAAACCTTCATGCTGCAATGAGGAGCCTGTGCAGCCAAAAATTTTTTAAAAATTCTATTGCCAGGAAAAAAAAATGTTTCCAATAACTTAATTCTTAACTTTCTATGAAAACAGAAAAGCATACTCATAATCTAATTATGACATATTTGGGTTAGGAAATTCTTTGTACCTTTTACTTGGATATCCTGAGAATTTAAACAACTTATAGAAAACTCTAATTCATATAACTGTGAACATCTAATTTTAGAGGAATTAGAAAGCAGTCCAGCTTCTCTCTCCTGCAGCCCCTTTCAACTCCTCCCTCCTCTAGTTCATGAAACGGACTGCAGAACGTCTTGTATTACAAAGGCAGCTTCTTAAGTGACATATCAACTCATACTTTCCCTGGCATGTGAGGGGGCGGGGGTGGAGAAAATCAACGTTTTACCTAAATGGGAAACATAAATAAAAAATTAAACCAAGAATTTTTTGCAAATGTTACACTAAAAATATTTCTCTGAATGCAAAGAGAGAAAACATAAGAAAAAGATAAAGAATAAAAATACAGGAGGAAAATAAAAAAATTCATCTGATAAAGCTGTATCTTTAGGGCTTCTTTTTAAGGGGTAAGCTAAAACTGGTACATAAATTTTTCCACAATACATTCATAATTAGTATCAGTTCAGTTCAGGTCAGTCGCTCAGTTGTGTCTGACTCTTTGTGACCCCATGAACTGCAGCACGCCAGGCCTCCCTGTCCATCACCAACTCCCGGAGTTTACCCAAACTCATGTTCATTGAGTCAATGGTGCCATCCAACCATCTCATCCTCCGTTGTCCCCTTCTCCTCCTGCCCTCAATCTTTCCCAGCATCAGAGTCTTTTCAAATGAGTCAGTTCTTCACATCAGGTGGCCAAAGTATTGGAGTTTCAGCTTCAGCATCAGTCGTTCCAATGAATATTCAGGACTGATATCCTTTAGGATGGACTGGTTGGATCTCCTTGCAGTCCAAGGGACTCTCAAGAGTCTTCTGCAACACCACAATTCAAAAGCATCAATTCTTCGGTGCTCAGCCTTCTTTATAGTCCAACTCTCACATCCATACATGACTACTGGAAAAACCATAGCCTTGACTAGATGGACCCTTGTTGACAAAGTAATGTCTCTGCTTTTTAATATGCTGTCTATGTTGGTCATAACTTCCCTTCCAAAGAGTAAGCGTCTTTTAATTTTATGGATGCAGTCACCATCTGCGGTGATTTTAGAGCCCAGAAAAATAAAGTCAGCCACTGTTTCCACTGTTTCCCCATCTATTTGCCATGAAGTGATGGGACCGGATGCCATGATCTGTTTTCTGAATGTTGCAATTAGTATAACACAGGGCATATAGCCAATATTTTATAACAACTATAAACAGAGTATAATTTTTAAAAAAGAACACAATTGTTCATAATATTTTTAAAAAGTCATAATGTTTTCTCATTATATACTTCATATTCATTATTTTAAAAATCCAAACAATGAAGAAAAATTAGGATTAACATATGAGTCATCTGAAATCCTACCACCTAGAGATGATCATTATTGCTATTTTGATAGTCAAGCTTTCATACATCTCTCTATGCAGATGTACAAATATAAATGCATAATTTCACATGAATAAATTCTATTTATATCATAGACAGCTTTGTTTTTATTTCTAATATCTTCCCTTATCTCTACCTCTCCTAATACTATCATTTCCCTCCCCCTCACATCCCACCCAAACCTTTCCCCTATTGTATGACCTATCATATCAGACAGCTATGATTCTTTTTATATATTTCTTTATATTATAGATAATATGTATATACACATATAGAACTTTTATCTGCATTTTGCGTTTTTCATGGAAATTGCTCTACGTTAAAAGGAATAGATCAGCTCATTCTTTCTTGCAGCTGTGCAATATTCTATGGAATGGATAAACAGCTACTTATTCAAACATTAAATACTGAGTGTTCACTTTGATTCCACCTTTCTGCTTCTACACACAATGCTGCAGTTAATTATACATATATCTGTGGGTACACTACTATGACTTTATTGCTATGAAATAGATTCCAACAAGTGGGACTATAGCCTATTTTACAAAAGTGGCTTTAACAATTATTTCCTTCAGCTATGACTGACAGTGTCCTTTTCCTCATCCTGTCACTAATGATGCTGCTTTCTCTAAATTTTTGCCAATTTGTTAGACAAGCAGAAACTGGAAGTTCCTTAACCAGATGTGAAAGAGTTATTGTGTAATAGCATCTCTGTTGAAAAAAATCTTACTTTGAGTCTCAGAACATCAGCAACACCAGGAAAAATTTATATAGTCCTTAATTTTTGTATCATAAATGTACCAGAAATTTTTTTTAATCTCACACTAGAAACTAAAATATATTTGTGTGCTAAAAAAACAGTATTTAATTATAAAAATGATTATCCTAGTACATTGCAAAAGGAAACTTCAAAGATTCTCCCTGGAATAGATAGATAGTAATGCCATCACTGAATGCAATCAGAAAAATCCAGAAAATAGGAAAATACAGGGCAAATGCTCAGATACTTCAGTAACCAAATTACCTTATTTGGACTATGACTGAATCAAACGTTAAATTAAAAGCAAAAACCACTACACGAAACAGTTGGTGATACTAAGGAATTATTAATTTTTCGGTTTGATAACAGTATTGTGATCAGGTTTAAAAAGAGTTCTTATCTTTTAAATATATATACTGAAATACTTACCAAAAAAATTACATCCTGTATCTGCTTCAAAATAATTTGGAACAGAGAGTGACAGCATAAATAAGATTGTTATGAACTGATCATTGCTTAAGCAGGAATCATTACTCTTATGCATGTTTGAAACTTTCCATAATAGAAAATTAGAAAAAATATTTCCAGCTAGAGGAAATTTAGGATTGGCAAAAATTTTAGTGAATGTAATTAGTTGAGTGTTAATAGAAGAGAGTGGTTTGGGCTGAATTAAAATCAAATAGGTGAAGAATCCACTTGCAATGCAGGAGACCTGGGTTCAATCCCTGGTTTGGAAAGATGCCCCTGGAGAAGGGAATGACAACACACTCCAAGATTCTTGCCTGGAGAATTTCATGGTCAGAGGAGCCTGGCGGACTATAGTTCATGGGGTTGCAAGGAGTTGGATACATCTGAGCAATTAAGCACAGCACAGCACAGAAACCTCAGATTCTCAAAAACAGGTCATTCAAAAGACATCATTCAAAATGCTTGTTTCAGGGAGAAATTTAATGCAAAGAAATGATATCACATGTTGCAAGACTTACAAGGAAAAAGAAAGTTCGAACTTTCAAGTAAAGGTAATTTCAAACATTTTTACCTTGAGCTCTAGTCTTGTGGTATTTGCCTGGCACCGGTAAGTGGCGAGGAGAAAATTGTCATTTGACTAGGAATAATTCAGAAGTTGAGGAGAAGAATGAATCCATGTCTTTAAGAATAACAACAGCATTAATAATAATAATAACAGTTATCATTTTACTGAGCACCTATCATTTGGGTGGCACTGTGCTTTGAGCTTTATGCTTATTCCTATAAACAACCCTATGTGGGAAGTTTTAACAGATGAAGAAAATGGGGCATGAAGGGTTAGGTAACTTTCCTAAAAGCCAGTAAGTAATAACACTGGAATTCAAATTCATATCTATAGCTCAGTGCTCTTTCCATCTTGAATTTCTCTCATAATATTTAAAAATATTAATTGTTCTTCCAAAAATTTAACTGATAGTGCAAATTCCTAATGTTTATATTATAAAGGCAAAAAACATAAATGTTCAGTGTTGAACGTATTTGATTTTCACACATACTTACAGACAACTTAGAAAGATCTCATCTATGTATTTCCAGCAAATAGCACAGTGTCAAGTAGACCATAGGCATTCAATACATGTTTGTTGAATAAAATTGGAGAGGTTACTTCATATAATGTAACTTCTTGAAATAGAATAATAAACTACTAAAACCAAAAAAAATATTTCTGGGTGCATGAATTGCAAAATCAGACAAAACAACATGAACTATTTGATATGCAATTTTCATGTACTGATATTTCCCTATTTTTAATAAATACCTGAAGAAATAAAAGAAACGCTAATATTTCAAATGTTTTAAACTCAGCAAGCACAGAGGATAAGTCAACTTAAAAATAAATATACTTTTGTGTAATTAAAAACAAATGTTATGTATCTCAGTGTTTACAGATAAAATGACTAATTAAAAGAGAGAAAATGTCTGGAGTTAGGTTTGGGATGGGGAGAAGAGGGTAAAGAGCAGAAAACAAGACTGGCCATATGGTTAAGTTAGTGATGAGTTCATGGAGGTGGTGCTATTCTTTCTCCTTTCATATATATTTGAAATCTCTATAAGATTTGTTTTTTAAGTCATCATTCTAGAAAACAGGTTTTAAATTAGTATAAAATACTCAAATCCTGCATTGATATAAACAGGCTAATTTTTCACTGTAACTTAGGAATTAAAGATCTGAAGTTCATACTAACTTGATTTTTTTTAATGATCATAAAGACGTAGGTCTTAATCTTTTGTATCTTATTCTCAAACAGGGATGGCAAAGCATATATGATAACAATACAACTGCTTTTTGATAAATCTCTTATCAAAAAAAAGTTTTACTCTGAAATCATTTTGAAAATTATTCCCTAATATAACAATCAACCTTGTTCTTTATCTATTCTTTCTATCCTTCTCTTTTTAATGCCAGTTCCAGTCACACTTTCTTCTCTGGCTTGCCTTCCCCAGACTTTCTCTGTACCCTAACTTTTCCTCAGGAGCTGAACCCAGTGCCGAGCCTGCTAGTCAGCCAGTACAAACGTAGAGAGGAGTGAATGGCAAACGCATCTGAAAGCTCGGATATGGGCTCATCTCAGGTACTCTGCACAGAGTAGGTGTTCAATAAATGTCTACTGAATGAAGGGTAAGCAAGAGTCAGTAAGAAAAAGTGTGGAAAGGCAGGCAGATAGAACAGATCGTGTTTAACTGTAGGAATGTGTGAAACTATATAGCATTTGAAGAAATTTTAAGAACTTCAGTTTGGCAGAAATCATGTGCCTGGGAGGGAAGGTAGCAGCTGGTGAGAGATTAAGTTGGAGCTGTAATCAGAGCTGAATTATGGAAAGCTTTTATGGTACAGTGAGAGGTCTAGACTTACATGCAGCTCAGGAAAGGTTTTAAAAGGTTGTGAGAAGAGAAATGACACAGTGATGTTTGTATTTTAGGAAGGCCTCTTGGATGGAAGTGCACAGCATCTCCTGTGATTGAGAGGCAATACTGAAGGCAGAGAAACTGGTGGATACAAGCAACCTGGTGGTTCAAGCAAGCATGGTGAGAGCTGGAAGGTTAACAGAAGTGGAAACGGAGCAAAGTGGACAGCTAAGAGCAAGGGAGTGAGAACTGACAGAAATCAGTGACTATACTAGTCTCCCCCTTATCTGTGGTTTTGCTTTTTGGGGTTTCAGTTACCCATGGTCAACTGTGGTCTGAAGATATTAAGTAGAAAATGCCAGAAATAAGCAACTCATAAGTTTTGCTTACAGAATCACACACCATTCTGAGTAGTGCGATGAGAACTTGTAACATCCCACTCCATCTCATCCAGGACATGAATCAGTCCTTTATCCCGCATATTCATGTCATATATGCTACCTGCCCATTAGTCACTTAGTAACCATCTCTGTTATCAGATGACATGTTGTGTTCAGGTAACCCATGTTTTACTTAATAATAGCCCCAAAGTGCAAAAGTAATGATACTGAAAAAAACACAGTATTATTCAAGGGTTCTGTAGTATTTATAATTTCAAGCATCCACTGGGGCTTTTAGAATGCACAGTATCTCCAGCAGATAAGAGGGAGGGATCCACTATAACTGGATTAAATAGATCAGAAAAAAGGAAAGAATTTAAAAGACAACACTCCAGTTTCTGGACTATATGAATACAGAGAAAGAGAATACAAACAGATTTTGAGGGAAAGGTTATGGAAGGAAATATTGAAGGAACAATGACCCTAATAGCATTTACAGGTTTCATACAAAATGGCATAATGAAAATGAAAGCATCTAAAGAATTCTTTATATTTTTTACTCACCTCAGAATCACAGCTGCTAAAGCTGACAACAGCAGAATTTTTATCCACATCAAGTAAATCTATTGGAACATCACTCTACAATCAATATTAAAAGGAAAAGAAAGGTTCAGGTAGAAAACTAGAAATTTTTCAACACATATTTTCTTTTAGGGTTTTCTTTGGTTCTAGTTTATGTTAATCTCTAAATATGAGAGTATGAACTCTCTAAACTTATATTTGATAATACATACTTCTAGAAAATAAATATAATATGAATAAATGTCATATTATGACTTATTTTTCTAATTTGGATTAATCAGAGATTACAGATTTTAATCTCTCACTGCTCTTTTTAAAGCACAGTCTTCTTAGACCTTTCTGTCAGTGCTAAAAATGCTACCATGAGCTACATATGGTCATGTTTATTATGCATGCTTGCATGATAAGTTGCTTCAGTCATATCTGACTCTTCGCGACCCCATGGACTGTATCCTGCCAGGCTCCTCTACCCCTGGGATTCTCCAGGCAAGAATACTGGAATGGGTTGCCATGCCCTTCTCCAGAGGATCTTCCCGACCCAGGGATCGAACCCGAGTCTCTTATATCTCTTGTATTGGCAGGCGGGTTCTTTACCACTAGTGCCACCTGGGAAGCCCATGCTTATTTATATCAGTTCATTTTTATAATTTTTTATTTCACCTGTAACACAGAAAGAGGGTGATTTTTAATCTACTCTGGAGAGGTGGCTTCTAGGACAATGAGTTTGCACTGTGCTGTATATAAATGATGCACCTAGAGTTGTTCAGTGTAGCAGTCCCAGAGCTAACATTACTTAAGAGAAATTTCTGCCTTTAAGTTTTAATTAATAATCCTCCCCCTCCCTCATATCTTTTCAAACTTTGTCTTCTTCCTCCTCTTTACTCTTATTTTCCATTCACCCTACTATCATCCTTTTCCACTCTCTTCTAGTATAAGAAAAAAAATAATTAAATAAATTGAAAAATGGTGCTATACATTATTATTTCTAGGTTTCACTCTTCGAAATCATCTGCTTTGCCTATTGACCTATCTGGAAACTGACGGTTAATGAGCAGTCTGTACTGTAAACTCTTACTTTAGTATTTGGAACTTAAAGATCCTATTCAGGATATTAAATATTGAAGTTTTACAAATCACATCTCTGTTAAAATTTTCCTAAAGGCTATCCAAAGAACAAAATCCTAAATGTCCTTCCTCAATCTTTCTGAAACTTAAGTTCACCAGCCTTTTGTTTAATATGTATAGGGTGAAAGTAAAGATATAATTTAAATAATCTATAAGCAAACTGATTATCTAATGGAAGATTAAGATAAATGTTTAAAATCATTGTCTAAAACTAAGTGTCCAAAATAATTAGTGGACACTAAAATATATCCAGTCATAAAACAAAGAAATTATGCATACTTACCTGTATTAAGACATTATCTATCGCTGTCTGCACTTCTAAGATAAGGCTGTAGCTGGCATCATCTTTATTTAATGTAAACTTGTCATTTACACTAAATGAAGGTACAGCTGATTTTGCTTTGCTTGACTGAGAAGACTGTTGATATTTCTCTCTCTCCTGTAGCACTTTATACTGCAGCTGTTCCAATTCACTCCTAGAGTAAAATATAGAACTTCATCACCTATAACCATTTGAAGTCCTCAGAATGTGTACAAAAATTTGACAGACATTTACTTCTGCAAAATGGATTTTTTAATTGGTTGCATTTGAACTATAACACAAACAGAAACAAAACTTTTGCTTCTATCACTGACCAACTGGTTCCATATTATCTATCTATAATCTAAAAACTAAAATATCTTCTCAGCCCCATACCAGCAATATTAATAAAAAGTTGTAAGAATCAAGGCAAGCTGCAAATACACATGAGTCTGGCTTCAGTTACATGTAGTACTAATCAGAAGACAAACTGATTGTTCTGGGGTAGAATAACTTATATTTAGTAAGAAGAAACAAAATGTGTGAAATCAATAAACATGTACCTTTCAGAAAAACATTAGAGCAGACAGACAACAAAGACTGCAGAGTATCAACAATAATCGTGAGCCAGCTGAAGTTCCAAGTGCTGGAGACTGAACTGTGCAGGCACTGCTTTGAGTTGCTACAGTTAAAAGGAAAGGCCAAATGCAAACGAAGCAAACAGTAACTGGGAGAGAACAATATGAGGTTTAGCTACCTCAAGTTTAGGGGGAAAGTCTGGGAAGGATCTTGGAAGAGATATGTGCAATTAACCAAGGAAAAGATTCATTCACTTTAGAAATATTTAATGAGTGACTGTATGAACAAAACAGACATAACCTTCTCATAAGCATACATTCCAGTGAAATCAGGAAGGGGTTGACTTAGTTATAAATATAAGGTATAGTACTGAGGGCATAAGATTGCAATTCATTAACTCTACTTGTTATCCTTACTGCAGAACATTAGAGCTTTCTCTCCTAGTGACTCTGGTGAACTGGTTTGTGGTGAACTGGTGGTGTGGCTTTAGTGAACTAGTACTTGTGGCAATTTGTTGCCTCAAAAACTTCTGTAGCAACTACCACCAAAAAAAGATTGACTTTCACTCCTTCAAGAAGTTGGCAAGGGCTGAAGTAAGGAGAATAATCATTAAA
Organism: Cephalophus harveyi; assembly: GCA_006410635.1. NCBI lineage: Eukaryota > Metazoa > Chordata > Mammalia > Artiodactyla > Bovidae > Cephalophus > Cephalophus harveyi. Next base: position 52,408 of record SJYT01014285.1, read on the forward strand.
AGTTGCACACACCTATGGACACCTTCGGAGAGGGCAATGGCACCCCACTCTAGTACTCTTGCCTGGAAAATCCCATGGACAGAGGAGCCTGGTAGGCTGCAGTCCATGGGTTCGCTAAGAGTCAGACACGACTGAGTGGTTTCACTTTCACTTTTCACTTTCACGCATTGGAGAAGGAAATGGCAACCCACTCCAGTGTTTTTGCCTAGAGAATCCCAGGGACGGGGGAGCCTGGTGGGCTGCCGTCTATGGGGTCGCACAGAGTCAGACACGACTAAAGCGACTTAGCAGCAGCAGCATGGACACCTTATCTTTTACAAAGGAGGCAAGAATATACAATGGAGAAAAGACAATCTCTTTAACAAGAGGTGCTGGGAAAACTGGTCAACTACTTGTAAAAGAATGAAACTAGATCACTTTCTAACACCATACACAAATATAAACTCAAAATGCATTAAAGATCTAAACCTAAGACCAGAAACTATAAAACTCCTAGAGGAAAACATAGGCAAAACACTCTCCAACATAAATCACAGCAGGATTCTCTATGACTCACCTCCCAGAATATTAGAAATCAAAGCAAAAATAAACAAATGGGACCTAATTAAAATTAAAAGCTTCTGCACAACAAAGGAAACTATAAGCAAGGTGAAAAGACAGTCTTCAGAATGGGAGAAAATAATAGCAAACGAAGTAACGGACAAAGAATTAATCTCAAAAATACACAAGCAACTCCTGCAGCTCAATTCCAGTAAAATAAAAGACCCAATCAAAAAGTGGGCCAAAGAACTATACAGACTTTTCTCCAAAGAAGACAAACAGATGGCTAACACATGAAAAGATGCTCAACATCACTCATTATCAGAGAAATGCAAATCAAAACCACAATGAGGTACCATCTCACGCTGGTCAGAATGGCTGTTATCCAAAAGTCTATAAGCAATAAATGCTGGAAAGGGTATGGAGAAAGAGGAACCCTGTTACACTGTTGGTGGGAATGCAGACTAGTACAGCCACTATGGAGAACAGGGTGGAGATTTCTTAAAAAAACTGGAAATAGAACTGCCATGTGACCCAGCAATCCCACTGCTGGGCATACACACCGAGGAAACCAGAACTGAAAGAGACACATGTACCCCAATGTTCATCACAGCACTGTTTATAATAGCCAGGACATGGAAGCAACCTAGATGTCCATCAGGAGATGAATGGATAAGAAAGCTGTGGTACATATACACAAAGGAGTATTACTCAGCCATTAAAAAGAATACATTTGAATCAGTTCTAATGAGGTGAATGAAACTGGAGCCTATTATACAAAGCAAAGTAAGCCAGAAAGAAAAACACCAATACAGAATACTATCGCATATATATGGAATTTAGAAAGATGGTAATGATAACCCTGTATGCGAGACAGCAAAAGAGACACAGATGTATAGAACAGTCTTTTGGACTCTGTGGGAGAGGGCGAGAGAGATTAAGTTTTAATTCTTCTCCTGGTCCACTTTCCTTATGAACAGGCTCTGTTGTCAGACCCGTAACCCAGCCTGTAGAGATGAATTAAATCGTGCACCATTAAGTGCTGCCAGTGTTAAACCCAAAATGCATGCCCCTCTGTCCACCAACATCAACCTCACTTAGTTTTGGACTTATTCTTTTTCAAAAAAGCATAAGCAAAACAAAACAAAAAACAAAAGAAATCAAGCTGGAAGATATTCAAACTATAAGGAAATTACTTCAGACACCATTTTTGCTTTGCTTGAAATACTGTAATACTGCAATTAAAGAAATCCTTTACTTCTTAATTTATAACTTTAGTTTTCAGGGATGAAATAAGTCAACATAGTCTAGCAAATGCAAAAAAGAGCTGATGAGTAAGAGTTGTCTTTCAAAAATTACTTTCATGGAAAGTTAAAATCTCATATAACTATTGTGAAAATCCAAAAATGACCAACTCAAAAGAAAGTAAGTTTTATAAGAAATGTACATAGTAACAAAACAAACTAAATTTCAATAAATAATAATTTTTAAGTCAAAGGATATCATTTAATTTTCAAAGATACTAGAGATACACTAAACATTTTTAAAAAGCATTAATAAAGAAATTATCTTATAAATCAGTAACACTCCTTTCTTTCTTATTTTTAACCAATAAAGCTTTTAATGCTATAGGTAAGGGATACTTACTAATAAACTGAAAAAAAAATAATCAAAAGCAATTTATCAAATTTATATATTTTTAAAAGCAATTTATCAAATTTATATTTTTTATGATTGATTCTTTCAACTAGCTATTACCATTTCCATTTACCTTACCTGAGTATGTGGATACCACGATTTCATCATAGCCATCCTTCCCTACACAACCACCCTGGATTGATGTGACACTCTCAGACAACGTCTACAATGAATTTAAGATCAAGCACGTCATCAATAAAATTTCACAAAGTTAAATAAGCTACAAAACTTATTTTCCTATCTCCAAACATTAAATATATTTATAATGAATACTTATTTGAAAACACTGAGATTGGAAAGGTGAAAATCCTGTACAAGTGGCCAGAAATTCCAGTGTTTTTCAATACGAGGAAAGGAGACTGAAAATGACTCATGTATCTGTGTGTCCCACTCAGCTACAGTAGTCATTAATAAGCAAAGATCATTTACTTATATAAAGAAGTACGTTTTTTAAAAAAAACATAAGCAAAACTCTTAACACATTTAGTTTCTTATCTGAATTCCACAGACCACCTCTCATGTGTTTTCTCCAAGTAGCTTTTTAGAAGAATAAAGAAAATGATAGCTAACATGGGACCTTTAGGGAATTTGCTATTATGGAGAGAAACCCTGTTTTTCAGGAGTTTATATCTCTTTAAAGCAATACTTCCCAAACTTGTCTGACATTAATTACTTGGATGAGTCAACCAGGAATCTGTTTTTAACTAACACTCTGGGTCAGTGGCTTTCAAGCTATTTGAAAAGTAATCAATAAGTTTTATACTGCAATCTGGTATACTTCACATATGAACATATACAACAACAGGAATAACTTAAAAGGCTTAAGTATTGTACTCTATATTGTACTCTGATATATTCTAATCTATTCTCTTTCATGAAGGAAAAAAATGGGCTGGCAACCCATTAATGGGTTTGACCAGCAGCTCTGCTAGGTAACTCTTATTAGGCAAAGCCCAAAACCATTGTTCTAAAGGAGAAAGTAGAGGGAATGGACACCAGCATCAAAAATGCTAGTCGTCTTCACCCTCCCTATAGAAGGCAAGCCACTGAGCTATTCCGCAAATCAGACTATCTTAGCTGTTTCTGAGCTAATTACCTGAGGGTTTCAAGTAACAGAGGTTTGATTAAATATCTGCATGAAGTTAGGTTCATAAGTGCATTTTTTTTTTCCCTTTGGCCATGCTGTATGGCTTGTAGGATCTTAGTTCCCCTACCAGAGACTGAACCCATGCCCCCTACAATAGAAGCATAGAGTCCTAACCACTGGACTGCCAGGGAAGTCTTTAGTATAAGTGCATTTTTAATGAGTGTCCCAGTGTACTTAATATACGCTAGAATTCTTTGAACTTTTTTATTCATGTTCCTGCTAAAGTTAATTCTGAAAAAAACAAAACTGCATCCATTCCCGTGTACATTTTTCAACTTTCAGATTTTCATCATTACTATATTTAAATTATTTAACTTTTAGTCTTTGCTTTCTGACTTCTGAAGTTTTTTTTATCTTGCTCAGGAAATTCTCTTATCACCAATATTATCAGGACTATGTTTTTACTATTTCATTATGTCACTGTTTTCAGCCATCTTCCTTTCTTCTCTGCCTTCCGCCTCCCCGCCCTCCCTGCCTTCTCTTCTTTTATGTGTCTATTTTTGGTGGCGCTGGGTCTCTGCTGCTGCTTGTGCTGCTGCTGCTGCTAAGTCGCTTCAGTCGTGTCCGACTTTGTGTGACCCCAGAGACTGCAGCCCACCAGGCTCCCCTGTCCCTGGGATTCTCCAGGCAAGAACACTGCCTGTGGGCTTTCTCTAATTGCGGAGAATGGCGGCCGCCCTTTGTTGGCGGGCTGGGGCTATCCCTGCAGGGAGGGGCTTCCCTTGTTGTGGAGCACAGGCTGGAGGAACATGGGCTTCAGCAATTGCGGCTCAGGGGCTGAGCTGCTCCGAGGCATGTGACGTCTTCCTGGAGCAGGAATTGAACACATGTCCCCTGCATTAGCAGGAGGATTCTTAACCACTGGAGCAACAGGGAAACCCCCTCAAGTGACTATTAATTATAACTTACTCTCTCCTCACTTAGAAGTACCTTATTTAACCTAATGTACTCAGGAAAAGTTAGAAAATTAAAAAAAAAACTATTTTTTCTACATTTTTTTATTTTTATAAAAGTCCTAGAGTTGTATAATTAGTTAATTCAACTTATATTTTGTAAAACCAGTCACAAACCATAAACAAGAGATCCTAGGCAACATAGTATAGACATGGTTTATGTAAGTAACAACATAGAATGCTAATTAGGGGAATTCTCAAAAAAAAAAAGACCTTGGTCATGGTTCAAAATATTGGTGAGTAAATATATAAGTTTAAGTTAAAATGTGATGTTTAGGATTCCCCAGGTGCTCCAGTGGTTGTGAGTCAACCTGCCAATGCAGGGGACACAGGTTCGATTCCTGCCCCAGGAGGACTCCACATGCTGTGGAGCAACTAAGCCCTTGCGCCACAATCCCTGAGCCCACACCCCACAACTACTGAAGCCTGCACACTTAGACCCACGCTCTGCAACAAGGGAAGCCACCACAGTGAGAAGCCCACGCACCCCAACTAGACAGTAGCCCCCACTTGCTGCAACTGGAGAAAGCCTGCATATGGCGATGAAGACCCAGTGCAGCCAAAAATTAATTAAAAATATATTTTTAAATGCAATGTTTAAGGTATATGTATATTATCTTTTTATGATCTGCTCCTTAACTTTTTTGATTAACCAACTGTCAATTCAGACTGTGTCAAACAAGAGGACTTGTCCTGATTAGAAAGACAACAAAGTGAGTGACATCAGGAATCAAGATGAGACAACAAATTTGCAGCTTTAACATAATGTGAAAGCAGTACCTGTATCATCAAACAAACAGAAGAAAGACTTGAAAGACAGGAATTCTTAGTGCCACACCTGGCAGAGGGGACACATGCTATGTCATTACTGGCATTTGGAAAAGAAGTCAAAGAGGAGATCTGAGGTCTAAATAGGAAAGTTTCCCAGGGGTTAATAAGAAAAACTAAGAGATCCCCAAATAGGATTATTATGTATGTTTAAGCCTAAACTATTATTTGCATCATTAACAAGGTGACTTTTTATACCAAAGTAAGATGAATATGAAATATATCTAGAAAATATGTTGTATAATATTATCCCCATATTATCCCCCTATATAATACTATATATACTATATAGTACATACTTTATCTCTGCATCAAAACATCTGTATTTACTGACATGCAATTAAAGTAGGTACTGGGAGAACTTCTACCACAATTAGAGAAACTAGACAAAGAAAGAAAAGTTGATACTGAGTTGTAGCTTTTTGTTGTTCTTAAACAGCCTCAACACATCATGCATGAGGCAGAAGAGGGAAACCCTGGATAGGAGAACACCACTTTATGAAAATGAAAGATTCAGTTTATGCGAGAATGCTTCTCCATGTGACTCTATACCTTGGGATAAAGAAGCCTAATTATGCTTAAAATTTGTGAGCTAAAAATTACTCTTATCTAGTATTTCTTCTTATACAGTGGACCTTGGGTGACTAAAAGTGAAATTGCTACTTTGCCCTCTCTGTTTAAGGTTATTTTTTATATCATCTTAACAATATGAAGTTTATTCTCCAAACCTTATTACTTTAAAACAACACAATCTCATTTATGTTACCCAAACATATAAATGTTACTCCTATAATATATTATGCATTATAGAAACTAAGGTAAAATACTTAATACTTTAGATATAGAATATTTAGAAATCAAATGAAAAAGTAATTTATTGTTCAGCTTGAGGGCAATATCTATTATTCAAACATAAGAGCAGTCTAGACAAGATTTTGATAATATCAAGGCAGCAATATTTTAAGCCAAACAGATTTTAACATAATCATTTAATAAAACAAAAACTGTCAGTCATTTCTATAATTGTTTGATGAAATATAAACATATATAGTCTTCTTAAAAATGAACTTACATGATCAAATCGTAGAACAGGCTCATTGGTATTATCAAAACTATATACTTCCACCATTCCATCATCTCTTCCAACAAGTAAATCTTTAACCCCATCACCCATAATGTCAAAGCTGTCAACACACAAAATACCTTTAAAAAAAGGTAAGTGATAAGTTAGCAATAATACTGATATTGCAGTCAAATATACTAACTATGAATGAAAAAAATCTATATATCAGAGTTGGGAAAAAAAAAAAGTAAATTACAACTATAGCAATAACTTCCTAATTCTATTCCCTGTCTTTAATTTCAACCTATTTCCTGGCAAATCCACTCTCTATGGAGTGTTTTTGTTTTAGCTTTGGTAAATTAGATCACATCATATTCTCGCTTACAGTTTTCTAATGACTCCCCACTGCACCTAGACTAAAATTCAAACCCTTTACCAAGGCTCCCAAGGACCTTCATGACTTGGCCTTGGCCTACCTCTGACTTCATTTCATGCCATATTTAGCCACACTGGTCTTCCTTCTGCTCCTCAAATGAACAGAATTTACCTCTGCTTCAAGTTCTCTGCCTTTATTTTTTCCTCTTCCCAGACATAGTTTTCCCTTAAATGTTTTGCATTGTTAACACATTTTCTCATCAATCAGATTTCATGCTGTACTTATAAACAGCCATCCAAATTTACCAAGTCAGATAAAAATTCCCCTTAGAAAAGTATAAATTCCTTAGGAAAAAAGGAATATTCTCTGATCTCACTGTACTTCTTTGACTCATACCAAGTACTCCCAAATTCCAATTAATTCTCTACAGCAAACAATGAAAATTGGATTTGAGCAGAGATTGATGTCATAGATAAACATTAGCCCATAAAAGCCTAAGTCACTTCAGTTGTGTTCAACTCTGTGCGACCCCGTAGACGGCAGCCCCAGGCTCCCCCGTCCCTGGGATTCTCCAGGCAAGAACCCTGGAGTGGGTTGCCATTTCCTTCTCCAGTGCCTATCCATCCCAAATTACTATTAGTATATCCTGTGTGTGCTCAGTAGTTGAGTTATGTCTGACTCTTCCTGACCCCTTGGACTGTAGCCCACCAATCTCCTCTGTCCATGGGATTTTCCAGGCAAGAATAGTGGAGTGGGCTGCCACATCCTACTCCAGAGAATTATCCTGATACACAGATTGAATTGGCATCTCTTATGTTTCCTGCACTGGCAGGTGGATCCTTTACCACTGAGCCACTTGGGAAGCCCCATTAGAACATCTTACTTTAAAAAATTACAGCAAAACTGATAGACCTGCTAAATAAACAAATAGTAAATGAACATGAGGTGGCTCTGTAAATTGCTAGGTCTGCTCTGCCTTACGGATAAAGGAAACGGGATGACCTATACAATGCAGGTTGGTCTATCTATCTGTCTATCTCTGTGGTCAAGCACCATGCAGCAGGCAGGATCTTAGTTCTCTGACCAAGATCAAACTCATGCTCTTGGAAGTGAAAGCATGGAGTCCTAACCACTGGACTGCCAGGGAATTCCCAGGCTATTTTATTCAAAATCACTAAAATTCAGAATCTGAGTTACATAAAAAACATACCTCCCCTCTTTTTTTCATTTTGAATTTCCCACTTGTGTATTGGTTTGGATGTAGTGATCTGAATAAGCCCAAGTTTTCCATCTGATGTTCCAAACAAAAGGTCTTCTCCAGAGTCACCTAGTTACAGTTAAAAGGCAACATATTATGGTTATCTCACAGCTCACACTATTCCTTTAAAATTAAAATACTTTCATATATATTGGTTTTCATATAAAAACCTCATTTAAAATGTTTTGAAAAGACAGATTTTAATTAATTTACTTATTTTAGAAAGATGGTTATACAGTTACAGAATTTTATAACCATAAGAGATGGTTTCCTCATCAAGTAATCTTAAGATGAGGAAACTGAAAAGCCAAGTTCAGTGACTCATAACTGTTAGCTACTAGCAAGTTAGAAGACAACTTTCTCTATTTCAGTTCAAGTTCTTTTTACAGTTTCCCATTTCCACTTAATATATAGTTAAATGATTAAAACCTTGAAACATCTAAACTTAAATAACATAACTCACTCCCTTATTTGATTGTCAAAAATTAAACCCCGATTACCGCCATTTCCATTGAGTAGGGCTAAAACAGTAGGTGGGCCAGGAACTTCAATTTCATACATCACATCAGATCCCTGAAGGAGAACAAGTATTTTAAAACTAAAACAGAATACAAATTTAAAATACTGATAATAAAATGACTCAGATAACATCAATATTCATATAAAGAAATCTAGAGTAGAATAATTGAAAAAACTAGATTGTGAATATTAACTTTTGTTATCAACTTTGCACGTTGACTCATTTTATATGGGCTCATTGGAAAAGACTAATGCTGGGAGGGATTGGGGGCAGGAGGAGAAGGGGATGACAGAGGATGAGATGGCTGGGTGGCATCACTGACTTGATGGACATGAGTTTGAGTGAACTCCGGGAGTTGGTGATGGACAGGGAAGCCTGGCGTGCTGCGATTCATGGGGTCGCAAAGAGTTGGACACGACTGAGCGACTGAACTGAACTGATATATATATAATAAAGAGAGAAAGGAAATAAGTATTTCAAATATTCTCTACTTTGAATAATTTTCACTTTAGGTACTTTGCGTGAAAACTTGACACTGGTAAATTTCCCTATCAAAACTTTCTAGAAACAAGCTTTTTCTTCTGTCCTAACTTGGGGCACATTCAAACAGATTCAAAGCTACTTCCTAAGGAAAATTCTGGCCTTGCCTTTCTGTATCTCCAAAACCCACTCTAGTAAGAGGCAGAATTCCCTGCTATTTAGATAAGAAAACAAGTTAAATTCTGTCTTTAATTTGGTGTATAGTATTTGTGAAGCTGTTAAAGAATGAGATAGAAGTACTAAATTCACATAGAAAAAATATGAAAAATCTCTCAATGAAGAAACATTTGCAAAATTACAGTAAATCTGATATACCATTTTGTTTAAAATTTTTAAATACATATAGAATATATGAGTCATATGTTTTATAGTTTATTTAGAATAACATTAAATATTCACAGATATCTGTATCTAACTATATAAACACAAAACTATATCTAACTATATAAACACAAACTGTTTTAAAAGGCTACCTTTGGGGGTAATGGATTGCATACAGAGGCAGAGGGGAAGTAGGGAAAAAGTGTGCAGGTCAGAGGAAAGACTTCAAGTTTTTACTTTCCACAGTAAGCACATGGGTCACTGGTTAAACAAAGCAGGTCCTAGAATTCAGTCAGGTCAATTTCTAAATAGATGTGAGTCAGCTCCTATTAAAAGCCTTACTCAAACAACTCATATTGGGGAGCATAGGCTAGGGGAGCGATCAATCATTCATGCTGCTAGAGAGAACCTTAAACACTACTTTAGTCACCCATAGGGGAAAAAAAAAAGAACTGATGTCTAAACATATAGCTGTTCATTTTGCTGTACAGCAGAAACTAGCACAACATCCTAAAGCAAATAAACATCAATAAAAATTAATTTTAAGAAAGGGGGGCTGATGCTAAGAAATGGCCATCTGGTAGTACCAAATAAACAGCTATACTTTTTGTTCAACTGCACTATCATCATCCTAAATTTTGATCCAATTAATTCATCCATTATATTTACATTTAAACTTTTATTGTATTTTTGTCATTTACATTTAAACTTTGTTTTATGGGTCCTGGGTGTGTGTGTATGTGTGTGTGTGAGAGAGTGTGTCTATTTTATTGAAAGTAACTTTCGGAATTCTTTGGTGTGGTTCTTTCAGTGGTTAGGATGTTGCACTTTTTCACTGCCAAGGGTCTGAGTTCAATCCTTGGTCGGGGAACTAACATCCCACAAGCTGCACAGCAGGGTCAAAAAAAAAAAAGTCACTTTCAAGAAGACAGTTGTAACTAGTATTATTAATAACAATGGGCTTAAGTAGTTGCTTTAGCCAATCACAGTTTTTAATAAAAATATAAAGATAATAAATGATTTTTCAAATATTTACTGAGTGCTTATTCTGTTCAACATACTGTCATAAATGCTGGATAAACTCAAATGATACAATCTTGATCTCAACTCTCCCTTGTTAAAGCCTAACACCTTCTCCCCAACCCAACTTCCTCTTTTAGTTTGATTTTTGGGGAGAGGGGAGGGTGATAGACTCATTCAGAAAACTAAGATCATGGCATCCGGTCCCATTACTTTATGGAAAACTGATGGGGAAACAGTGGCTGACTTTATTTGGGGGGGCTCCAAAATCACTGCAGATGGTGACTGCAGCTATGAAATTAAAAGATGCTTGACCTAGACAACATATTAAAAAGCAGAGGCACTACTTTGTTAACAAACGTCTGTATAGTCAAAGCTATAGTTTTTCTAGTAGTCATGTATGGATGTTGAGAGTCAGACTATAAAGAAAGCTGAGTGCCAAAGAATTGATGCTTTCAAACTGTGGTGTTGTAGAAGACTCTTGAGAGTCCCTTGGACTGCAAGGAGATCAAGCTAGTCCATCCTAAAGGAGATCAGTCCTAAATATTCACTAGAAGGACTGATGATTAAACTGAAACTCCAATACTTTGACCACCTGATGCAATGAACTGACTCATTAGAAAAAACCCTGACACTGGGCAAGATTGAAGGCAGGAGGAGAAGGGGACGACAGAAGACATCACTGATTTGATGGACATGAGTTTGAGCAAGCTCCGGGAGTTGGTGATGAACAGGGAAGCCTGGTGTGCTGCAGTCCATGGAGTCGCAAAGACGACTGAGAGACTGACCTGAACTGAGGGTGATAGATGGGAAAAAAAAAAAAAAAAAGTGGGGAAGTAAATGTAGTAAAGGTACTACATTCTAATTAAACTAACTCAGATATCATGTATGGGGTGAATGGGAGAAAAGTGTCCTTTTTTCCATATATGCATCTCTAAAAACTTGCTAAAGATATCAACACATTTGCCTCAAGTAAAAAAAAATAAGGTTAGTCAAGTAAAACATTAAAAAATTTTCAGATATAATTTTAAGATATTTAAAGTGGTAGTGGTCACTAAAGTAATTTATCTCAATTATACATTCATTGTTCATCAATATTTACATATCTAAATTATGAAAAACTATAAAAATGCAAGTAACAGTAACCTGTAAAACTCGGAGTACTCTGTCCTGGCAGGCCAACACTGGTACTTCACGAAGTAGTCTTTCCACTGGAAGGCAGATGACATCATTGATTTTGTCCCCAGAAAGGTAATAATGTTGGTCTTTGCAGTCACAATAATGGTTATAGATGTAACTTGCACTGAGAAAAAGGTCTGAGCCGGATATGTGCCTGAGAGTATGAAAAGTAATTTAAGACATCCATGTTTTAAAAACTAAGCATAGGAAACTCCTGAATTATTTTCAGAGATGAAAAGTTTATTTATTTACAGTTTACTATTATTTTATCATAGACTCAGAGAACACTGTTTGTTTGTTTTCATTTCCCATACTTATTCTAGCCTTTTGGTATAGTCATGATTTTGAAAGCTGAAAATGAGGTTCTTGAAGGCCTCGGGCTTCTCAAAAATTGAGTTCAGAAAAACTGTAAATGAAGATAGGATAACGGTAATTCACCTGTCTACAACTGAAGACAGTTAATATATCAAAAAGTAGGTTTTTTTTTTAATGGGTACTATGTGCCAAGCACTGTCCTAAGTGACTTAAATATATTAGCTCAATCCTCATAACTCTATAAACTAGGAACAATTATTCCTAGTTTATACAATTATTCCTTTTTAAGGGAAATAATATTAATAAAATGTTAAGTAACTTGCACAGTAGACAGTAGACTGGATTGCAACTCAGGTAGCTTTAACTCTACAGTTATCTTTCTTGCATGCTCAGCCATTCAGTTGTGTCTGACTCTTTGCAATCCCATGTAGCCCACTAGGCTACTCTGTCCATGGAACTTTCCAGGCAAGAATACTGGAATGAGTGAGTGAGTTGCCATTTCCTACTCCATATCTTTCTTACTACCACACTAAATAGAATAAGGCTATCTAAACTGAATCTACCTGAAACTAAATAATAAATAGTGGAAAAAAATGATTTCATTAGCATTTTAACTTGAAAAAAGAAATAAGTTCATTTAAAATTATAGTTGATAAAATTTAGATAATAATCATAACTATATTCTAATTTTTAGAATGAATCAGGTTTTCATTGGGGTCTGTCTCTTATACACATCTAGATGTGTATAAGAGACAGTTCTTATACAGTGACTGTCTCTTATACACATCTTTTTCATTGGGGGAGGTAAAATATTTGACAAAAATTATATACTAATATATTATTTTCACTAGATAGCTATCATCACCTGTGATCATAAAGAGGGTATTTATTTGAATGTAAATATCTGGAGAGTTCTTTCACTTCTTTTATACTTTGGTTATGAATCATAACTGAATATAAATACTATAAATGTCTTGAAAAGATTTCAATAACCAATTGATTATATATTGATTCCAGGTCAAATTTAATTTCTGACTCATAAAGTATTTTTAGTTATTTCCTAGATAACCTATTAAGATATGATACTTAATCAGATGTTTGTCACCTATCCAAAATATTGTAAATGGACATGTAAAAATAAAAGGAAAGAATAAACATACATAGCTTTAATGCTTTCAGTGAGGTTTGTTTCAAAAGAGAGGAACTGTTTTCCTCTCTTTGTGAAGCCTCTAATTTCAGATCCTGCAGCAATAAAAATTTTCTCCTGGGGTGTATTAAGAACCCCTCCTAGTTCCAATCTTGCAATCTTCTGCCCAGGTAAAGTCTTGAACACTGTCTGCAAAAATTGTTAAGGAAAAAATTAAGTACACAAACTTATTGCAAATATTTTCCTTTACCATTAAAATGTAGTGCTTTTAAACTTACAAAAGTCTATAGTTTTACTATATAGGAACACCTGTAGGTACAAATGTGCTTACTTCAACCCTCTTGTGGATTTTTTTGCTAAATATCCTCAAACTTTATTCCCACACATATTTCAATAACATCATTAAAATCTAAATTCTTGCAACTCAAAGTAGGGCTCACTAAGCAGCAGCACAGCATCACTTTCCTTTTAGAAATTCAGACCTGCAGGCTCAACTGTAGATCTACTGAATGAGAATCTGCACTTTACCAAGACTCCTCATCTGGTTCTAATGGACATGTTTTTACACTTTAATCATCTTTTTATGGGCTTCCCTGTGACTCAGCTGGCTAAGAATCTGTCTGCAATGCAGGAGACCTGGGTTTGATCCCTGGGTTGGGAAGATCCCCTGGAGAAGAAAACGGCTACCTCCTCCAGTATTTTAATCATCTTTTTAAAACTAATTTCTCATGGTTCCCTTACAATTTTAAAAATTTTAGTAGTATAAACAAAGGACTACAGAATCTACTGAAAACCTGAGTGTATAACTTCATATCTATTTAATTGGAAGTATTTGCATTATTAACTTCTTTTTCCTTAATTTCTATTTTATTATTGGCATCAGTTTCTTCCTTCACCCTCAATCACACAGAGAACAAAATATCTGGAAGAATATATGGATAATGGAAACACTGAGTTTCTGATCGTTTTTACCTGCTTCATCTTTTTGCAAATTCCATATAAGGTATAATGAAGATAAGAGTTCACATCTCAGACCTATCACTTTTAAATTACAGTCTGTGAATATGATAATGTAATAATCACTTCCTTGACTAGGCTATATTAAATGGTAAAGGTGATGTGATGGTCATTTCCAGGTTGCACTCTGTTAGGTAAGACTCTATCTTAGAAGACTGGACAGATATTTCCATTGGCCTGAAGAAGCAGGTTGCCATGTTGTGAGAGGGCCTGTGAGAAGACCACATGGCAAGGAAGTGTGGGGGCCTCAAATGATGAAAGCAGGCCTGGGCTTATAGACAGCAATAAAGTGGGGATCTCAGTTCAATAATAATAAAGAATTGAACTCTTCAAACAGCCAAGTGGGCATGGAATAGGACCCTGAGCTCCAGAAAGAAATTGAGCTTGGCTAACATCCATGTTGCAGCCACATGAGGCCTCGAGGCTGGATTCCTGCCTCTGACAGATAATAAATGTATTTCATTGTTAGCCCCTAAATTTGAGGTAATTTGTTACACAGCAGAAAAAACTAATATATCACCTTAGAATGTCAAAGATGTTTTACAAACAGCTAGCAAATGACTCTTATGCTGCCTGAAGTCTCATACTTCATATCACTGCTTCCTTTAACCCATTTTTCATTGTGCTTTAGAAAAAGCTTAACCTGGGAGTATTCAAAACATACACATACCACTGCTTCTCCCTTCTTCATGCCAAAGCACATAACTATGCCATCATGATCTCCAACAACCACCTGTAACAGATTGAAGAGAATCTAAAATTACTGTTATTATGCCTTATTAACTTATATGGGAAACAAGATCCACAATATAGAAATTATAATTTAAAAAAACAGAGATCAGAAAACCTAGTAAAGACAGCCCTACAAAAAAATATTCACTAAAGAATTACAAGAAAGGGACAAAGAGAAGCCTGTGGGAATTGTTACAGAAGTAGCTGGTTTCCTACAAGGTAAAGAGAACAAGAGAATACAGATGGATATGGCAAGGAGGTGACTTTTTCCCCATCACCGAGGCATAAGAATGTTGTAAGATTAATTTTTAAAGCGTTATGAAAATAAGTTTGTGACAGACCTGTTTGACATTTTTAAAAGCTTTTTTCACTTTTTAATTTTTATGAATATAGTTGATTTACCTAAACAAAAACTTTTGCACAGCAAAGGGAACCATAGAAAAAAAGAAAAGAAAATCTATCAAATGGGAGAAAGTATTTGCAAATTCTATGAGCAATAAGGGGTTAATATCCAAAATACATAAACAGCTCATACAACTTAATATTAGAAACACAACCTGATTAAAAAATGGGCAGAAGACTTGAATAAACATTTTTCCAAAGAGGAATTGCAAAAAGCCAAAAGGGACACGAAAAGATGCTTAACATCACTAATCATCAGAGAAATACAAATCAAAACCACAATGAGATATCGCCTCACACCTGTAAGAATGGCAATCATCAAAAATAACATAAATAACAAATGCTGACAAAGATGTGGAGAAAAGGAACTCTTGTACTCTGTTGGTGGGAATATAAATTGGTGCAGTCACCATAGAAAACAATATTGAGGTTTCCCAATAAACTAAACATAGAACTACTATATGACCCAGAAATGCCACTCCTGGGCATATATAAAACCAAAAATATGAATTCAAAAAGATATATGCACCCCAATGTTCACGGCACTGTTTATAATTGCCAAGATATAGAAACAACGTTAAGTGTAACAGATGAATGGATAAAGAATACTACTCAGTCATAAAAAAGACTGAAATTTTCCCATTTGCAACAACATGGATGGACTTAGAGGGCATGATGTTAAGTGAAATAAGTCAGAGAGAGAAAAATAAACCATATATCATTTGTATGTGGAATCTAGAAAACACAACAAATTAGTGAGCAGAGTCACAAATATAAAAAACAAACTGCCAGGGGTTACCAGTGGAGAGAAGGAAGGAGGAGGGGTAACACAGGAGTAGGGATTAAGAGATACAAACCAGTATGTATAAAATTAGGTAAAGGATATACTGTATAACACAGAGAACAGAGCCAATATTTTATAATAACTATAAATGTAATATAATGTTTAAAAATTATGAATCAGTATATTACATACCTGTGACTTACATAATATTGTACACCAACTATATTTCAATAAAAAATAAACAAAATAATAAAATGATCTTAAAAGTACTATAAATGAGTCCTAAGATCAAAAAGTTTGAAAAGCGTTGCTTTAGTAAGTATTATATGGTAATACTGTATTTACTTTGCAGCTATTAAAGAATCCCATTAGTATACTAAGAAATTATATTGTCTTACAGAAATTTCAGGATTAATATTTCTATAAAAAAATCAATATTGTTTGTTAAATATAAAGTTTAAAATAAAATTTACTCTTAAAAATATGACAAAGTTTTTAAAAAGTATTTTCTCTACAGCATATTGTGTTTCATATTTCTTTTTTCATATATACAATCTGGTATGCACAAGTACACTTAGGGAAAATTATTCCCAGAAAAACGGAACATAGTTTTCAACTAGTTTGCTAATACTATTTACTGATTGTACATTATACTTATAATGTACAAGAAAATTACTGTGTATAAGTGTCCCTTGGTATTCCAACCTCTGTTCAAATTAACAGAAATCCATTTCCACTTTAGCTTTGAAATTTAAAGAAAACTTATCAATAAAGAAGGGAATATAAACCTCTCCTCTGTAAGAGCTAGAGAGATATGGAGGAATCAGTATCTCTACATTACCTTTTGTGTGGCTCTATGTTTTGAGGCAGGAAGTAGCTTCATAGTCTTCTGAGAGGTCACCCCCACCTAAGGAAACACATCAGCTGCCTAGTTAATGTTTTCTAATACACTAATTTAAAGTTATACCTCAAATATTAAAAGGACCAGCAGATTCTAATCATAGTAAGCCTTAGTTTTTTAATTATAATTAGCGACTAAGGTCCATTTAGTCAAGGCTATGGTTTTTCCTGTGGTCATGTATGTATGTGAGAGTTGGACTGTGAAGAAGGCTGAGCACCAAAAAGAATTGATGCTTTTGAACTGTGGTGTTGGAGAAGACTCTTGAGAGTCCCTTGGACTGCAAGGAGATCCAACCAGTCTATTCTGAAGGAGATCAGCCCTGGGATTTCTTTGGAAGGAATGATGCTAAAGCTGAAACTCCAGTACTTTGGCCACCTCGTGCGAAGAGTTGACTCATTGGAAAAGACTCTGATGCTGGGAGGGATTGGGGGCAGGAGGAGAAGGGGACGACCGAGGATGAGATGGCTGGATGGCATCATGGACTCGATGGACATGAGTCTGAGTGAACTCCGAGAGATGGTGATGAACAGGGAGGCCTGGCGTGCTGCGATTCATGGGGTAGCAAAGAGTCGGACACAATTGAGCGACTGAACTGAACTGAGTGATATAAAATAATTATCAGAAGTGAACTTATTTTCTAATGAAATATGCCACAAAAGTCAGAATATAGGAAATAATCAAAAACAGTAAAATTCATGCTATACAGTTGTCAAGTCAAATATAATCATGTGACATTACTGGCAAGGTACATCACACAAAAATTTATATCTAGAAGCCTTTTTTTACAACTTCATACAGCTGTTAAAGAACAGTTTGTAATGAAAAATCTTTAGAAATAGATTATTACTGAAAATGGAACAGAGAAGATTTTTGCTAAGACACCAACATGCTGATGACAATGACATCCAGTCGAATTGATGATGAAGATTATTTTACAAAAGATACAGAAGATGAAAACAGCATTGCCCAGCAGAGAAATGTCAGTAGTTGGGCATGATTAGGGGAGGAGAATGGGACCAAAGGGAGAGAAATTGAGACAAGAGACCATGAAAGAATTTACATATTGTACATACAGATCTATCCTGTTACTCTGTATTCTATGGAATAGTGTTAAAGTTTAAACTAATCTACTTAGATTTGTATTTTTGAAACATCAGTCTAGCCAGTGTTGTACAGTATAGGTTGGAGGGAGAGGAGGATGGAGGCTATTTCCATTATCCAAGAGATGAGGACTGAACTGGGGATAACAGAGATGGAGGAAGAAAACGTGACAGATTCAACAGATACTTCCGAGATAGAAACAGCAAAATGTGGTGACCAGATGGATATGGAAGATATTAAGGTGGGATCATAAGAAACACTGGGCTGGAAGAACCACAAGCTGGAATCAAGATTGCTGGGGAAAATAT
>SJYT01014285.1:95045-160086 GCA_006410635.1 Cephalophus harveyi
GATGGCTACTCCATTTCTTCTGAGGGATTCCTGCCCGCAATAGTATATGTAATGGTCATCTGAGTTAAATTCACCCATTCCAGTCCATTTTAGTTCACTGATTCCTAGAACATCGACATTCAATCTTGCCATCTCCTGTTTGACCACTTCCAATTTGCCTCGATTCATGGACCTAACATTCCAAGCATCGGACCTTGCTTCTATCACCAGTCACATGCACAACTGGGTATTGTTTTCATTTTGGCTCCATCCCTTCATTCTTACTGGACTTATTGCTCCACTGATCTCCAGTAGAATATTGGGCACCTAATGACCTGGGGAGTTCCTCTTTTGATATCCTATCATTTTGCCTGTTCATACTGTTCATGGGGTTCTCAAGGCAAGAATACTGAAGTGGCTTGCCATTCCCTTCTCCAGTGGACCACGTTCTGTCAGCCCTCTCCACCATGACCCGCCTGCCTTGGGTTGCCCTGCAGGCATGGCTTGGTTTCATTGAGTTAGACAAGGCTGTGGTCCTAGTGTGATTAGATTGACTAGTTTTCTGTGAGTATGGTTTCTGTGTGTCTGCCCTCTGATGCCCTCTTGCAACACCTATCATCTTACTTGAGTTTCTCTTACCTTGGATGAGGGGTATCTCCTCGCCACCTCCCCTCCTGACCTTGAATGCTCCTCTCAGACCTCCTGCACCCACACAGCCACTGCTCCTTGGACGTGGGGTACTTAAATCAAATTATTATGCTGTACACCTTAACTTTATACAGAGCTGTATGTTGATTATATCTCCATAAAATTGGAAAAAAGACAAAAAGTGATACAATTTTATATCTAAAAATGGAAAAATTAATAGATCTTACAACGCCAAATGTTGGAAAGGATGTGGATCAATGGAACTTCTGTACTTTACTGGCATGGGTATAAGATCATTTTGAAAAGCAGTTCAGCATTCTCTGTTTTCCTGAAATACAGTCGATTTGGAATAGTCTACTAGCTTCAGGTGTACAATGCAGTGATTTAATACTGGTTATTAAGAAATGATTCTCTTTCCTTGTGCCATACAATATATCTTTGAGCTTATTTTATACATAGATGCTTGTACCTCTTAATCCTTTATTTATGTGGCATTATCTTTTAAAGTGAAACATTTCCATATCCTGTCACCCAGAAAGTCCACTCCTTGGTACAAGGCCTAGAGAAACTGCACATGTGGACCAAGAGACACACATAGACAAGGTTTATAGAAACATTGTCTGAGACACAAAAAACCTGGAAATAATCCAAACAAATATCAAATAGACAAATCATGGTATATTACACAATGTAATGTCATTTTGCTCACCAATGAAATTAATCAGTGAACTTAATGAACCAGAACCACACACAACAGTATGGATGAATCTTAGAAGCATAAATGTTGAATAAAAAATTCAAGTTGCAGACTTTATTAAACGTGAAATTATATTCTCATAAAGCTTACTCAATAACAAGTAAATCTACGTAGTGCATTTTTCAGACTGTATATATATGCATTAGGGTTTCCCTGGCGGCTCAGTGTTACAGAGGTAAAGAATCCACCTGGCAATTCCAGAGACTAGGGTTCGATCCCTGGGTTGCGAAGATCCCCTGGAGAAGGAAATGGCAACCCATGCCAGTGTTCTTGCCTGGAGAATCCCGAGGACAGAGGAGCCTGGTGGGCTACAGTCCATGGGGTTGCAAAGAATCAGACACAATTTAGGAACTCAACAACATATATGTAATAAGCCTACATTTGAAAAGAAAACCAAAGCAAGTGGGTGAGAAACCCACATTTCAGGATAGTGATTACCCTTTCGGTGGCAGCAAGGGTGTGGGCTCGGAAGCCGCAGCCAGGCAGAGGCAACGGACAGACTCAGTTTTCTCTTGTGGGGATGTGTGGATTCCTAGGTATGTGTGTAACTGATCACATCATAATTGATCATGTGTTGCACACATTCTTGTGCATATACCATACATCACATTAAAAAGATAATGAAGTAAAAATGTCTGAACTGAAATGCAAATATAGTGAGGGTGGAAAATATACCTCCATTTTAAGAAGTGAAAATTATGAACTGAAGTGACCCACTAGATGCCAAGGTCAAGTAAAAAGCAGAAATGCAGGATAAGTCGAAATGTCTGCCTCAGATAAGTCTAGAGGGAGTCCATGCTATCAAGAAAGAAAAGCCCATATTATCAGTCATAATAAAATGTATATAAAACATGTTGAGTTGTGTGGAATCAGAACCTCAGGACAGACTCGGCTGGGTAGCTCTTAACCAGGACTCATTCATTCATTCACCAAATATGTAGCTCTGTGCCTGGTACCATACTAGACACTGTGGATGCAACACGGAACACAATCACTGCTCCAGAGAAACTTTACCAGAACAACTCACTATGACACGTCAACATATCAGGTATGTTATTAAGTTTAGGGGACAATGTAGACATATTTTTATAAAAAGAAAAAAAACAAATGTATATCAGTTAAAAGCAACTTGAAAGACAGTAATACAAATCAGTGGGAAAGAAAAGACTACCCAACAAACAGCTCTGGGACAATGGATCATCCTTACAGGGAAGTTAAAAGGATAAGCCATAAGGAAAAGGTTGATGAAGCTAACCATATTAAGACAGTTTAAAACTTTCATATTAGGAAGGATGCCAGACAACATGCAATCTTATGTCAAACGGGATTTTTCCTTTTGTCCTAGAATTGTTGATAAACCCCAAACTGATGATAAAGGATGATAAATACCCCATGGTCTAAGACCATTTTGCCACCTGCAGTTGGAGCCAGCCACCTCCCCTCAGAGCTCGCTGAGAATCTCTAGACCAGTTCTGAACCTACCAACTTGCCTGGATTTAAATGTGTTTTGAGTTATTTACAGGCTATGGAATCTTGGTGACAATCTGTGTAGTGTAAATATTAGAATCTATCTTGTAAAAGACAATATAAGTAAATTACATAGAAGTTGCTTAATTAATATAACTATCATCCATTAGTTTTATTCCTTATTAGCATTTATGCTTCTTTTATAAAGCAAAGTCTTTATTAACCAATAAATAATGCTGGGACTGCAGGCAAGGATCATGAAACTTCTGAGTAATAAGTATCATTTAAAATAATATCTCTACCTATATTTACAATGGATTCTTTAATCAAAGCCAGTATCAAAAATTAAATTGGTCAATAACAGAATCATCTTCTTTCCCTCTTGGTCAAATTGCTAACTAATGCAAGGGAAGTCTATTTACATTAACTTCCACATTCCACAGGCCTCCTTGAATTACCCATATTTCTCTGAATGAGCCTGTAATCACTCTTTAAGGGAGACATTGTAACTTTATTGAGTGGACTATGGATTTTCTCTGTCCAGGGTATGGAAAGCTTGGTGGTAGTTACCTCAAACATTAACTCTTGCAAACAAATTTAAGTTCATTTCCCAGCCCTCCATTAAGACTGGAAACAGGAATGAGATTTGGATGGTTGGGTATTTGCTATGCCCTGCCTTTCCAAAAGGCATCAAAGCTTTTCTTTTTCCTTTCTTATTTTTTACTGATTCAAGTTCAATTAACAATTGATGGGACTTCCCTGTTGGTCCAGTGTTTAAAAATTCACCTTGCAATACCGGGACATGGGTCTGATCCCTGGTTGGGGAACTAAGATCCCACACGCATCAGCCTCAGAGCAACTAAGTCCACGTGCCACAGCTACTGAGCCTGTGCACCACAGCAAGAGGGTCCGTGTGCCGCAACGAAAGATCCCCTATGCGGAAATTGAGACCTGATGCAGCCAAATAAATAAATAAATATTACAAAATTCAACTAACAATTGTTGAGTGCTCTATCAGGCATTTTTACATTCATCTTCTCATTTACTTCTACACAGAAGCCAAAACTGATCGACATCAGTGGGTTCTATACTCTGAATTTTAGCCGTCTATAAAGTATGAATATAAAGTAACAAGATAGATTTGGACAAGCACAAATAACTTAGAGAGCAGAATTTGGAGGAGGGAGGATACCTTGGAAATCAAGTGTTTTTCATTTTTCATACCACTTATTGTGACATACTCTGACAGATGTCCATTGTGCAGCCTCTGAATAAATCACAGGGTTTGTGATTCAGACCCTGCTACTTTTTCCGGACAGCTGGTTTACTCTATTTTGGGACAACTGTAGCTTGCCTGGAGAATCCCAGGGACGGGGGAGCCTGGTGGGCTGCCGTCTATGGGGTCGCACAGAGTCGGACACGACTGAAGCGACTTAGCAGAAGCAGCAGCAGTAGCTGTTAAAAAATCCCTTTATATTGAGCCCAAAGTCTGCTTCAAACTACTGCTCCAAGTTTTGTTCTTTGGAGAAACGGAGAACAGGTTTGCTTGCTTCTTCTTCTACTTGATCAGCTTTCACCTCCTCTGCATTTCCCTGGGTCCCCATACCATTTTATTTACATCTCACCTATACTAGGTAACCGTATCCCAGGGCTGTGTGATGGTCCGCCTGCTTTTTTCTTTTTTCCCTTTCTCTCCATCTCTGTGCTGCCCTTCCATTCCATTTGAATTGAACCCATTCCTCTTGGATTGAACCCAGTTTCATTATATAATGCCCTTCTTGTCTTTTGTTATGGACTTTGCTTTAAAGTCCATTTTGTCTGATATGAGCTTTGCTACCCCAACTTTATTTTCATTTGCCTAGACTATCTTTTTGTATCCCCCATGGACGGAGGAGCCTGGTGGGCTACAGTCCGTGGGGTCGCGAAGAGTTGGACACGACTGAGCAACTTCACCTTACCTATTTTCAGCTTGCGTGTTTCTTTAGTTAAGTGAGTCTCATAGGTAGCATATGGGTGGGTCTTGAATTTTATCCCATCAGCCACTATAGGTCTTTTGATTTGAGTATTTAGTCCATCTGCATTTAAAGTGATTATTGATAGTTATGCATTTATTGCTATTTTGTTACTTGCTTTCTGCTTGTTACTATAGTTGTTTTCTATTCTTTTTCTTCTCCTTTCTGTCTCTTCCACTGTGGCCTGATGATTTTCTTTAGTGTTATATTTGTGCTTCTTTATTTTATTTTTTTTTTTTGATTCTATGCTGCTGCTACTGCTGCTAAGTCGCTTCAGTTGTGTCCAATTCTGTGCGACCCCATAGACGGCAGCCCATGAGGCTCCCCCGTCCTTGGGATTCTCTAGGCAAGAACACTGGAGTGGGTTGCCATTTCCTTCTCCAATGCATGAAAGTGAAAAGTGAAAGTGAAGGTGCTCAGTCGTGTCTGACTCTTCGCAACCCCATGGACTGCAGCCTACCAGGCTCCTCCGTCCATGGGATTTTCCAGGCAAGAGTGGGGTGCCATTGCCTTCTCCATTTGGTTCTACAGTACATCATTTTTTTTTAAGTTACCATAGTATTTATGTGTGCGTGTGTGTGTGTGTCTATGTTAGTCACTTAGTCCTGTCTCTTTGTGACCCTCATGGACTGTAGCCTGCCAGGCTCCTCTGTCCCTGGGATTTTCCAGGCAAGAATGCTGGAGTGGGTTGCCATTTCCTTCTCCAGGGGTTCTTCCTGATCTAGGGATGGAATCTGGGTCTTCTGCATCGCAGGCATATTCTTTACCACTTGAGCCACCTGGGAAGCTCCATACAGATACATCTAATCTTTACATTTGTCTTACAGTGATTGAAATTAAACTCAAACACATTCTAAAAGCTCTACATGTTTATCATAACATAAACCACCCCACATTTTACATTTTTGATGTAATGTATTGAATCTTTATCTGTAACTCTTTAACTATTTATTGTAGTAATAGTTTATTTTTATAACGTTGTCTTTATAACGTTGTCTTTTATAACGTTGTCTCTATAACGTTGCAAAGTACTAGCTTTTTGCAGTGGTTTGTCCATTACCTATACTATGTATTTGCCTTTACCAGTGAAATTGTTTCCTTAACATATTTTCTTATTTTTATGACCTTTTAAAAACTTTGTTTAAAGACATTTTAATATATCTTGTAGGCTAGTTCAGTGGTGATGAAATCTTAGTTTCTGTTTGTCTGAAAAAGTTTTTATCTCTCCTTCAATTGTGAATAATTCCCTGCTGAGTAGTGTTTTTTTTTTTTTTAACTTTCAGTACTGTTAATATATCATGCTTTGATATATTTAATATATTCCACTCCCTGTGGGCCTGCAAAGCTTCTGCGGAAATATCAGCTTAAGAATCCTGTCTTCTGAGGATTCTCTTGTATGTGACTCCTTATTTTCATCTTGCTATCTTTAAAATTCCATATCTTTAACTTTTGCCATTTAAATTATGATATGTATTGGTGCAGGTCTCATTGGGTTCATCTTGTTTGGGACTCTGTTTCCTGACTAGGATATCTGTTTCCTTCTTGAAATTAGGGGAGTTTTCCACCATTATTTCCACCAAATACGTTTTCTGGCCCTTTCTCTCTCTCTCCTCCGTTTAGGACCACTATAACATGAGTGTTAGTATGTCTGATGTCCCACAGGTCCCTTAGACTATACCGTTAGCTTTTCTGTTTGCTTCTACTGTTTTTATAGGGTGACTTTTCCTCTTCTGTCTTCAGGGATGTTTATCTGTATCACTAAAGTTCTGCTGATTCCTTCTAGTGCATTTTTCACTTTGTTTATTCTATTTTCAGCTCTGATTGCTTCTAACTATATCTACATATTTTAAAATTCTTTATTACAGCTCTGTGTTCCTCTATGCTTTTCCCAAGTTCACTTAATGTTTTTATGGTCATTGCTTTGAACTCCTTTTCAAGTCAATGGTTTATGTTTGCTTTATTAAGGTTTTTATTTTCTGAAATTTAAACTTGTTATTTCATTTAGAACTTATTTCTCATCTTATTATGTTTGCATATTTATCTGTCTCTATGAAATGAGGCAAAACAATGGTCTATCTTGGTCCTGAAGGCATAGCCTTATGTGATAACTGTTTATCTGTGTGTAGGGGCCACAGTGAGAGGGTTGGATCTGAAATAAGTGCAAGCTGGGGCTTTTTTTTTGTTTCTGAAAGAGCTGGGGCCATTACCTTGGCAGGCAGGGTTGCGGGTGGGAATAGGAACTGGAGCCCTGCACAGGCCAGGATTTCTTCCAGGGTGTTTGTGGGGCCACTGGCTTGGTAGAAGTGAACTGGACCCAGGGAGGGTAAAGAGAGCGTGACTGCAGCTGCAGTGTCTCCCGGGGTGCTGACAGTTACGACATTAGCAGAAGGCAGGGGCTATGGCCTGGTATAGTCCGGGGAGTGCGCTGAGCTGGTCTCTCGGCAGGCTGGCCAGAACAGCAGGTACATTACAGTCTGCTGCCTTCACCCTGGGACTGGGGAGCAAGTCTGTGCATGCATGCTTTAAGAGAAGAGTCTTGTTTCCCACAGCCCTTCTGTAAGCTCTACTGATTTACAAGCCAGGTAATGGAGTCACCTTCCTGGTGCCAGACTGCAGGGCTGGGGTACCCAGTGAGGGGCTTGAATCTTTGCTCCTTA
The DNA here is from genome assembly GCA_006410635.1 of Cephalophus harveyi. NCBI lineage: Eukaryota > Metazoa > Chordata > Mammalia > Artiodactyla > Bovidae > Cephalophus > Cephalophus harveyi. The sequence goes on from SJYT01014285.1 coordinate 102,566, forward strand.
GGGAAAATCCCTGAGCTCGCAGTACTCCCTCCTTCCTCTGAGTCGCTTCCTGAGGGGATGGGGCATGTGTGAGTCCTGATTAGATCACTCTTCCCATTCTGCTTCTGTCACTGTGTCTTTTTCTTTATATCTTTGGTTGTTGAAGAGTCCTCTGGTAGTTTTCAGGTCATTCTTAAAGGGAGCTGTTGTATGTGTAGGTTTGGTGTGTTCATGAAAGGTAATGAGCTAAAGGTTTTCCGCCTCCACCATCTTGATCCTGCCTAGGCATATCTGATCTTTGCATAGAAATCTGTGAAATAGAGTGAGGTAGTTTTTAAATTCTGTATCCAACATTGTCTTCATAATTGGCAAGATACAGTACAAAATGAAAGTTTGGACCCTATGTTCAAATGTTATTAAGAATTTCAAAACAACAATAGAAAAGAATTAAAAAAAAAAAAAAAACATATGTTCCTTCTGAGTATGGTGACCTGTGAGACTACAGATTATATGTCCAGGTGGCCCACTTTGCATGTAACAATTTAAGTTAGCATATTGTTAGGTAGCATGTTGGTATATTTTAGTTAGTTGGACACCCTGAAGTAAACTGGTTGTTTTGGTTTGATTATTTATACTTCAACTTTTCAGACTCAAAGCTGTCCAATTTAGATTCTAAATTCTGTAGTTACTGATTATAAGTTGGCTAAAGTCAACACGCTCTTGAAAAAATGGTTTATAATTTTTAAAATAACCAATATTGATATTTCATCAGTATTCTGTATACTCTTATACAGAATAATGGACTTCCCAGGTGGCTCAGTGGAAAAGAATTCTCCTGCCAATCCAGGAGACACAGGTTTGATCCCTGGGCTGGGAGGATCCCCTTGAGAAGGAAATGGTAACATATTCCAGTATTCTTACAGGGAAAATCCCATGGACAGAGGAACTTGGTGGGTTGAAGCCCATGGGGTCTCAAAAGAGTCAGACATGACATAACCACTAAACAACAACAATACAGAATAGTAAGAACTTTTTGCTCTCTTAATGAGTCTTATATATAGGAATACAGCTGAGAAGGGAGAGAGGGAGCAGAGCATCAGAAGGAGAACTCCTGGGTTACAGTCATAGCTCACTCTGGAGGATGGGAAAAGGAGCATCAGTGATTCCTTTGTAAAGACTGTAATGCTCTCTTCGTTTTCCTGCTCCTAATTTTTTTTCTCATAAACCCAGAAAGATTGAAAATTTCAATAAATTGTGAATAGAAAATAGCTTTGTCTCTCTCTGTATAGGTGTGCTCAGTTCCTACAGTCGTGTCCAGCTCTTTGTGACCCCATACACCCTAGCCCACCAGGATCCACTGTCTGTGGGATTGTTCTGCAAGAATACTGGAGCAGGTTGCCATGCCCTCCTCCAGGGGATATTCCCGACCCAGGGATCAAACCTGTGTCTCCTGCATCTCCTGCATTGCAGGTGTATTTTTTACCTGCTGAGTCATCAGGGAAGCCCATATACATACAGCTATATTATAAATAAATATACAGATGTATAAAATACATTTTATATGTACATTATAGATATGTATAGCTTTGGATAGTTTGTGTATTATATGTAGCTAGTTCTACATATAAGTTATATCATATAATACATATATAGGTTGTATATATATATAATATATAGGCAGAGCTATATTATTTGTGTATGTGTCCACCATATATATGTATACATATCTGTGTGTATGTATATTTTAGCACAAAAAGTAGGTCTCATTATTTTATTTGCTCTAAAAATTATTTCTTAAGATTGTGACCTAATATTTAATTTTAAAAAGAAGTCTGATTTTCTAAATTCCCCTAGATGGTTAGCCTAAAAAAAAATTAGGGAAGTGAAATTGTCTAGATTATTTTTTCTATGGATTTCCCTGGTGGCTCAGACGGTAAAGTGTCTGCCTACAATGCGGGAGACCCGGGGTTCAATCCCTCGGTAGGGAAGATTCCCTGGAGAAGGAAATGGGAACCCACGCCAGTACTCTTGCCTGGAAAATCCCACGGACGGAGGATCCTGGTAGGCTACAGTCCATGGGGGCAAAGAGTCCAACACGACTGACTGAGCTTCACTTCACTTCACTTCAGTTCATTTTTTTCTGTAACCACCAGGAGGCAGCAAAGGATAAGAGCACATGCATAGAGAACTTGAAACTGCTAAATTCTGTAAAACAAGCTTACAGTGAAAAACAGTCCTATAGTATAAAATAACTTAGATTATATGGGTTTCACAAGATATTACCTATTGAAATTCATACCTCTGAGTTTTTTTTTTAATTGAAGAATAGCTGATTTACAGTATCAGTTTCAGGTGCATAGCATAGTGATTCAGTTATTATTATTATTATTTTCTTGTTTGGATTTCATTATAGATCATTACAACATATCTAATATAATTTACTTTTCTATACAATAAATCCTTGTTATTTATCTATTGAATGAATAGTTTGTATCTGTTAATCATATACCGCTAATTTATCCTCCTACTTTTCCTCTTTGGTAATCATCAGTTTGTTTTCTGTCTGTGCGTTTGTTTCATATATATATATATTTGTGTGTATTTGCTTTATGTTTTAAGTTCTATTTATGAAAAGTTAAAATGAAAGTTTCTCAGTTGTGTCCCACTTTTTTCAACCCCCTGAACTGTACAGTCCATGGAATTCCCAGGTCAGAATACTGGAATGGGTAGTCTTTCCCTTCTCCAGGGGAACTTCTCAACCCAGGAACTGAACCCAGGTCTCCCTCATTGCAGGTGGATTCTTTACCAGTTGAGCCACCAGGGAAGCCCAAGAATACTGGCATGGATGTCCCTTCTCCAGCAGATCTTCCCACCCTAGGAATCAAACGAGGCTCTCTTGCATTGCAGGCAGATTCTTTACCAGCTGAACTGCCAGGGAAGCAAGTTGTACATATAAGTTATATCATGTAGCATTTGTGTTTCTCTATCTGACTTACTTCACTAAGTTTATTGTCTAGGTCTATCCATGTTGCTGCAAAGGGAAATACTTCATGAAATGAATGAAATATTATATATATATACCACATATTTTTTAAGGGTTTTAAAATAACATTTATTTCTTAAAAGTTGACATATGCATAAGAGGAAACCCTAAAAACACAAGAGGCAAAAAATAGTCATTCATAATCACAAGCAGTTTACCATTGATATATCTCATTTCTATGTCTCATTTGTGTATTCTCACAACTAAGCATCCATTTTTATGTAAGTCAGATCATACAGTTATGTATCATGCTGTTTCACACATCATGAATATTTACCATTTCAAAGCCCCCAAATTATGAATATTTTGATAACCAAGAATACACTACACCAATTCAATCTGGAAGGAAAAATATGTAATACTGCCTTTCTTGGCAACAAACATTTCAGAAAAGCACAAAAATGGCAATAAGACTCTAGATAAATATACTGGCAGAGTTATGATTAAAATACTATATTTCCTTAATGTTCAATTAAAAATGAGACATAAAGCAACAGAGTACAGAAAACAGTGCTTCTAAGAGGATTCATGATCTGATCTAAACTATTAAAGTGTTAACAAAGAGGTATGTTTCCACTGAATGACTTAACAATGCACCCCTATAGCACAGCCAAGAGATGCACACACATCCACGGTTATCACCAAAATATGAATGTGAACACATCCACATACAGCCCTCCCTTTATACTTCTTTCTGCCCTCTGCTGCCAACCTAGTGAACAAGTCCTGATATACACTTCTCAGTGAAGGTTTAACAATTCACTTAAAAACAACAACAACAACTTAATTGTAACAAACGTATTTACAAATGTTGAAGCTAGCATGCAGGATTTTGAGCATAACCTTACTATCATGGGAGATGAGTACAACTGTCCGGTGGTTTGAACTTTCTTTGTACTGCTCTTCTTGGGAATTGACCTTGAAAATTGATCTTTTCCAGTCCTGTGGCCCCTGCTGAGTTTTCCAGATCTTCTGACATACTGAGTGCAACACTTTGACAGCATCATCTTTTAGGATTTTAAATAGCTCTGCTGGAATTCCATCACCTCCATGAGCTTTATTGATAGCAATGCTTCCTAAGGCCCACTTGACTTCACACTCCAGAATGTCTGGCTCTGGGTGAATGCTCACACCATCGTGATTACCTGGGTCATTAAGATCTCTTTTGTACAATTCTTCTGTGTATTCTTTCCATTTCTTCTTGATCTCTTCTGCTTCTATTAGGTCTTTAAGGTTTCTGTCCTTCATTGTGCTCATGTTTGGATGAAATGTTCTTTCCTATTTCAAATTTTCTTGAAGAAATCTGTCGTCTTTCCCCTTCTGCTGTTTTCCTCTGTTTCTTTGCATTTTTCATCAAAGGAGGCCTTCTTGTCTCTCCTTACTATTCTCTGGAACTCTGCATTCAGTTGGGTGTACCTTTCCCTTTCTTCCTTGCTTTTCACTTCTCTTCTTTCTTCAGCTATTTGTAAAGTCTCCTCAGATAATCACTTAACCTTCTTGCTTCTCTTTTTCTTTGGGATGGATTTGTTAGCTGCCTCTGTACAATATTATGGGCCTTTGTCTTGTGACTTTGATATATTTACTTATTAGTTCACAGTACAGATGTTCAAGGTAGAGATTACATAATTTGCCACTGAATTGGTTGTTGTAAGACAAAGAAGAGTCAAAGCTTTTTATCTAGGTAAATGCATTTGACAATTAGCATAATCAAAAGAGAGCCAGAGGAGAAGCTAAGGGAGTTTGATTTTACAAATTCAATATTGTTCAGTTCAGTTCAGTTGCTCAGTCGTGTCCAACTCTTTGCGACTCCATGAATTGCAGCACGCCAGGCCTCCCTGTCCATCACCATCTCCCGGAGCCCACTCAGACTCACGCCCATCGAGTCCGTGATGCCATCCAGCCATCTCATCCTCGGTCGTCCCCTTCTCCTCCTGCCCCCAATCCTTCCCAGCATCAGAGTCTTTTCCAATGAGTCAACTCTTTGCATGAGGTGGCCAAAGTATTGGAGTTTCAGCTTTAGCATCATTCTTTCCAAAGAAATCCCAGGGCTGATCTCCTTCAGAATAGGTATTTTAAAGTAAAATAAAGTAAAAATAAAATAAAAAAAAATGTTATTAGCCACAAAAAAAAAAAAAAGAGAAGTATATATGTGAAGTAGATTGATTATTTTTAAAAAAAGATAATTTAGTTTATATTTGTTGATGGAAATAATATAGTAATTTGATTGTGCAAGAGAAAAATGGGGTATTTATAGAGGAAGACCTTTGAAACTTGAGAAGCAGTTGGATCAAGTGCATTATTATTGGTGATTGGCAACAGGGGAGCACCAACACAAATTCACATAACAGCAGTTAAGGCAGAATAGAGGGTGACACAGTAAATTGTTGATGTTGGTTATGGTCCAGGTAAATACAGTAAATGAAGGATTTTGTACACATAGTACTAATTTCATTTCATAAAGATACCTGAAAGTAAATCTAAATTATATTTTATGCTGACAATGAAATTACACAACACCTCTACTTGCATGTGTGAGTTTACAACCACAACACATGAGCTGTCAACTCAAGGACCCCTGCTCAGTGCCCTTTGGGGACCTGATGGGAAGGAAATCCAAAGCAGAGGGCATATGTGTGTGTATAAAGCTGATTCACTTTGCTGAACATTATAAGTTAACACAGCACTGTAAAATAACTATATTCCAGTAAAAATTAATTTAAAAAATAAGGCATCAATAAAGATAGTATTACATCATAGCTCAACATTTAAGAAATCTACATAACTTTTGAAAAAATTAGCTCTAAAAGATATTATACATATATATATTTGTATAGACGTGTGAAGAGAAAAGAAACTGGCCTTGATTAATAAAATTATGAAAAAAAATTCACTCTCACAATAACTAAAAGATTGTAAATAAAGAAAATGTAAAAAATGAGTCAATAAGCAAAATTTAACTCACAATTTTAGGCATTATTAATTAAGAAGTGCATTCAAAACCACTGGAATTTTTAAAAAGAATTTTAATTAGGGAATAAACTTGAAAAGTGTTGGTACAATTTTAAGTAAAACTAAAAACATAGCACAGTGCACATAGGTTAAAAACATAGCACAAGGCTCTACAACAAGTCTATTAACAGTGGATATGGAATCTCTTTGTATTATAAGCAATGATTATTTAAAGATGGTAGAATGGGTGACTACCTTTGTTCCAGTTTTTGAATTTTTCAGATTTTATAAAGTTAGCATTGTTAGTGATCAGAAAGTAATTAATAAAAGATATACAAATTTAGTCATTACTTTGATAATATAATATTATGAGTTGTGATGATAGGAGAGTGGTCCATTATGGTTTGACCAGTCCACTGTTAGTAATACATCATAAGAATTATTTAAAGATAGGAAAATTCATTTAGTCACTAAGCTATGTCCAACTTTTTGCAACCCATAGAACGAAGCCCATCAGCCTCTTCTGTCCATGGGATTTCCCAGACAAGAATACTAGAGCCGTTCACCATTTCCTTCTCCAGAGGATATTTCTGACCCAGGGATTGAACTCACATCTCCTGCATTGGCAGGCAGATTCTTTACCACTGAATCACCAGACAAGCCCTCAAATAGGGAAATACCCAAAGTATAATTCTAGGAAATAAAAAGATGCTCTGGTATATTGCTATGCTCATATTCATGTCAGTGTGTACTGAAGAGAGAGAGGCAGAGGCAAAGAGAGATAGCAGGAGAGTGTCCTAATGAAGATAGGAACCTCATTTATCTGGTGTATTGTGTGGGCTCAATGCTTGGGCCTGGATCAAAGTCTGGCACAGAGTAGACATCGATATCTATTTGTCAAAGAATGTATGCATGCGAAGATTAACACATTGAGACTCAAGGAAATGTACTAAAATGCTGTACACATTAATGTTGACTTTGGGTGGTGGAAAAATAGGTGATAGATAAGTTTTGAAAAAAAAGTTTTCTTTTACATTTTTATATTATCTAATACTTCTAAAATACTTACATAGTATATAATCCTGTCTCTTATACACATCTGATACACATTTGGTGTTAATTATCATGTGTATATAATCCTGGATTAAAGATTTAAATGAAAAAACTTAGGTAATAAAGGCAGTTATAGAAAAGAATATTTCTTGGACTGAGGTCTGAAACAGGTCAATCAATAGTCAAAGGTCTAGAAAATGAGAAGAAATCAGCTGAAAGAGTTTCCAAATATGTAAAGTGAAACACTAAAAGAGAGTATGGCCCTTAGAAGTAGTGAAGATATTGTTTCAATAAAAAAATAAGGTAACCAACTACATCTAGAGCAGCTGATAATTCACTTATAGAGACTTTGAGAAATGACAATTGATTTGGCAACATGGATGTCATCAGTTGTCCTAACAGTTTGCTGGAGCAATAGGGAAAATAACACTAAAAGAGAGTATGGCCCTTAGAAGTAGTGAAGATATTGTTTCAATAAAAAAATAAGGTAACCAACTACATCTAGAGCAGCTGATAATTCACTTATAGAGACTTTGAGAAATGACAATTGATTTGGCAACATGGATGTCATCAGTTGTCCTAACAGTTTGCTGGAGCAATAGGGAAAATAAATTGCCTGTTTGAAGAGGGCCCAAGAAAAAACAAAAATATACAAAATGAGTACAGCTTGTGTTAGCAACTCTTCAAGAAAGTTTTGTTATAAAGAGAAGTATGCTGTGGGAGAGGGAGAGGGTGGGATGATTTGGGAGAATGTCATTGAAACATGTATACTACCATGTAGGAATGAAGCACCAGCCTATGTTTGATACAGGGTACAGGATGCTCGGGGCTGGTACACGGGGATGATCCAGAGAGAGGAAATGAGGTGGGATGTGGGAGGGAGATTCAGAATTGGGATCTTATGTACACCCATGGTGGATTCATGTCAATGTATGGCAAAACCAATACGGTATTGTAAAGTAAAATAAAGTAAAAATTATAGACACAAAAAGTAAATTGAAAATAACATTTTTATTCTTATTAAAAAAATTTACTTTTTTTGTATATCACAGTGAAATGGTTGCTCTGACTAAGCTTAAATCCAAATATCTTTATTTTGGTAGCAACCCCTCATAAAATGTGACTATGAAAATCACTGCTGGTGGTTAATTATTGTCAGAGTTGAAATTAGTGTTCCAGCTACCAACTCTTTAAGGAGACCATAGTGCCAGAGAAAAGAAGCACCAGATGTTCAGATGGCTGCAATTTGGTCCTTAGCAAAGGTTATAATCAAGTTCATAACATAAGCCTCAATGAAGAAGCAATGTATTATAGAAGAAAAGAACAATGAGAAAAAACTCATAAAAATGAACTTAGAATTGGTCTTCATCACTTAGTAATTATGAGTTTGATTCATCCTTAACTGTTGTAAGCCTCAATTCCTTCAACTATATAATAGAGATCATGAAAACTGGCTTACTTAGTCATTTCGAGTATAGTTTAGAATATCTGTCAGATTTCAAAGCGCTTGTGTCAAATTTTTTTTTTTTTTTGGCTGAGAATCTGTATATTACTTTCCCTTCCCTACCCAGCAAATCAGATGCTATCCAAATCATTTTATTTAAAACAAAAAAAAAAGATCAACAGATCAACTATGTTGGAACAATTTGCCAATGTCACAGAAATAACTATTAAAAAATATTTTGAGATGTGTGTTTATAGATTGCTTTACTTAAAATAATATTTTAAAAAGAATACTATAGTGCCAAATAAAATTCAGCCTTTTTCATATCATATTGTTTACTTAATTTTACTTTAAAGATGGTGTGGCTAAAAATAGTGTAAGATAATAGATCTTGACCTTTCCACAAGGTCAGAGTAGGAGGTGCCTGTAGGCTGTAGATCCTGCAGGTTCTGAGTCAGCCACCTCTTTAGCCAATATTCCCTCTGGATATTAGGCAATGTACCCACATTTCTTAAAGGGATTTCTAAAGTATCTTCACAAGTGTCTTCTCCCATAAGCTCTCCTTCCTGCTGATCTTCCATCATACCAGCATCCCAGTTCAGTTGCTCAGTCGTGTCCGACTCTTTGCGACCCCATGAATCGCAGCACGCCAGGCCTCCCTGTTCATCACCATCTCTCGGAGTTCACTCAGACTCACATCCATCGAGTCAGTGATGCCATCCAGCCATCTCATCCTCGGTCGTCCCCTTCTCCTCCTGCCCCCAATCCCTCCCAGCATCAGAGTCTTTTCCAATGAGTCAACTCAAGCATCCCAGGAGCATCTGAATTTTCTTGAGCATTCCTCTTCACTTCTCTTTCTCTTGATCCTTTAGAACTCTTTGTAATTGGTAACAATCTTCAATTCTTTCTACTTGCCTCCCACCTTAGGTCCTAAGCGACCACATTTTTGCTAGTCTCGAAGAAACAAGTATTATATGTATTTACTAAGGTTTCCTGTCAAGGGAGAAAACACACAATTGAGATGACAGCAAGCTGGTGTCCTCACGAGTACTGAGGCTTCAATTAGACTGAGGTAGGAGGGGGAATCTGGCCCCTTCCACCATATGAGTTACAGCAAGGAGTCTACAGCCAGGAATCTACAAGAAGGCTATCACTTGACCATGTTGCCACCCTCATCTTGAACTCCCAGCATCCAGGATTGTGAGAAACACATTCCTGTTGTTTATAAGCCATCCAGTATCCAATGCTTTGTTATAGTAACCACAAAGAACTAAGACATGGTGTGAAATAATCATTTTAGGGAAAAAGAAAATGAATTTATAAGAAAAGTAAATTATTCTGTTTATTGAACATTCACTTTTAATTTTTGCTTATAAATTTTAAGTGAGTCTAGTGAGTTTTGGGAGAAGGCAATGACACCCCACTCCAGTCAGTACTCTTTCCTGGAAAATCTGATGGACGGTGGAGCCTGGTGGGCTGCAGTCCTTGGGGTCATGAAGAGTCAGACACGACTGAGCGAATTCACTTTCACTTTTCACTTTCAGGCATTGAAGAAGGAAATGGCAACCCACTCCAGTGTTCTTGCCTGGAGAATCCCAGGGACGGGGGAGCCTGGTGGGCTGCCGTCTGTGGGGTTGCACATAGTCGGACACGACTGAAGCGACTTAGCAGCAGCAGCAGCAGCAGCAGCAGCAGTGAGTTTTGTGGTATATTTCTGTCAATGCTGGGCTGCTTTAACTGAATTACAATGTAGATGGTTGGGTTTAACAAAGTTTAGTGTTGCCATATTTGAATGAGAGAGAGAAAGAGGAACAGGGAAGTAAGGATATTTGCTGCTGCTGCGGCTGCTAAGTCGCCTCAGTTGTGTCCGACTCTGTGTGACCCCACAGACGGCAGCCCACCAGGCTCCCCCGTCCCTGGGATTCTCCAGGCAAGAACACTGGAGTGGGTTGCCATTTTCTTCTCCAATGCATGGAAGTGGAAAGTGAAAAGTGAAAGTTAAGTCACTGAGTCATGTCTAACTCTCAGCGACGCCATGGACTGCAGCCTACCAGGCTCCTCCGTCCATGGGAGTTTCCAGGCAAGAGTACTGGAGTGGGTTGCCATTGCCTTCTCCAGGATATTTGCTGTGAACTGTTAAAGAGCTGGGCCATGGAATCTTTGTTGGGTGCAAGATATTAAGTCCTACGGGGGATAAAAAGTTTTGAAAAATAGGGAAAAACAGTGCATTCACTGAACTGAGAGTCTTAATGAGATCAAAGAGCTTTCGATCGGGGTCAAAGTGTGAGTAGAATAGGAAGCAAACATGAATTGTGATCATGGATCAAGTTGTAAGGGCACGTCAGTGTCTAGGATATGAGCGTGTCAGTACACAGCTGTAGCAGCTTTGCTCTTTGGTGGCAGTGAGTGGAACCTGGGGAGGGCTGTGCTGATTCATCACAGAAATGATTTCAATAAGTCAGAGGAGGAGAAATATCATATGATATCCCTTATATGTGGAATCTAAAATATATATATATATATATATATATAAATGAACTTATTTACAGAACAGAAACAGACTCAGACTTAGAGAAAGAACTTATGGTTGCCAGGGGAGAAGGATGAAGGGAAGGGATAGTTAGGGAGTTTGGGATGTACATGACACACTGCTGTATTTAAAATGGATAGCCAGCATGGACCTGCTGTGCAGTACAGGGAACTCTGCTGAGTATTATGTGGCAGCCTGGAGGAAAGGGGAGTTTGGGGGAGAACTGATACATGTATAGGTATGGCTGAGTCCCTTTGCTGTCTACCCGAAACTACCACAACATTATTAATTGGCTATACTTCAATATAAAATAAAAAGTTCTAAAAAATGACTTTAAGACAGGCTTTATACCTGTTACCCTCTCCCTCTAAAACTAGCTCTAATTAAGCATTGCAAGGAGAATGAGGCATTCAGCAAACAAACTGCTCAGCTGACACACACCCTCAGCTTACAACTAGTCCTTGTCTATCGTTCTTGGATAAAGAACACAACTCTAAGTATTTCCATATTGCCCAGTCTCTACCTAACTTATCAGCCTCATCTTAACCAAAGGAGTCTTCTTGGCTTTATTGTGTACTCAATATGTAATGCACTTTTAGGATTCTCAGTCTTTAAAAGTCAGCCCTTTCTTCCTTCAGAGGTCAGCTCAGTTAGTCTTTTCTTGGAAAATCTTTCCTAATTTTCTAAACTATCCCAATTCCAATCTCCCTGCCTCTTGAATTCAGAAATCCACATTAAATAATGAAGATAATGCTCCACATCTCAAAAAATCTAAAATGTCATATCATCCCATTTTAGTGAGGATGTGGAAAAATATGAGTTCTTGAACAGTTGATGAGAGCATATATAAGCCTCAATTCAGGTTTGATACACCATTGAGTAAAAAAAGCACATAAGACATAGGAACATGATGAAGCAAATTTTGTAATAACACTACTAATGAAAGTGCAATTCTGTTACATGTTACTTGGAAAAAAAAGATGGATAAACAGGTAGATAAGAACCACTATTTCAGTGGCGTGTTTTAGTGTTAACACGCATACTCAGAAATTACACTATTATGCTATATTAAGGCAACTCAGATCATAGACTGATTTCAAAATTCACCAAAGTGCTTAGAGTAAATATTTTTGTGGGTGAGTTTTGGGTGAAGAAACTTCAAATTAGTTTCTGGAAAATGAATTATTTGCGTTGAGTAGAATTATTAATAGACCACAAACACTCACTAAAAGCCTAGACCTATTTTCTGGAAATTTCCGTTGACTGTAACTAATTCAGCCACTTACTCTAATGCAATGTTTAGTTGTTCCCTGTCACCATTCAGCTGTTTTCCTCTGGCATATCCTATGTGCTCACCCTCTCAGAGATGGCTATTCCAGGAAATAGCCTGTCAGACTTCTGAACATCTACTGTTCTGGGGACAATCTGGCTTTTTCCTATATTAGGTGAAGTCAGCAAGGAGATTTTTGTCTTAAAGAAAAAATGATGTTTTAACTAAAATATCAAACATTTTTTTTCTAAAATAACAAAGAGTTAGATTAAGACTTGAAACATACAAAATTAGAAAACTAGCATGAATATACATATTGCATCTTAATATTCACCCAGAAAAATGACTGATAAAAGTATAATACTTTTTAAATGGGGGAAAAACACCTAAAGTCAGGGAGGCCAGGGGAAAGAAGGAAAACAGACCTGACTTTTTTGATTCTACTTTGAATCCTATAGTACAAGCATTTATTTTTCTATACTTGACTGTGAAGACTGAGGACAAGAATCATAATGTATTACAGAAGAAGCTTGAGCTTTACCTTTTATCACCTTGGGGTCAGATACTTACTAACTGTATACTCTTAGGTCATCCATTTCTGTCTCTAATTCTTTGTTTCCCCTACATGAAAAGTGGATACAATGAAAACATGTGTTCCCTATGATTCCAGGGTAAAGTGGGACAGTGTGTTGAGGCATGTGGAAATTATTTACAAATTGATATGCAAGTTAACATTATATTGTCATTGTTCTGGGATTGGGTGTGGCTTTCCTACTAGCTCAGACAGTATGCAATGCAGGAGACGTGGGTTCGATCCTTGGGTCAGGATGATTCACTGGAGAAGGAAATGGCAACCCACTCCAGTATTCTTGCCTGGGAAATTCCATGGACAGAGGAACCTGGTGAGCAAAAGTGTATGAGGTTGCAAAGATTTGGACACAACTTAACGACAAACACACACATACACACACACACACACATACACAGAGGACTGAGTGAGTTCCTCCATGTCTCCACAAAAACTGATGCCACAAAGATGTAGGAACACTGCTTTTATGGAGGAGAAAATAGAGAGAATACAGGGCACACTTCACCAGCAGGTCCTTTGTCAGAATTGTCCCTGATGGCAGTTCTGATTGTAGGGGACTGTTCCTCCCAGGAGTGATAAACAAGGGAAAAGAAACTGGTCTGCACCTCTGGGTCACACCTCTGAAAACTATTCCATCTGGTTAGGGCAACACGTAAAAAGCGTGAGACTAGACGTGAGTTTGCAAAAGAAAGGACAAGCCAATCTATAACATTAGTCTCTTGTGAGAAGTATCATGTTTTTAGTTTGGATAAAGCACAATGTTTTCATTAAAACTCTCCATTTATCCATATAGGTAAATATGATTAAAAAAGTATGAAAATTCAGTGATTTCAGAATAAGTATTCAAAACACACAAATGACCAGAATTTATCCCGAAGCTCAGCAAAACAGAGTCTACCAGTCATTATCTTTATTTGTGGGTATTAGCCATAAAATACCCCTGGCTATTTGCTGTATGCAACGATCTTACCAATATTATCTATTCCTGAGGTTGAAACATTGATTAAAGACTTACACATAATTCAAAGGACAGAATTCTTTGGGTTGTTCAGGAAGGATTTAATGTTCTTGGATGCATGTCTTTAAAGTAACAGGAAATACTAAGTAGGACAAAAATAATTAAAGACAACAGAGAAGGGAAATAATGAGCAGTGTATACCTATTTTATAAGAAAAGGCCAAATTCAAATTGTCCTCTGAATTTCTGTAGCACTCTTTTCCTATCCCATCTCCCATCAGGATAAAATGAATACTGAGTTCCATCACAAGTGGGTTATAAATGAGCACCATACAGATATAGTAAAATGCATATTAACCCCAAAGGATATAATTGCCTTCTACATAATGCAGTGATAACAGCAATAGGAAGGGAAATTTTCAAAAATTTTTTCATTTTACGCTAACATGATGCAGGTAACTATGGCAACATTTCCTGACAGTCTTAATTTAAACAGTAGATTCTGAAAAAAGTTCCAAATTGATTCCAGAAAAGAAATAGATTTATCATTGTCTACATAAATCTAATTTAAAGGAATGCTTTATACAGTAATGGAAAGGTTTTATCTAAATTATGATTATATTGTAGTTTGGTGTTCAACCTTGGCAACAATTAATTTACTTTTACATATATTTATTCATGACGATTCCTAGATAAGGATCAAAAGTTATCTATCGTTTCTCTACTCACTAGAATGTATACAATGCCTATAAGACATAAAATTTTTGTATATTAAAAATGAAAGCAGTATTCAAATTCAAAACAATTTTAAATTGAGAATTATATTTAATCCAAATAGCTGGTTACTGGTGACACCACTGCTTAATTCCATGTGTTCACAAATAAAAGCACCATGAAGCTATGCATTTACACAGAAGACATTTTCACAAATATATGTGTGTGTGTGTATATGAGGTGAGGTGAGGTGAAGTCACTCAGTCGTGCCCGACTCTTTGTGACCCCGTGGACTGTAACCTACTAGGCTTCTCTGTCCATGGGATTCTCTAGGCAAGAATACTGGAGTGGATTGCCATTTCCTTCTCCAGGGGATCTTCCTGACCCAGGGATCGAACCCGGGTCTCCCGCATTGGAGGCAGACGCTTTAACCTCTAAGCCACCAGGGAAGGGCCTATATATATACACATACAGAAAGAGAAAGAAAAGTAGTGGTTTAATCATTAAGTCATATCTGACTGTGACCCCATGGACTGTAGCCTTCCAGGATACTCCGTTCACGTGATTCCTGAAGCGAGAATACTGGAGTGGGTTGTTGTTTCCTTCTCCAGAAGATCTTCCTAACACAGGGATTGAACCCTCATCTCCTGCATTGCAGGTGGATTCTTTACCACTGAGCCTTATATAGGTACAAAATATTCAAAGTGAGAGAGAAAAAAAAATCACAAGAAATATTTTTAATATTTAAAAAGCTGATAAATACCATAAACATCACAAAATCTAGAAATATTCATAACTTACTTATTTGCCTTACTTTATTACTTATATTCATAACTTACTTATTTGACACACCACATTATAATTGCCATTTCATTTTGAACTATGTAAGAATATGTTTATTAAATGTAATTTATGATATTTTCTATAGCTGTCTCTTATACACATCTTCATTACTTTGAATCTAGTACCAAAGACCTATTTAGTATTTTAGTCCTAAAATAGTTCTGTTATTATGTATAACCCCATTCCCTTCAGCCTTATGAGTCATAGTATTCTTATTTCTTTTGAAATAAGATAAATAAATGAAATAAATAAATCCTTTATTCTGTGCCATGATATCAGCCCTCTGACTCTTGACCACTTCAATCAAGTTTTCTGCCTCCACATAACTCTTATAGTTCTCCACCTATTACCCTATATTTTTGCAAATCCACTATTTCTGATGATCTGTTATTTTACATTCATCTCCACTTTCCCAACTTTATCACCCAAACTCAATGAATACAAGTCAAATAATCAAAATTGGAAGTTGATAATAAAATATATGGGCTAGAAAATTTACATCATAGTCTTTCAATATAAAGAAGAGATTTTGGTAATAGATACTGAATTGCAAGGATAATTCAGATTTTTTCATATATTCTATGTTTATACACCTCATAGAAACTATAATCAACATGGTTTCAAAAAATACATGTATTACATTAATTTCATTTCTTTTAAAATATTCAATTAGCCTTTGATACTGATGTATTAACAAAGCTATATGGGTACAACATTTTGGAAAGAAATTTGGATACAGCAATGACTTTGGCCACCTCACGAGAAGAGTTGACTCATTGAAAAAGACTGATGCTGGGAGGGATTGGGNTCTATTATGCCTTTGTATATTATATCAGCATTCTCTATTTTGGAAAACATAGGTGGAAGGCAACAGCCTTGAGTTTCTCTTGATAGTTATAATATATCACTAAAAATATGGATGACTGCACCCTGTGAACTAATACTTAAAATTATGTTTTATTTTCAATTCCTTATGTGTATTAATATCATCTTTCCATCAAACACAAGGTATATACAAAAGTATATTTGGGAAACATGGTAACAGATCATTCCAAAGAACAGTGTGAGTGTTAAAAGCATGAGGGAATGGATGGGTAGACTATTCTCTGCTGGATACAGTTAAATTCTTCAGACTCTCTCAGACTACACTAGATGGCTAGTCCAAGCAGAAGGAAAAAGAAGATCTGAAATACCTCCTTCCTTATTTCATGCATATTGGCCCAAACTTCCTGATAGCAATAAAAGAAACAAACCTAAACTCTGTTGTCAGAGACACAACTATTTTCAGAGCTTTGTAAAAATGGGTTTGCATGGAACAGCTACTCTATTTGAGGAAAGATGATTCATTTCATTTCACTTCATTTCAATGGTGTTCACTTGACTTGCTTTAACCATTCCCACAATTTTGGGGCAGTTGAGAGTAGCTATTGAAACTGTAATTTTTTCAAGGTTTCTCAAAATTTCAAAACAATACAAACTTTTATAGCAATACTCTATAGATAAAACATCAAAAAAATTAAATATGTGCTTTTTTACAAAAAGTGGCTTATGCTACTAGCATAGTATTATGTTCAAGGACCCATTAAACAATTATGTTATAAGCCTGTAGAATCACTTTTATTGCTTTTTATAATATGTGATTTATATATCTTACGTATTTTTATATTGCACTGAGATCTAAATGTATTATCATTTCTTAAAACTTTTTTTACAAGATGACACATTTGTTTTTTTTAGTTAAGCTATTGTCACTTTCACTTCACTTCACTTTCACACACTATTGTAACTACAAACTTTAAATAATAACATGAGTAAAGTTTTTACTTAGATATTCATGTTATTCCAAGAAAAAGACCATTTGATGATAATGATCCAACTGCCCTTCAGCTCATCTACTATGACTTCAATTCAAGTGTGTGCAATCTAGATGAGTAACGTTCACCTGAGATTCAAATTGACCAGTAAGTAAAGCTATTAGATAAAAGTTAAATTTCAGTGTAGGTGGTCATTTTTGTGCTGATGAAATAATTACCACTCCATAATTTTTTTCATACTCTTATCATCTGCTCTAAGATAGAGTATATGGTAAGACATAGAGAACAGCCGGGAAAGTATCTGTAATATCTGACACAAAGTCTTTATACTTAAGTATAAGGGCTCTTACTTGGCCCCTTTGGGTCGTTTTAGGCAATCTGGGATTTTGTAGAGGCCAACACATACAATAAACCCTTCAGTTATTGGGGAAAATGAGGGTATTTTTTTTCTTTCAGTTTCACTGAGATACAATTGACAAAAAACATTTCGTAAATTTTGGAGAAGGAAATGGTCACCACCCCCATAATCTTGCCTGGAAAATTCCATGGACAAGAGACTGGTGGGCTTCAGTCCATGGGGTTGGAGGCAAAAAGTTGGACAAGGCTGAGCACGCACACACACTATATAAATTTAAGGTATACAGAAAATGATTTGACAATTATGCTACTAGCATAGTATTATGTTCAAGGACCCATTAAACAATTATGTTATAAGCCTGTAGAATCACTTTTATTGCTTTTTATGATATGTGATTTATATATCTTACGTATTTTTATATTGCACTGAGATCTAAATGTATTATCATTTCTTAAAACTTTTTTTACAAGATGACACATTTGTTTTTTTTAGTTAAGCTATTGTCACTTTCACTTCACTTCACTTTCACACACTATTGTAACTACAAACTTTAAATAATAACATGAGTAAAGTTTTTACTTAGATATTCATGTTATTCCAAGAAAGAGACCATTTGATGATAATGATCCAACTGCCCTTCAGCTCATCTACTATGACTTCAATTCAAGTGTATGCAATCTAGATGAGTAACGTTCACCTGAGATTCAAATTGACCAGTAAGTAAAGCTATTAGATAAAAGTTAAATTTCAGTGTAGGTGGTCATTTTTGTGCTGATGAAATAATTACCACTCCATAATTTTTTTCATACTCTTATCATCTGCTCTAAGATAGAGTATATGGTAAGACATAGAGAACAGCCGGGAAAGTATCTGTAATATCTGACACAAAGTCTTTATACTTAAGTATAAGGGCTCTTACTTGGCCCCTTTGGGTCGTTTTAGGCAATCTGGGATTTTGTAGAGGCCAACACATACAATAAACCCTTCAGTTATTGGGGAAAATGAGGGTATTTTTTTTCTTTCAGTTTCACTGAGATACAATTGACAAAAAACATTTCATAAATTTTGGAGAAGGAAATGGTCACCACCCCCATAATCTTGCCTGGAAAATTCCATGGACAAGAGACTGGTGGGCTTCAGTCCATGGGGTTGGAGGCAAAAAGTTGGACAAGGCTGAGCACGCACACACACTATATAAATTTAAGGTATACAGAAAATGATTTGACAAATATGCAGCAAAATGATAACCATAGTAATGTTAGTCAGCATCCATAGTCTCATAGAGATAAAAAGCAGGAAAAAAAAAAGGAGAAATGTGATGTGTTTTTTTTCTGTGTGATGAGAAATTCTAAGACTTAACTCTCTTAGCAACTTTCAAATGTACCACAGAGCAGTGTTAACCATGGTTCTTATGTTGTATTTTGTATCCCCAGTACCTTTTCATGAAAGGGGGAGATTTTAACCTTCTTGAGAAGAACTGAATAATACCATTAGTCTATAGATGTATGTATATAGACCTTATATAAAAGTGTGATCATGGACAATTAGAAGTAATGTATTAATTTTACACTGCTGTGATTGTAATAAAGCAGTTGAAATAGATACTTGCTCTAAAAGAAAGGATAGGGTGCACAGTTGTGTGGGGAAAGAAATGTACCAGTTGAGGGGTTATCGGATGGAAATGGAAATATTGAGGACTAACTCCAGTACTTTGGCCACCTGATGTGAAGAGCAGACTCATTTGAAAAGACCCTGATGCTGGGAAAGATTGAGGGCAAGAGGAGAAGGCGGATGACAGAGGATGAGATAGTTGGATGTCAATGGACATGGGTTTGGGTAAACTCCAGGAGTTGATGATGGACAGGGAGGCCTGGCATGCTGTGGTTCATGGGGTCACAAAGAGTTGGACACAACTGAGCGACTGAACTGAAATGATTGAGAAAAACCCAGAAAAGCTTCTGAATTTGCTCCCTTCAGGAAGGTGCTGAAGTCTTATTGAGAGAAATTATCAACAAATAAAACAAAAATGAAACCAAAGCTGTAATTTGTATGTGAAGCATAGTGGACAAAGTCAATCAGGAAATCACTCAGTTTCCATCAAAGAGCTCAGCCAGGGACACCTGAGGGCAAAGGGCAACAATGGCCCAGACCTGGTAGCAACCCCAGTGCCTGGATCCTTGGCAGGACTGGTTGACCCACTCCTGGGATCTGTGAGGAGAAGGGACCATCACCACCTTTACCGAAAGCCCAGAAAGCCGTGTGGGAAGATAGTGGAAAAGGAACATATCCAAGGTTCCAGGGCTTTGAACTAAAAGCTACGGTGCAAGTTCCACTGATACACCTCTAGGACCAAAATAAAAATAAACTACTTTTTAATCTCTTATTACTTTTATAATCATTCTGAAAGTGAAAGTGTTAGTTGCTTAGTCGTGTCCGACTTTGTGACCTCATGGACTGTAGCCTGCCAGACTTCTCTGTCCATGGAACTTTTCAGGCAAGAATACTGGAGTGGGTAGTCATTACCTTCTTCAAGGGACCTTCCTGAACCAGGGATGGAACCTGGGTCTCCTGCATTACAGGCAGATTCTTTACCAACTGAGTCCACAGGGAAGCCGATAATCTTTCTAGGATACATTGCAACAGGATGCATGGCAAATAGCAGCAGCTCTTCTAGCAATTAAAACCTTGAACATAATTAACTTATCAAGGATGTACAAAAATGCTGAAATTGTGACTAAGGATAAGAGACACAAAAACTATCTACTTTTACTAAAACTGTATGTACAATTATTTTAAATCTGATTCTTTCTGAAGGTCCTAGAATAGTAATAGTTATGTAGATCACTCTGCCAAGTTTATAATAATTATAATTTTTGCAAATTAAAATTTGTATAATTTGTATAAATTCAAGTTATAATAATTGCATTTGGTCAGTTCATTTAATCGTGTCCGACTCCTTACCATCCCATGGACTGCAGCACACCAGGCTTCCCTGTCCATCACCAACCCCTGAAGCTTGCTCAAACTCATGTCCATCAAGTCAGTAAAGCCATCTGACCATTTCGTTCTCTGTCATCCTCTTCTCCTCCTAGTTTCAATCTTTCCCAGCATCAGGGTCCTTTCCAATGAGTCAGTTTTTCACATCAGGTGGCCAAAATATTAGAGTCTCAGCTTCAGTCCTTCCAATGAATATTTAGGACTGATTTCCTTTAGGATTGACTCATTGGCTCTCCTTGCAATCCAAGGGACTCTCAAGAGTCTTCTGTAACACCACAGTTCAAAAGCATCAATTCTTCAGTGCTCAGCTTTATTTATGGTCCAACTCTCATATCCAAACATGACCACTGGAAAAACCATAGCTTTGACTATTTGTAAATTTGTCAGCAAAGTAATGTCTATGTGTTTTAATATGCTGTCTAGGTTTGTCATAACTTTTCTTCCAAGGAGCAGGTGTCTAATTTCAGGCTGTAGTCACCGTCTGCAGTGATTTTGGAGCCCAAGAAGATAAACTCTGTCATTGTTTCCATTGTTTCCCCATCCAGTTGTCATGAAGTGATGGGACTGTATGCTATGATCTTCATTTTTCGAATGTTGAGTTTTAAGCCAGCTTTTCCACTTTCCTCTTTCACTTTCATCAAGAAGCTCTTTAGTTCTTCATTTTCAGCCATAAGGGTGGTGTTATGTGCATATCTGGGGTTATTGACATTTCTCCCAGCAATCTTGATTCCAGCTGGTGCTTCATTCAGCCCAGTATTATACATGATGTACTCTGCATATAAGTTAAATAAGCTGGGTGACAATATACAGTCTTGATGTACTCCTTCCCCAATTTTGAACCAGTCTGTTTTCCCATATCCAGTTCTAACTGATACTTCTTGACCTGCATACAGGTTTCTCAGGAGGCAGGTCAGGTGGTCTGGTGTTCCTGTCTCTTGAAGAACTTTCCACAGCTTGTTGTGATCCACACAGTCAAAGGCTTTGGCATAGTCAATGAAGCAGAAGTAGATGCTTCTCTGAAATTCTCTTGTTTTTTCAATGATCAATGGATGTTGGCAACTTGATCTCTGGTTTCTCTGCCTTTTCTAAATCCAACTTGGACATCTGGAAGTTCACAGTTCATGTACTGTTGAAGCCTAACTTGGAGAATTTTGAGCATTACTTTGCTAGCATGTGAGATGAGTGCAATTATGCGGTAATTTGAACATTCTTTGGCATTGCCTTTCTTTGGGATTGGAATGAAAACCGACCTTTTCCAGTCCCATTGCCGTTGCTGAGATTTTCAAATTTGCTGGCATATTGAGTGCAGCATTGTCACAGCATCATCTTTTAGGATTTTAAATAGCTCAGTTGGAATTCTATCACCTCCACTAGCTTTGTTTGTAGTAATGCTTCCTAAGGCCCATGTGACTTCACACTCCAGGATCTGGCTCTAGGTGAGTGTTCACACCATTGTGATTATCTGGTTCATGAAGATCCTTTTTGTATAGCTCTTCTGTGTATTCTTGCCACCTCTCCTTAATATCTTCTGCTTCTATTAGGTCCATACTGTTTCACTCTCCTCTTTCACTTTCATCAAGAGGCTCTTTAGTTCTCCTTTGCTTTCAGCCATAAGTGGCTGTTAAGTGGCTGTTATCTGCATATCTGAGGTGATTGACATTTCCTTTATTGTGACCATCTTTGCATGAAATATTCCCTTGGTTATCTCTAATTTTCTGGAAGAGATCTCTAGTCTTTCCCATTCTTTCATTTTCCTCCATTTCCTCCATTTCATTGATCACTTAGGAATAATGTGTAATTACATTATAATCCTATAATGTTGAAAAATTATAGTCTGATAAATAACATTTAAGTTCTAGTTTCTGCTGCTGTTTGTTTGCAATACACAATGCATATTTAAATGAATAACTGCACTCTAAATGCATAGATTAATTTTAATTTTCCATATCCACACTTTTGTATGTATGTGTGTGCATATATCTGCAGATTAATTGTATTATTGAGCTCTGCTCAAATTTGGCAGAATGATCTACATAG
Organism: Cephalophus harveyi; assembly: GCA_006410635.1. Lineage (NCBI taxonomy): Eukaryota > Metazoa > Chordata > Mammalia > Artiodactyla > Bovidae > Cephalophus > Cephalophus harveyi. Next base: position 125,143 of record SJYT01014285.1, read on the forward strand.
GTTTAAAGTATATGTACATACACAGTTTTAGTAAAAGTATATAACCTTTGTGTCTCATCCTTATTCATAATTTCAGCATTTTTTGTACATCCATGAGTTAATCATGTTCAGGCTTTTAATTGCCAGAAGAATTGGTATTATTTGCTATTCATCCTTCTGCAAACCACTGGATGGGACCTATTCCTAAGTGTGAATAGTATGAGATAATATCTCGGGTCTGCTTACTTTTTCTTTTTTGGCACATTTTTTTTTTTTTTTTTAACCTGGGCACCAGTCCTACCAAAACTACATATAACTTCTTTGAGATAGAATTCCTTTAAAGAAAGATAGTTATTCCCACTTTAATAGACAGGATAGAGATTATAGTCCTTACTCCCTAAATTGCCATCTGAGAAGTCTTTTGATCATCTCAACTTTTTGAAGGATTTTAAACTGGAAAATAATCATTTAACTTTTTCACTAAAGCTGAAATTCCAGTAGTTAGGTATGTGACATCTTGCAGGGTGTTCACAAAACCACCTGGTTTCAGGCCTGTGACATGTGTGACTTTGTGGGTGCATTAAGAATCACTGGTGGAGACTGAGAGGCACCACAGACCTTGTCTCCAGACACCACCTTGCTGGTACACCAAGCAGGATCACAGACAGCTGGGGAGGGCAGAAACCAGTCAGTGCCAAAGGAAACATCGTTTAGATTCTAAGAACTCAGAATTCTTTTGGGCTTGCGTCAATTTTATTTGTTCATCACTTTTATACTTGGTCTGTCCCTTTATTCAAGTAAACTGAAATATATATTTTTGGCATTCTGTTTCCAAATGCCTATACTGAAAGTCGTAACTAGTGCTCCTTCATCTCTTGGTGATGGGGAAGGGGAGAGAAGCTGTCCCTAAAGTGTCAGGATGCCCTGAGGTCCCAGAAACACTCTCTCTTGTATGAGAGTTCTTTAGTGAGTGTGAATCCCTTGGTTAACTACAGCAACAACTCCAGAACAACCTTCCTGAACATGAGTTTACTTGTCAGTAAAGTGTGAAGTAAAATTCATATTCTATGGTAAAACAACAACAACAACAACAAAAAACCATAAAATTTTCTCTGACATTTAGCCTCTTCTCTCCTTTCACTGTGCATTGTTTCTGCATTATACATTGACCAAAACTTCCACATCAGTAGAAATACCTGCTCAGCCATAAAGAGTGAAATTCTAGCACCAGCAAGACAATTCTTTAAAGATAACATTCCTTCTTAATAGATTCAGTTTGTGTAAATTGTCAGTTATACAAATATACAACCTTCTGTCTCAAAAAACATATGTAACTGTGACTTGAATTCTAAGAGGCAAAACCATTCTTGGAGCTTTCTGAGAGACTGTTCCCAGGTCATAATCCTCAAATTTGACTTGAATAACATTTTCTATTTCTTTCTTAGATAAACTGATTAATTTTTTTTTGTCAACGAAAGGAAAACTCATCTCAAGAGAGTGGAGCATGTCTACCTGCCCCAAATTTTTGGAGAGTTGTTCCCTATTGAGCTCTTCCAGAAGACTCTAGTGATGTTGTTAGTAACTAACTCAGGATACTGCGGATCTTCATGTGACTATGATTCTAGGTCCAACCTGGCCTCTTTCTGCTTCTACAAGAGATTCTACACCAGAGAGATGCAAGCTTGTGCCAAGCACGGCTCTAGCTGTACTCCTGCTGCCAGTCACGGGTCAGAAAGATCTGATTTGGTTTTAAACATGTGTGTGTGTGTGCTCATTTGTGTCCAGCGCTTTTGTGTAGCCAGCCAGGCTCCTCTGTCCATGGGATTGTCTAGGCAAGAATACAGGAGTCAGTTTCCATTTCCTATTTCAGGGGATCTTCCCTACCCAGGAATTGAACCTGTGTCTCTTGCATATTCTGCACTGGCAGGCCAATTCTTTACCACTGTGCCACCTGGGAATCCCTCGCTTTAAATGTGCTTTGTATAAAAACGCTTCAGAAGTAGGTCTCTGCCTGCCCTTAATCTGTAAATTGAATGTCTCTTAAGTGACATCTAACTGCTTTTTTTCTGTAATTCTAGCTTTATGATTTTTACCCTCTGTACAGTCAAATTGTGAACTGATCTTTCCTGGGATCTTGATAGAATGTTTTTGTCTATGTGAACTGTGCTGCTGCTGCTGCTAAGTCTGTGCATTAACCCAAGAGCATTTCCTTCATCCACTAGTTAATTCGGACCTGCATTCTAAGCTCTAGGATTAACTAAAGCATTTCAGTCACTTCTATCAGCTGCTCATGAATCACAATTATATTATCCTAGGCCAGTGGACTTGACCTTCAAGCAAATGCCTGACATTTTCACAAGTGTTTACTTTCCTGTAGTCTTCAGACTACATTGATCTGGATTAAAATTTCTCTCTCAAATGACCTCACAAATATTATTTTCCATTTTAGTCAAAAGACAACAAATGGCTTTAATAGTACTAATTGTTTTAGTTTGTACCTATTATACTTACCTTAGCAGTGTTCTATAATCCAATTTCACTCTCCAAATTGTGCCACAAATTATTACTGAAATTCCTAGTGAAGGAAATAAAATGCTTTTTTCATGTATAAAATTTTATCCATCATTCCTTTTCTCCAACTAAAGATACACTTTAAAATGTGTATTTTATAATATATAATTTAAAATGATAGATGACTTTTAAGAAATAAATATATTATGGTAGAGCAAATTATGTTTTGCTTTAATAAAACAGAAAATTTAATTTTCTGTTCTTCCCTTGGTCATCTAACATCCTCAAGCATGGCGCACTGCAGCACTTGCTGTATTTACACAGAATTGTCCTCCCCAAAGGTGTGCTGGGGTCACTCCTTTACATACTTTCCAATGAGGTGTTCCCTCATGATTACTATGAGTCTATTTTAAATTGCAACTTTGTCAATTATCCTTTTTATTTTTCCTATGTTTTAAGTTTGTTTCAATTGTCATACATGACAGTGATGTATGTTTCATTTATTTATTAACCTGTCACTAAAAATGTAGCCCATTGAAAAATATTCCATAGGGTATGAAAATATAAATCATTCTCTTTAGCAACAGCATATCACTGGAGATATTTACATACTTCTAAACAAAACAGCCAGTGAAGAAGTTATTTCCAATGACTTTTGTGGATGAAGATGCTAAAGTGATCACATACTGACCAACAGAACATAAAGGCAAGACAGACTCTTAAGAAATCTCTTTTAGACAGGATACGACCAGTTTCACCCTTTATTTTCTTCTTTATCTTGCCTGAAATGAGTGTTCAGTGCTGGCAATGGAACAACCAATTTGTAGCCATGAGGTGATAATTATGAGGACTAAACCACATGCTAAAAAAGATTGGGCAGAAATATAGATTGAACCTAAAACACTGATGAGATTGCCACTAGATTTCCTTTTTCTGGACTCCCTGGTTACGTGAAAATAACAGGCCCTCACCTGATCAAGGTATTGTTATTTGGGTGCTCTATTGTTCAGTTGCCTAAGTTGTATCTGACTCTTTTCAATTCCATGGACAATAGTACAGCAGGTCTTCTGTCCTTCACTATCTCATGGAGTTTGCTCAAATTCATGCCCACTGAGTCAGTGATGCTTTCGAACCATCTCATTCTCTGCCAACATCTTCTCCTTTTGCCTTCAATGTTTCCTAGCAACAGGATCTTTTCCAATGAGTCAGCTCTCTGTGGGTCTCTACATCAGGAGGCCAAAGTATTGGAGCTTCAGCTTCAGCTTCAGCATCAGCCCGTCCAGTTAATATTCAAGGTTGATTTCCTTTATGATTGACAGATTGGATTCCCTTGCAGTCCAAAGGATTCTCAACAGTCTTCTCCAATCCTACAGTTCAAAAGCATCAGTTCTTTGGCACTCAGCCTTCTTTATTGTCCAACTCTTACATCTGTACATGAATAAAGAAACTGCCTGCAATGCAGGAGACCTGAGTTCGATCCCTGGGTTGGAAAGATCCCTTGGAGGAAGACATGGCAACCCACTCCAGTATTCTTGCTTGGAGAATCCCCAAGGACAGAGGAGACTGGTGGGCTGCAGTCTGTGGGGTCAGAAAGAGCCGGACACACTGAGAGACTAAGCACACGTGCACTGGAAAATCTGTAGCTTTGACTATATGAAACTTTGTTGGGAAAGTGATGTCTCTTACAAAATGTAATCAGTTGTGTGCTCAGTCACTCAGTTTAACTCTTTGCGACCTCATGGACTGTAACTTACCAGACATGGTAGGTTACATGGAATTTTCCAGGCTAGAATACTGGAGCAAGTTGCTATTTTCTATTCCAGGGTATCTTCCTGGCCCAGGGATCAAACCTGCATTTCTTTGTGTCTCCTAGCATTGACAGGCAGGTTCTTTACCACTGTACCACCTGGGAAGACTTTCGGTTCTCCATTATAGCTGGTAAAAAACAAATCCTGGCCAATGCAAACCTAAAAACATCTCATAAAGTTCTACCTTATTTCTGCATTTCAAATGCTCCTCTGCCTGAGAGTTGCACTCTAGCATTATAATTTATGCAACAAGTTTACATATAAAATATATCTCACAATAGTATGGATTTTATTTTAGGATCAATTTTAATGGATCTGTAGGAAAATTGCATAAGTTCCTGAAAAGAGCAAGACACAAAGATTAGAATTTGAACATGCTAGTGAGTAGTATGGGACTTCAGGATGATCGTATAATCATTCTAGGTCTCAGTCTCTTAATTTAATTGTGAGATTGAATTTAAAAGCCTCTGAAATCTCTTTTACTTGTAATACTGCTTGGCTGTGTCTGGGATGTGCCATGGATGATTACTGTAAAGGTCTACATTAAGAGAAATGCTTCAGTCAAATTATCTCAGAGTAGCCAACTTTAGGGCTTCTGAGGTGGTGTTAGGTTAAAGAACCCATCTGCCACTGCTGGAGAAATGAGATGTGTGTTTAATCCATGGATTGGGAAGATCCCTTGGAGGAGGGCATGGCAACCCACTCCAGTATTCTTTCCTGGAGAATCCTATGAACAGAGAAGCCTGGTGGGCTACAGTCCATTGGGACAAAAAGAGTCAGACAAAACTAAAGTGACTTAGCATGCATGCACGGCCAACTTTAAACGAGATGATTAAGGCTACCCCTTTGCCCCACAAAACACAATGTGAAGGCTGTGGGTCAGATATTTAATATGCTGTATTTACCAAATTAGAAAGCTATTGTAACACTCTATAATGACACCTGCTGTCTTTTATTGATGATTTTCTAAACTATTCCTGGCAGATTAGACTTTATTTGCTACATCTATTTCTAGTACATGGTCAGACTGACCTCGAGAAATGTCTTTGTTGGTGAGAGTGGAAGATTGATGGGACAGTATTTGCCAAATTGAAGAACTGAGAAAATATAATTGGAAACATTTTATAAAGCAAAGGCTCTGAGTCACTCTAGAAGTTGCCTTTCTATCTGTATACCATTCTAGAACATTCATGCCATTGCCTTATGAAGGGGCAATTGCCTTGCTGAAAAATGTACTTCAAAGGGCAAGTGTATCCATCTCTTTTTTTCCATCCTAGACCCCTATGACACTGGCACAGAGTAGACACTCAAGAAATAGTGTTTTAGTTGAATGGAGAATCTCTCATGGAAAGAGGAGCCTGGTGGGCTACAGTCTATGGGGTCGCAAAGAATCAAGTATGACTGAGAGAGTAACACTATCACTTTCACACACTAGCATCAAGGACTCAGCTCAGACACATGGGCATGAATAGGAGAGTATGAAGAAGACCTAGATCAGGTTTCTCAGTGTCTGTCAAAGGAGGGGCAGCATTGCTATCAGGCTGCTGGCTGCTGGCAATTTATCAGGAAGGAAGTAAACATAATGAAGGTATATTGCTGAGATGCAATACAGTTTTGCCACTATAGTGAGCAAAAAGGGCAGAGAAGTAAAATACAGATTGCAAGGCTTTCTCTCAGGTTCAGTTCAGTTCAGTCACTCAGTCGTGTCCAACTCTTTGCAACTTCATGGACTGCAGCACGCCATGCCTCCCTGTGCATCACTAACTTCTGGAGTTTACCCAAACTCATGTCCATCTCATCCTCTGTTGTCCCCTTCTCCTACTGCCTTCAATCTTTCCCAGCATCAGGGTCTTTTCATATGAGTCAGCTCTTCGCAGCAGGTGGCCAAAGTATTGGAGTTTCAGCTTCAGCTTCAGTCCTTCCAATGAATATTCAGTACTGATTTCCTTTAGGATGGACAGGTTGGATCTCCTTGCAGTCCAAGGGACTCTCAAAAGTCTTCTCCAACATCACAGTTCAAAAGCAACAATTCTTTGGCTCTCAGCTTTCTTTATAGTCCAACAGTCATATCCATACATGACTACTGGAAAAACCATAGCCTAGACTAGATGGACCACTGTTGGCAAAGTAATGTCTCTGCTTTTTAATATGCTGTCTATGTTGGTCATAACTTTTCTTTGAAGGAGTAAGCATCTTTTAATTTCATGGCTGCACTCACCATCTGCAGTGATTTTGGAGCCCAAGAAAATAAAGTCAGCTACTGTTTCCACTGTTTCTCCATGTATTTGCCACGAAGTGATGGGACCATATTTAACTTCTATGCAGAGTGCATCATGAGAAACGCTGGACTGGAAGAAACACAAGCTGGAATCAAGATTGCCGGGAGAAATATCTATAACCTCAGATATGCAGATGACACCACCCTTATGGCAGAAAGTGAAGAGGAGCTAAAAAGTCTCTTGATGAAAGTGAAAGAGGAGAGTGAAAAAGTTGGCTTAAAGCTCAACATTCAGAAAACGAAGATCATGGCATCTGGTCCCATCACTTCATGGGAAATAGATGGGGAAACAGTNAGAGTACATCATGAGAAACGCTGGGCTGGAAGAAGCACAAGCTGGAATCAAGATTGCTGTGAGAAATATCAATAACCTCAGATATGCAGATGACACCACCCTTATGGCAGAAAGTGAAGAAGAACTAAAAAGCCTCTTGATGAAAGTGAAAGTGGAGAGTGAAAAAGTTGGCTTAAAGCTCAACATTCAGAAAACAAAGATCACGGCATCCGGTCCCATCACTTCATGGGAAATAGATGGGGAAACAGTGTCAGACTTTATTTTTGGGGGCTCCAAAATCACTGCAGATGGTGACTGCAGCCATGAAATTAAAAGACGCTTACTCCTTGGAAGAAAAGTTATGACCAACCTAGATAGCATATTGAAAAGCAGAGACATTACTTTGCCAACAAAGGTCCGTCTGGTCAAGGCTATGGTTTTTCAAGTAGTCATGTATGGATGTGAGAGTCGGAGTGTGAAGAAAGCTGAGCGCTGAAGAATTGATGCTTTTGAACTGTGGTGTTGGAGAAGACTCTTGAGAGTCTCTTGGACTGCAAGATCCAACCAGTCCATTCTGAAGGAGATCAGCCCTGGGATTTCTTTGGAGGGAATGATGCTGAAGCTGAAACTCCAGTACTTTGGCCACCTCATGTGAAGAGTTGACTCATTGGAAAAGACTCTGATGCTGGGAGGGATTGGGGGCAGGAGGGGAAGGGGACGACAGAGGATGCGATGGCTGGATGGCATCACTGACTTGATGGACGTGAGTCTGAGTGAACTCTGGGAGTTGGTGATGGACAGGGAGGCCTGGTGTGCTGCGATTCATGGTGTCACAAAGAGTGGACACGACTGAGCAACTGAACTGAACTGAACTGAAGGACTATATACCCCAGTCTCTAATAAGAATGAAATAATTTCTTAAAAGATAATTTATCTCTTAAGAATAGATCCAGATCCTAGGTATGTACTAAAGAGAATTGAAATAAATGTCCTTATAAAAACTTGTACACAAATGTTCATAGCGGTGTTATTTGTAAGAGTGAAAAAGTAGAAGCAACCTAAACAATCTAAATATACATCAGTTTATGAATGGATAAGGGCTTACCTGGTGGCTCAGACAGTAAAGAATCTGCTTGTAATACGTGAGTCTCAGGTTTGATCCCTGGATGAGGAAGATCCCCTGGAGAAGCAAATGGCTACGCACTCCAGTATTCTTGCCTGGAGGATTCTATGGACAGAGGAGCCTGGCAGGCTACATACAGTTCATGGGGTCACAAAGAGTCAGACACAACTGAGCAACTAACACTTTCATTTTTTCATGAGTGGATAAGCAGAATGTGATATATCCATACAATAGGGTATTACTTGCAATAAAAAAGAATGAAACTCTGATCCATGCAATAGCATGGATGAAGCTTGAAAACATTATGCTAAGCAAAAGAAGCCAGACACAAAAGGTCACTAATTGTATGATTTCATTTATATAAAATGTCCAGAATAGGCAAATTCATAGAGACAGAAGGTAGATCTGTGGTTGCTAGAGGCTGGAAGGGAATATGGAGTAACAGCTGATGAGCATGGGCTTTCTTTTCGGGTGAAGACATGTTCTAGAGTTAGATTTTTTGTTTGTTTTGTTTTTTTGGCTGTGGGTGCTCTTTCGTGTGATGCGTGGGCTTCTCTAGTTGTGGCCCTTGGGTTTAGTTGCTCCTTGGCATGTGGGATCTTAGTTCCCTGACCAGGGATTGAACTTGAATCCCTTGCACTGGAAGATGGATTCTTAGCCACAGGATCACTAGGGAAGTCCCAGTGGAGAGCTTTGTTAAAACTTACAAATACACTAAAGCCACTTAATTACACTTTCAAAGGGTGAATTTTATAGCATGTGAATCACAAAAATGCAAAAAATAGTAATAAAGGTAGAAATAAGGACATTTTCACTTACAGGCATACCTTGAAGATGTTGCAGGTTCAGTTTCAGACCACGAAGATAAAGCAAATATCTTAATAAAGCAAGTCACGCAAACTTTTTGGTTTCCTAGTGCATATAAAAGTTCTGTTTTGGGAATTCCCTGGTGGTCCAGTGGTTAGGATTTGGCACTTTCACTGTGTAAGGCCTGGGTTCCATCCCTGGTCAGGGAACTAAGATCCCACAAGCAGCACAGAGCAGCTAAAAAAATGTTTTGTTTGTTTACACTATAGTCTGTTAAATGTGTATTAGCTTTATGTCAAAAAAATGTACATACCTTAATTTAAAAAATATTTATGGCTCAGAGGGTAAAGTATCTGCCTGCAATGTGGGAGACCGGGGTTTGATCCCCGGGAGAAGGAAATGGCAACCCACTCCAGTACTTTTGCCTGGAAAATTCCATGGACAAATAGCCTGGTAAGCTATAGTCCATGGGATCGCAAAGAGTCAGACATGACTGAGCAACTTTCACTTCAAAAAATGCCAACTGTCTTCTGAACCTTCAGTGAGTTGTAGTAGTAACATCAAAGATCCCTCGTCACAGATCACCACAGCAAATATAATAGTGGAAAATATTTAAAATATTTTGAGAATTACCAAAATGTGACACAGAGTGATGAAGTAAGCAAATGCAGTCGGAAAGAGTAGTCCTAATGGACTTGCTAGCTGCAGAATTGCTACAAATCTTCAATTTCTAATAAACACGTGTATGTGTGTGTGAGTGTGCATGCTCAGTCACTGAGTCATGTCTGACTCTTTGCAGTCCCATGGACTGTAGCCTGCCAGGCTCCTCTGTCCATGGAATTTTCTGGGAAAGAATACTGGAATGAGTTGCCATTTCCTACTCCAGGGGATCTTCCTGGCCCAAGGATTGAACCCACATCTCTTGCATCTCCTGTATTGACAGGTGGATTCTTTACCGCTACACCACCTGGGAAATCCCACTACACAAAAAAACACAATAATGAAGCACAATAAAGTGAAGCTGAATAAAAGGTATGCCTGTTTACTTAAAACTGAGACAGTTTATAAACAACAGATCCCTATTCAAGGAGTTTCTGAAGGATGAACCTGAGAAGAAGTGATCTGAGGAAAAATGTCTCAGATACCAGAAATAACAATAAATTGAAAAAATAATAAAAATGGGGTAAATATAAATAAACACACTGACTGTCCAAAACAGTGTCTATTCCATGGGGTTAAACAGGAGATGGAGCTAAATGCCTGGACTTTTAAGTAAAAGGAATTAAAAGTTTTGAAGCACTTTGTATTGTTGCAGAGAAGGGTAAGATATTGATTAACTTTAGACTAAGTTAAGTTAAGTAATAATTTCAAAATGCTGAGTCACCAATAAGAAAATAGTAGAATGCCCATCCTCTACACAGTAGAAGAGGGGGAAAAAATGGAATGAGTAAAAAAACCTCAATTAATTCAAAATAATGCCACAAAGAAGATGAAAATAATTCTTAGGAAGCAGGACAAATTCAAAAGAAAACAAGATCATAAAAATAAGGTCAAATATATTTGTAAGCTCTGTAAGTATAAATAGACTAAACTCTCCAGTTAAAATTCATGTGCGGTCAGATTAACAAACAGAATAACCAAATGGTGCTCACATGAAACATGTCTAAGACATGAGGACATATAAAAAATTATAGTAAAACAGTGAAAAACTATCAGAAAAATACTAACCAGAGACATGTGTAAAACATGAGGACAGATAAAAAATTGTAAGTGAAAGAGTGAAAAACTAGAAAAATTGAAACCAAAACCAAAAGAAAATTGGCATAGTTACATTACTATCAGACAACATGTTAACTGACTTTGAGGCAAAAAGTCACCTTTTCAGATATAGAGGGTCAATGCATGCAGTTTAAATTTACAAGGAGAAAATAGTAGTTTTAAATTCATGAATAACAAATAATATAAATCCCTTACCAGATATATTATTTGGAAATATTTTTTTACCATTCTAGGGTTGCATTTTCTCTTTATTGATAGTGTCCATAGAAGCACAAAAGTTTTCTAATTTTATTAAGTTCAATCTATCTCTTTTTTTCTTATTTTGCTCATGCTTTTGGGGTCATATCTAAGAATACTTTGCCAAATCCAATATCATGGAGATTTGCCCCTATGTTATCTTGTAAGAGTTTTAAAGTTTTAGCTCTTACATTTAGGTCTTTGATCCATTTTGGGTTAAATTTTTTTTTTTAATTTATTTTTACTTTATTTTACTTTACAATACTGTATTGGTTTTGCCATACATTGACATGAATCCGCCACGGGTGTATACGAGCTCCCAATCCTGAACTCCATTTTGGGTTAATTTTTGTATACGGTGTGAGGTAAGGGTTCAACTTCATTCTTTTGCATGTGGATATCCAGTTGTCCTGGCATCATTTGTTGAAAAGACTATGCTTTTTCCATTGAATGACCTTTACACTATTGTCAAAAGTCAGTTGACCATAGATACATGGGTGTATCTGTAGTTTCAATTTTAGTTCCTTGATCCATATATCTAGCCCTGTGCAGTACCACACTATCTTAATTACTGTTGTTTTGTAGCAAATTTTGAATTCAGCAAGTATGAGTCCTCCTACTTTGTTGTTCCTTTTCAAGATTGTTTTGGCTATCCCCGATCCTTTGTAAGCCTTCCCTGGTGGCTCAGGTGGTAAAGTGTCTGCCTGCAATGAATCAGCCTGCCAATTTCTACAAAGAAGTCAGCTAGGTTTCTGACAGAGATTGCGCTGAATCAGTATTCAAGTCTTAAACTTCTTTACAAGGGGAGCATATCTCCCATCAGTTGGTACACAAGAGTAGGACCAAAGGACCTTCCTGACCAAGCTGGTCTGGTGTGCCCCCATGAGTGTGTCCTCAAGAAGTCACATTCAGCATGGGTATCACTGGGACTGGATGTGTATACTGAGTGTGTAAACAACTGAAATAGAAACCCAAGTCTTCAAGACCCTCCCAAGCTTGTCCTCAGGACTGCAGTAATGGATGATCTTAAGTTGGGTGCCCCAAGCAGCAGACCTTTGCGTGAAAGCAGTTGTGTGGGAGGCGGTCTCAGGAAGTCCTGGAAGGGGAGTGGGGAAAGGGTCCAGGGAGGGGAGAGAAGTCAGAAGAGTGTGTCTAAATGAGCCGGTCATTGCTGTGGGCATCTGGGACTCAATTCCCCTGGGCACCTTTATGAGAGGGTAGAGAACAAGGGTTCCCAACTTCAGCACTACTGACGTGTGCGTGCATGCATGCTAAATCACTTCAGTCGTGTCTGACTCTGTGGGACCTTGTAGACTGTTGGGCTGGATAATTCTTGATTATAGGGAGCTTTCCTGGGCATTGTTGGATGTTCAGCAGCATCCTGGCCTCTACCCGTTAGATACCAGTGGCAACCAATCAACCAAAATGTCTCCAACCATCCAACCAAGATGTTGCCAAATGTCCTCTGGGAGGCAAAAGTGTATGGTTGAGAATCACTGGTATAGACTTGTTTCAGAATTGTCACAGCCAAGAGGGAAGGAAGCTGGGGTAGATACATACCAACTCCCCTTCATCATTGTTAAGGCTGCCCCTGAAGGTGTCAAATCCCTCCCCCTTTGCCCTGTCCTGGGGATCTATTGACCATGATCCCAGCCCGGAGAAAGGTCTCAGGCAGTGCTGCAGGTGCCCATAGTAAGAAGCCACCAGCATCCATGGAGATGAGGCCTGCAGGGACTGTGGAGCCTCACAGTGCATCTACCTGGATTGTGCCCCATGAGGCTTTCAGTTCAGTTCAGTCACTCAGTCATGTCCGACTCTTTGCCACCCCATGGACTGCAGCACGCCAGGCTTCCCTGTCCATCACCAACTCCCAGAACTTGTTCAAACTCATGTCCGTTGAGTCCAACCATCTCATCCTCTGTTGTCCCCTTCTCCTCCTGCCCTCAATCTTTCCCAGCACTGGGGTCTTTGCCACTGAGTCGGCCAAAGCATTGGAGTTTCAGCACAGCATCAGTCCTTCCAATGAACATTCAGTACTGATTTCCTTTAGGATAAACTGGTTGGATCTCCTTGCAGTCCAAGGGACTCTCAAAAATCTTCTCCAACACCACAGTTCAGAAGCATCTATTCTTCGGTGCTGAGTCTTCCTCATGGTACAAATCCCACATCCATACGTGACTACTGGAAAAACCATAGCTTTGACTAGATGGACCCCTGTCAGCAAAGTAATTTCTCTGCTTTTTAATATGCTGTCTAGGTTTGTCATAGCCTTTCCTTTAAAGAGTAAGTGCCTACCAGCCTCATGGCTGCAATCTCTATCCACAGTGATTTTGGAGCCCAAGAAAATAGAGTCTCTCACTGTTTCCACTGTTGCCCCATCTATCTGCCATGAAGTGATGGGACCAAATGCCATGATTCCAGTGTTCTGCTATGTTGAGTTTTAAGCCCAAATCCTCCCCATGTCTGTAGCTTGGCCTGAATGTCCGTATTCCTGGGGCTTGTGGGTTCCACCGCATCACTGTGTTGAAACCAACCTCCCACCATTCCCTCCTGCCCTACCAAGGCTTTGGCCCCTCAGCTTGCTTCCTAGTTTTCCCATCTGTTATCGTAGGCCTGGACCAGCTCCTTCAGGTTGAGGAAAGATGACTTGCAAAGACTTACAGACAGAAAAGCCCCTAAATGTTGTTTCTCCAGGTGGAAGGCACTGGTGGAAAAGGTGCTCACAGAATTCCGCCGCTCTCCCCATGTCAGCTTCCCGTCCTCACTAGAGCCTCTAAGGATTTTCTTCTTTTTCAGTATGCTCTGTGATTTGAGCAATCTTACCTCTTCTCTGGGCCTCAGTCTTCTATAAAAAACATGGATCTGGTCGAGGTGATGCAGATGACCTTGAAATGTCTTTCCATCTCGAGTGGCCTCTGAGAGCCCTGGGAGGCGGTGGGGAGACACCAGGCGACCACAGTCCAGGGGCCAGCTGGAAGCTGTGACTGCTCCGGCCCAGTGGTGTCGCTGGCCTCTGATCTCCACTGTGTGCCCGACTCTCTGGGCCTGGCCACAGCCCAGCGCGGCCCCTCACTCACTCCGGAACATCTGCTACAGCATTTACCACGTTAATAGATTAGCTTTGAGAATCGGGCAGGTGTTTTCCACCCAAGCCAGAAAACATCAAAATCAGATTGCTCTCCAAGCCTTTCCGCACAAGCAATCGAGTTAGAATGACTCATACGGTCTAACAGATAATAAAACACACATAACATTTGCTTTAAGGTACAGGCGGGGGTATTTTGTCCCACGCTTAGGAGAAACAAAAACTCACTCTATTTGGGAATAGGGTAATTGAATACAGATGGGAGGAGGTAAATGAAAGAATTTAGCAAATATCTCAGTGGAATAGCTAATGGGAATGAGACAGAATAGGAAATTAAAAATTATTCGAAGCAGATGGACCATTCTTTGAGTTTTTAAAAATTTATTAGGGCCGCGAAAAAATGTGTCTGTTTATTTTCTACGGCCATGAAATTAATGACTTGGTGAGTTTTGCTTGTGCAATTTTATGACTGCCATGTCATCTGTCATAATTTGGGGGCTGTTTGATATGGATTTATGAATTTCCCTACCACCCCACCCCGCCCTGATTTATTGGTGTGGGTCAAATGTGAACTAGGCTGTCCCCTATCAAGGGAGCAACACCAATGGCAGCGTAACCCCATGGGCCCCATGGGTGGGGGCCTTGGGGGATTCTTGGCCTGGAGGTGAGTGGAAAAGCTATGGAGGGTGACTCGGGGGCTGTGGGAAAGGGGCAGGCCTGCCCTGGCTGAACTTCCTCTGTGGGGATGACCCCAGCCTGCCCGGGCTGGGGAGGTGTTGGGAAGGGGTTTCCGCAGCCCACTGGAAGCAGGAAGCCAAATGGGCTTCTTGTGCTTGACTGAGAGTGAGGTAGGGGCTGCTGCTGTTGCTTCAGCCCAGTCTAAGAGCCACATGGCTTCCTGCCCCTTCAGCCCCCACAGCTGCCTCCAGGTTGGAGGCTCAAGGGAGGAGAAGAAAATGCACATTGATTGGGAATCTGTGTGCCTGGCCACGTGCTGGGGGCACAAGTGCATCTTCTAGGTTAGTGGTTTTTGGCACAGGGGACGGGTTTCATGGAGGACAGTTTTTCCATGGATAGCGAGTGGGGGGATAGTTTGGGGATGATTCACGTGCAGTACATTTATTGTGTACTTCATTATTATTATGTCAGCTCCACCTCAGATCATGAAGCATTAGATCTTGGAGGTGGGGGATCACTGCTCTAGATGGTAGTTAAAATGGGGCTTTACAACCAGCAGATCTGGGTGCAGTTTAGCTCTGATTCTTCCCAGCTGTGTGCCTTTGGGCTGTTTATTACCTTCTCTGAACTTCAGTTTCCTCCTCTGTAAAGTAGGAGTAGAAATGCCTAATGAAAGGACTGTTTTGAGGCTCAAAGGCTATGATATAACACCCCAGAACATAGCAAAGTGCTGGCAAATGATTGATAACTATTATTATTATTATTAAGCATCTCGAGGTGGACATTATTATTCCCACTTGACAGATGGGGACACTGAGGCTCAGAGAGGTTACACAAGGTCACATGGTTAAAGGGATGGAGCTGGGCTTTCCACACAGATCTGCTATTTTCTCCGTGACTCTTGAGGCCCAGCCTGTTCTGAATTGGGAAAATCCAGACCCTGGGGGGCACAGTTCAGGGCTACAGACTCATGACCCTGTCCACTGGTTCCTTTGCCTGGGCCTGGCCTGGTCCCCATCTGGTCTGGGTGTCCACCACACACTCAGTCCTGGTGACCAGTTCCTTCTGCTGCTTGGGTTGCCGATGGGCACAGAGCCTCATCTCCACCGCATCACTAGGGCTAGCTGGCCACCTTGTCCAGGTGTGGGTGGGAGGGGCTGTCCATCCTCAGGACCAGGCCCATCCTAATCCCCTCCCTCCCCTGACCCAGCTCCCAGAAGACACTGGAGCAGTGGATGTGGCAAGGAGTTCTTTGGGGACCGATATCTGCCTTGGCCAGATGTCATGGTGTGTGGAGTGTGACTTCCAGACAGGCTGCAGGTAGCTTTGCGTCGCATCTGAGCTCTCTTCCCTGTAGGTCCACCTCTTCCCAAATGTTCAGGCCCTTCATGCCTCTCAGCACCTCCAAATAACAACAGTAACAACTCCTATTTCCCCAGCATCTGAGACGAGCACTGGCTCACACACTCAGCCGTTTATTCCTCCATTGGTTCGGTGTTTGTTGAGTGATTTTTATGAGCCTGGCACTGTTCCAGCGCTGGAGATGCAGTGGAGGCTAAAACACACATGGTCCCTGCCCTCACTGAACTTACATTCCAGTGGGGAGGAGAGGCAACACGCTACTCTCTAACATGTTAGGCAGACTTAAGAACTTTGAAGAAAATTAAAGTAGGCTTCCCAGGTGGTGCTAGTGGTAAGGAGCCTGCCTGCCAATGCCGGACACATAAGAGATGTGGGTTTGGTCCCTGGATTGGGAAGATCTCCTGCAGGAGGGCATGACAACCATGTGTTATTAACCATAATTTTACTGATGAGGATACTGAGACTCAGAGAGATCAGACCACTTGGCCAAGGTCACACAGCAGACAAAGAAAGGTTCCAGCCCTGAGCCTCTGTGAATTCTTCCCACTGTACCACATTACTTCTCTGCATATTACAATTAGGTGACACAGCAGAGTGAGATCTAGGGTCCAGAGGGAGGGTGAGAGCTGGATACAACTGCAAAGTGGTTTTCAGTTTCACATGTCTGGAAGGTGTGGCTCTGAGTGCAGGCAGGGCTTGCTCCTGTGGCCAGGAGGCCCGTGGCAGCCCCAGCTGTAAGGATTCTTTAAGGCTGAAGTGCTGGGCTCTGACAGGGCAAGATGGATGAGAGCGCTGGGCTGAGTACCCAACCGAATTTCCTGAGCAGTTTTCATCCAGATGGTCTCCGGGAGGATAAAGTTTAAGAAGATTGATTCCCTGGGAAGGGAGGACAGGAAGGAGAAAGGGCTCCTGGCCTGTCTGCCCACAGTGGAAACATCTCTTGTCTTCGAATAAAGGAAACTACTGCTTTGAAAGGTGTGACTGGATGGGCTTAGTGGCTCGTATGATTTGCAGGCCTCAGGAGAGGGGCAGGAGGACAGGAGAGGGTGGTGCTGACTTTCCTGTCTGGGAGGAGGGCGGAGGCGGAGGCGCCCATCCCTCTGGATGGGGGCATCTGCAGCCCCTGCAAGGTTATGGGCCCACTCAGGTCCAGTTTCCTCAGCAACCCCTGGATTTCTCGCTTCCTCTTTCAACTCTGAATGACTTAAGGTTCCCTGTTGACCCCAGGTGCTCACAGCTTCATGCCTCCAGGTCTTTTCTCTTGCTGAGCCTGGGCTTGGAAGATCACCTTTCTGTGATGGGGTGGCACTGTGTGTGTGTGTGTGTAAATGATTAATGATACGGGAACTTGTATCATGGCAGGAAAACTGGCATGAAAGTTGCAGAAACCTTCTGGGAGAGACAGGACAGAGACTTGAGGGTATTAAGAACTTCGGGGATCTGTAAGTTAAATGCTGTGAATGTTCTGAAATGACTTGGTGATAGTTGCACATTTTTGTGACTCGACCCAAAACCAATGAATTGAATACTTTCAATGAGTATACTCATGGGATATGTGCGGAGAAGGCAGTGGCACCCCACTCCAGTACTCTTGCCTGGAAAATCCTATGGACGGAGGAGCCTGGTAGGCTGTAGTCCATGGGGTCGCTAAGAGTTGGACACGACTGAGCGACTTCACTTTCACTTTTCATTTTTCTGCATTAGAGAAGGAATTGGCAACCCACTCCAGTATTCTTGCCTGGAGAATCCCAGGGATGGGGGAGCCTGGTGGGCTGCTGTCTGTGAGGTCGCCCAGAGTCGGACACGACTGAAGCGATTTAGCAGCAGCAGCAGCATGGGATATGTGAATTTTATCTCAATAAAGTGATTATTAAAGCAACAACAAAAAGACACAGTGGCAGGGAAGGCTATTGAGATCCTTGAGATAAAATCATCGTGGGACAGGCTTGGGCCTGGTGGGTTGGTTGGTGGCAGGCAAGGTGGCTCTGGGTGAGGCAGAGAAGTCCAGTTGTTTTAGTTTATGCTCTGAGATTTTGTGTGTAGCAAATTATTGTTTTTTAAAATATATACTTCTAGAAAATTTCAAACAGATGAAGATACCAAAGGATTTTTTAAGAAAATGTCAATCAGAACACTTTAAATATCCAAAAAGCAAAAAGTATAATGAATTCCTGTGTATCCATCATCCAACTTCAACTATTATCAACTCATGACCGTTTTTTTTTCATTCGCCTCCCCATTCACCTTTTTTCCCCATTCACTTCTGCACTTTCTAGATTATAGTGTAGCAAATCCCACACATCACATAATTTCATCTGAAAATAACATTATCGTATGTAAAAAAAAATAATAGTAATTCTTCACAATCATCAAATATGCAGTCATTATCCAAATTTCCAAATGCTTCATTAATGTCTTATTTTTTTAAAAAAATTAGAGTCAGGATTTAAATAAGCTGCACATTGTGATGAATCTTTTTTAATCTACAAGTTTCTCCTTCCACTTTTGTTTTTCTTGAAATTGGCTTGTTGAAGAAACTAGAAGAGATTCTTACAGCATGGATTTTCCAATCGTATGTTTAATAAGCTCCTTTGAATTTTCTGTAAATTGAGAGTTGAGGTCTGATCAGATTCACATTTTGTTTTTTATTTCTGGTTTTGGCGGCTACGTCAGTGGTGGTGGTGTATGGGCCCATCGGGAGACACATCGTGTCTGGTTGTCTTTCTTTGTGTGATGCTCTGTGTCTGTATTCATAAATTTGTAAGGGGCTGCGAAAGCTGTCATTATTCCTTCTGCATTTGTTAGCAGAGAGAAGCTTCTCATCTACTGTCTGCTTTCCCAGTGGTACAGCTCATCTAGGAAAGGCAGGGTGAAGCTGGATTTGTCCTTTTATCTACTGGTCTTTAAAAGAATGAGTTAGTTTCCCGTCATCCTCTTGAGTTTATTTGCTTTTAGTATCATTATGAACCTGGAGATTGAGACATAGTTGGTGAATTTCAACCCATTGCAGTTAGTCTTATTATTGATGCCTTGCTTGTCTCACCTTTGTCCGGTGTGAACACTTGGCTTCCAAATCCTTTTGGCACCACTCGAGTGGTCTTGGGCTTCCTAGGTGGTAGTAGTGCTAAAGAACCCTCCTGCCAATGCGGGAGGAATAAGAGACGCTAGTTCAATCCCTGGGTTGGGAAGAACCCCTGGAGGAAGGCATGGCAACCCACTCCAGTATTCTTGCCTGGAGAATCCCATGGACAGAGGAGCCTGGCTGGCTATAATCCATAGGGTCACATAGAGTCAGACACAACTGAAGCGACTTAGCACAATGCACTAGTGGTATTTGAAGGGTCCTTGCTAGTTGATATGATGTGGCTCATCTTGTCCATTCCCTGCCTCAGAATTAGGATCAGCCATTTCCTGTGGATGAATAGACCTAGGTTCTGGGGCTCTTATATCCTGTGTACTGTTTTGGCTTGGGCACCGTGTGACTCAGAGAGCTCAGCCTGGTCCCACTGCTGTGGACAGAGCACGTGGCCAAGGTCTCAGTGTAAGCCGCACTTGCTCAAGAAAGCCTTGCTGCTCCCCCTGACCATATCAGCAGCCCCTCCTTTACATCACATTTTAATTTTATTTTTTTATTTTTGGCTGTGCTGGGTCTCCCTTGCTCTGCTGGCTGCTCTTTAATTGCAGTGTGCAGGCTTCTCATCGTGGCGGCTTCTCTTGTGGCGCATGGGCTCTAGTGAACGTGGGTTTCAGTAGCTGCGGCACATGAGCTCAGTGTTTGCGTCTCCTGGGCTCTGGATCACAGGCTCAGCAGTCGTAGCGCACGAGCTCAGTTGCCCTGTGGCGTGTGGGATCTTCCTGGACCAGGGACTGAACCCATGTCTCCTGCATTGGCAGGCTGATTCTTCACCACTGCGCCATCAGGGAAGCCCCTACATTGCTTGTTTTGCTCATTTTGGTTAACAGTCATTCTTAGTTGCAAGCAATAGAAACTACCTCTGCTAACTTACATGGAAAAGGGGCTGATTTTTTTTTTAAAGTATGTATCAGGATATTGGTTTGGCTGTACTGACAGATAGCGGACTTATTTCTCTCTTGTAAAAATGTAAAAGCGACAGGCAGTGGGGCAGGGGAGGCTATAGGGTGACTCTGCACCTCAGGGTTGTCCAAGACCCAGGTTCCTTCTGTCGTGTTGCTCTCCACCCGCTGTGGCAGCACCGTCCAGGAGAAGTTTTGGTGATGATGGAGATCTTCCCTACCTGAGCTGTCCAGTACAGTAGCCACTGGCCACATGTGTCTATTATGGTTACAGTGACTGAGGAACTGGGTCTTAAATTTTATTTCATCTGAATTAAATGAATTTAGGCTCATGTGACAAATGGCTCCAGTGTTGGACAGTGTGCCTTTAGAAGTTGTCCTCCTCTGCCTGGCTATGGAAGGGACTCCACCAATCTACCTTGTAGATTTCAGGATGGAGTGGAGGAGGAGGGGTGAGAAGCTCGCTTCTGAGGACACACACCAATCTTGTCATATCCCATTGGTCGAGACTGGAGGGACAGGCCTCCCTGCAAGGGAGTCTGGGAAATGAAGTCTCTAGCTGGACGGCTGTGTGTCCAGCTGACACTCAACAGTTGCTGTTACTAAAAGGAGGAGGTGGTGGGGAATAGATATTGGGAGACAGTGAGAGACAAGGAAACTGGGTAGCTTTAAACTGTTGCCAGGAGCCAGGAGGTAAGGAAGACTGAGGCCTCTAAGGCAGACAGAAAGCTCAAAGTTCTCACTGTGTTGCTGCTCCAGTATCTTTGTCACTCTGTGATTCCTGGATCACAGCTGAGGGGTTCATATTATCACCCCAAATCTTACAGCAGGATCCCCAAGTTCCATAGCTAGCTGTATGTTCATCATTTAACCCTCAAAAAAAATTCTTGGAGAAAAGAACTCTCTTTTTCTTTTTTATCACTATTCTTCCTCCAATCTCAGCTTCCACCTTCACATCACCTTCTCTTTGTGCTGTCTCAAATCTCCCTCCAATCTCAGCTTCCACCTTCACATTACCTTCTCTTTTTGTGTCTGTCTCGAATCTCTCTCTGCCTCTCTCTCATGAGGACACTTGGTCTTGGATTTAGGGCCCACCTAGATAATACTGGGTATGCTCCTCTTCTAAAGATCCTTAACTTATTCACATCTTTTGCCATATAAGGAAATACCAGTTCTCAGAAAGGACATAGACGTATCCTTTTGGGGGTCACCCTTTGTCTCACTATAGCCCAACTCACAAACCTGGTAAAGAAGGTCACTGGGTTTCACAGTTCCAGGGACATGGCGTCTAACCTGGTGGCCCTATTGGTAACAGCAGAGCTAGGATCTGAATCCAGGCCAGCCTGATTCCAAAACCCACTGTTTCCATCTAGAATTTAACCTCTAGAGCTTTGAAAGTTAGAGCAGTTCAAGAACAGAGAGATGTGGTTGCTTGCACACTATTCTCATCCTTGAAGACGTTCTCATCCTGGATGAACCCTCAGCTCTACCATCATGGGTTTTCTTCCCTCTCTCTCTTCCCTCTCTTACTAGATAGTCCCTCCCCTGCCCTGGTGGGGTGCGCTATGCCTCTAGAAGAGAAGAATTCTCACATCTGTAAAGTGCTTTACCCTTTATGAACAGTTCCATGTAATATAAAGTTGAGGACATTTTTTTTAAAGAATTGGCACCACTTATTGTTCTTGATTTGAAAAGCAGAAGAGTTGAAATCCTTTGGTATTTTTCAAGGAAAAATAGCCTCCAGATTAAGTTGATTTTGTAGCTGACCCTTGCTTGATTTCTTCTTGAGGTCAGTTGCCTTTGATGGGGAAAAAAAAAACACCTCCCCATGCCTGCAGCCTGAGGAGATGGACTGACGAAGGAGGGATGAACAGCCCAAGGCACCCCGGTGTGGGGGCTGCTGCCCAGGGCAGGGGGCTGTGGAGAAGGAGCTGCCCATAGGCCTTGCTTGCCTCTGTGGGACGCTGGTTCTGGGCTCTTCAGGGCTGGGTGCCAGGTGGAGAAGCGGTACCCAGGGCACCAGCCTCTGACTGGTTGTGGCTGCTTTCCCCTGAATCCTGGTATGTACACCCTTGAGAGTACTCATGCCTGCTCACTGCAAAGCTGCTCACACATCCATACTCAAAACCCACATCAACACACGCTGGTATATATGCGCGCGCACGCACACACACACACACACGTCTATGCTAGCACTCTTTAGCCACTTACTGTGTACTAGGCTTCACACACACACACACACACGTATATGCTAGCACTTTTTAGCCACTTACTGTGTACTAGGCTTCACACACACGTCTATGCTAACACTTTTTAGCCACTTACTGTGTACTAGGCTTCACACACACACACATACACACGTCTATGCTAGCACTTTTTAGCCACTTAATGTGTACGAGGCTTCCCCGGTGGCTCAGTGGGTAAAGAGTCCTTCTGCAATGCAGGACATGCAGGAGATGCGAGTTTGATCCCTGGGTTGGAAAGACCTCCTGGAGAAGGGAATGGCTGCCCACTCCAGTATTCTTGCCTGGAGAATCCCATGGGCAGAGGAGCCTGATGGGCTATAGTCCATGGGACTTCAGAGAGTTGGATAAAACTGAACACACGCACATGTGTGCATGCACGCGCGTGCACAAACACGCGTACGTCTGGGCCTAGAGTTTCCACAGTGCTTCACCTTGGCCCCCATCTATTCTGGTGTGACACACGTGGATACACACACACACACATTGCACCACTCACAATGCTACCAATTCGTGTGCAAATGCACTCTGACATACACACTCACTGCTGACCCTACACGTGCACTCTTGCTGCCCCTCTGGCCTTCCTTCCCTCCCAAGGACCTGTTTTCTTCCGAAGCCAGTGACTGAGGCCAGGCCAGCTGGGTGTCAGGGTCAGGATGGGGGTAGGGTGGCTGCTGACAGGGTGATGGAAAGCAGGAAAGTCACAAATAAGCAAACAGCCCCGCCTGGACACAGCTTCGCAGAGTGTTTCCTGAATGTCCAGGGACTTGTTTATTTTTCGACGACTGTCCAGAGCCGACCCCGTGTCTTTTCCTTCCGAATGGCCGTCTTGATGGAGCCACGGTGCTGTGGGTCTGGCTGGCTCAGAGCTGATGTTTACAAATGTCTCTCTTCTCTAACAGAGGCTGGGAGGCCCTCACGGGGTGGGTCCCGTCTTACTTTCAGCCTTGTCCTTCCAGCCCTGGGTTCCGGCTGCTGGCTGGCTTTGTGACCCCTCAGCCTTTAGCCCGCTCCAGCCGCTCTGCCTTTGTTTGAGCTGCCCTCTGTCTGGGATGCCAGTTCCTGTTCCCCAGGTAAATCCTACTCTCCTTCCTGGATCTAACTCAAATGACACTTTCTGCAAGAAGCCGTCTAGGGTTCTTTCAAGGTATAAGGAATCTCTTCCTTCTCCTGGCACTTAAAAAAAATTACATTTTAATCATGGCAAAGTACACATAACATAAAATTTGCCATTTTTAAGCGTGCAGTTCAGTAGTGTTAAGCACATCTACATTATTGTGCAGCCATCACTACCGTGCATTGACAGATCTCTTTATACTGCAAAACTGAACTCAGTTCCCATTAAACAGTAACTCTCCAGTCACCCCTCTCTAGCCCCTGCAGCTACCATTCTATACTCTATCTCTATGAATCTGACAACTCTTGGTACCTCATATCAGTGGAGTCATATAGTAATTTTTATTACTGATTTATTTTACTTAGGATAATATTCTCAGTGTTTATACATGCTTCAGCGTGCATCAGAATTTCCTTCCTTTTTAAAGGCTGAATAATACTCCATTGCATGAACATACCACATTTTCTTTATTCATCCGTCAGTGGCATTTGCTTTGATTTTTTTGCTGTTGTGAATAATGCTGCTATGAACACGGGTGTATGTCTCTTTGATACTTTGTTCTTTCACAGCCCTTGTTTGTCCATTCATTTGTTGATGGATATTTGACTGTTTTCCAAGTTTTGACTATTACAAATAAAGCTGCTATACATATTTGTCTACAAGTCTTTATGTGGACCTATGCTTTCATTTCTCTTGGATAGATATCTGGGAGTGGGGTGGAAATGCTAGGTGTATATTTAACTATCTAAAGAGACTGTCAAACTGCTTTCCAAAGTGGTCATACCATTCTACATTCCTAGCAGCAATATGTGAGAGTTCCTGTTCCTTCATATCCTCACCAACACTTGATAAATCTTTTTAATTTAAACTATTCTAATAGGTATATAGTAGTGTCTCATTGTGGTTTTGATTTACATTTCCCTATTGACCGTTGTTTCTCATTTATATATATATATTTTTTTTTCTTTGGGAAACTGTTCAGATCTTTTGCTGATTTTTTTTCATATTGGGTCCATTCATATTCCTGCAAAGGACATTATTTCATTTTCTTTTTATTCAGTTCAGTTGCTCAGTCGTGTCCAACTTTCTTTGACTTTCTTTGATTTCTTATTACTGAGTTTTCAGAATTCTTTGTATATTCTAGATTTAAGACCTCTATCAGACATGTGATTTGAAAACATTTTTCATCGTCTATGACTTGTCTTTTTTATTATCCTGATAGTGTCTTTAAAGAGTAGAAAAGTTCAACTTTGAAGTCCAATTTATTATTTTTCCCTTTATGTCTTATGTTTTCCATGTCATATCTAAGAAACTTTTCCCCAACCTGAGGTCAAAAAAATTTCTGAAATTTTTACAGTTTTAGATTTTGCATGTAAGTCATGATCTATTTTGATTTTTTACATATATATATTTAATATCCTCTTCCATTATAGGTTATTATATGATAGTATAGTTCCCTGTGCTATATAGTAGGTCCTTGTTGGTTATCTATTTTATATGTAGTAGTGTGTATCATTTTAATCCCAAACTCCTCTAATTTATCCCTCTTGCCCCTTCACTTTTGGTGGTATTTTTTTTTTCCTGTATTTTTATTTAAAAAAATATTTTTAATTGGAGGATAATTGTTTGACAACGCTGTATTGGTTTCTGCTGTATGACAATGTCAATCAGCTATAAGTATACCTATGTCTCCTTCCCCCATTACCACTACCATAAGTTTGTTTTCTATGTCTGTGAGTCTGTTGTTTTGTAAATAGGTTTATTTGTATCCTTTTTTTTTTATATTCCCTGTATAAGCAATATTATATGATATGTCTTTCTCTGTCTGGCTTACTTAGTGTGATAATCTCTAGGTCCATTCATATTGCTGCAAAGGACATTATTTCATTTTCTTTTTATTCAGTTCAGTTGCTTAGTCATGTCTGACTTTCTTTGACTGCATGGACTGCAGCACACCAGGCCTCCCTGTCCTTCACCGTCTCCCAGAACTTGCTCAAATCCATGTTCATCGAGTCGGTGATGCCATCCAACCATCTCATCCTTTGTTGTCCCCTTCTCCTCCTGCCTTCAATCTTTCCCAGTATGAGGATCTTTTTGTAGCCCTTTGCTTCAGGTGGCCAAAGTACTGGAGCTTCAGCTTCGACAGCCGTCCTTCCAATGAATATTCAGGATTGATTTCCTTTAGGATTGACTGGTTGGATCTCCTTGCAGTCCAAGGGACTCTCAAAAGTCTTCTCCAACACCACAGTTCAGAAGCATCAGTTCCTTGGTTCTCAGCCTTCTTTGTGGTCCAACTCTCACATCCATACATGACTACTGGAAAAAACTTTCTGTAGCTGAAAAATATTCCGTTGTATGTATGTACCACATCTTCTTTATCCATTCACCTGTTGATGGACACTTAGGTTGCTTTCATGTCTTGGCTATTATAAATAGTGCTGCAATAAACATTAGGGTGCTTCTTTTTGAATTATTTGTTTTTCTCCAGCTATAAGCCCAGGAGTGGGATTGCTGGCTCATATGATAAGTGTATAGTTTAAGAAACCTCCATACTATTCTCCATAACAGCTGCAATTTATATTACCACCAACAGTGTAGGAGAGTTCCTTTTTTCTCTCTAGTATTTATTATTTGTAGACCTCCGGATGATGATTATTCTGAACTGTGTGAGGTAGCATCTCATTGTAGTTTTGATTTGCATTTCTCTATAGTGATGTTGAGCATTTTTTCATGTGCCTTTTGGCCACATATATGTTTTCTTTGGAGAGATGTCTTTAGATCTTCTGCCTATTTCTTGATTTTTTTTTTTTTTTTTAACATTGAGCTTATGAGTTGCTTGTAATTTTGGAGATTAATTTCTTGTCAGTGGCAATGTTTGCAAATATTTTCTCCCATTCTGTGGGTTGTCTTTTTGTTTCATTTATGGTTTCCTTTGCTCTGCAAAAGCTTTTAAGTTTAATTAGGTCCCATTTGTTTATTTTTTATTTCATTTCCATTACTCTAGGAAGTGGATCCAAAAAAATCTTGCTGAAGTTTATGTCAAAGAGTGTTCTGCCCATATCTTCCTCTAGGAAATTTTTAGTATCCAGTCTTACATTTAGTCCTTTAATCTATTTGAGTTTATTTCTGTGTATGATGTTAGAGAATGTTCTAATTTCATTATTTTATCTGTAACTGTCCAGTTTTCCCAGCCTAATTTATTGAAGAAAGCCTTTTTTTCATTGTATATTCTTGCCTCCTTTGTTTCAGATTAATTGACTATATGTCCATGGGTTTGTTTCTGGGCTTTCTGTGCTGTTCCATTGATCTATATTTCTGGTTTTGTTCCAGTACTATACTGTTTTGATGACTGTAGCTTTGTAATATAGTCTGAAGTCAGGGAGCCCGATTCATCCATCCTCTGTCTTTCTTTCTCAAGATTGCTTTGGCTATTCACAATCTTCTGTGTTTCCGTACAAGGTTAAACTTTTTTTTTTGCTCTAGTTCTATGAAAAATGTAGTTGGTAATTTGATAGGAATTGGATTGAATCTTTAGATTGCCTTGGGTAGTATAATTATTTGGACACTATTGATTCTTTCAATACAAGAACGTGGTATATCTTTCCCTTTGTGTCACTGTTGATTTGTTTCATTAGCATCTTATAGTTTTTGGAGTATTGGTCTTTTGCCTCCTTAGGTAGGCTTATTCCTAGAGGTTTTATTATTTTTGATGCAATGGCAAATGGGGTTGTTTCCTTAATTTTTCTTTCTGACCTTTCATTGTTAGTATATAGAGATACAACAGATTTATGTATATTAATTTTGTATCCTGCAAGTTTACCGAATTCGTTGATGAACTCTAGTAGTTTTCTGATAACATCTTTAGGATTTTTAATGTATAGTCACATGTCATCTGCAAACAGTGAAGTTTTACTTCTTTTTAAATTTGTATTCTTTTTATTTCTTCTCTGATTGCTATGGCTAGGACTTTTAAAACTATGTTGAATGATAGTGGTGAGAGTGAACATCCTTGTCTTGTTCCTGAACTTAGAAGAAATACTTTCAGATTTTTACCATTGAGTTTGATCTTAGCTGGGGCTTCCCTAGTGGCTCGGTGGTAAATAATCTGCCTGTAATGCAGGAGACCCAGGTTTGATCCCTGGGTTGGGAAGATCCCCTGGAGAAGGGCATGGCTACACACTCTAGTATTCTTGCCTGGAGAATTCCACAGAGGATCCTGGAAGACTACAGTCCATGGGATTGCAAAGAGTTGGATACAACTGAAGCAACTTAGCACTCATGATCTTAGCTATGAGTTTGTCATATATAGCCTGTATTATGTTGAGGTATCTTCCCTCTATACCCACATTCTGGAAAGTTTTTTTTTATCATAAATGGACATTAAATTTTGTCAAAAGCCTTTTCTGCATCTATTGAGATGATCATATTGTTTTTATCCTTCAGTTTGTTAATGTGAATATATCATGCTGATTGATTTGCAGATATTAAAAAATCCTTGCATCCCTGGGATAAATCCCACTTGATCATAGTGAATGATCCTTTTAATGTACCGTTAGATTCAGTTTGCTGGTATTTTGATGAGGATTTTTGTGTTTATGTTCATCAGTGATGTTGGCCTGTATTTTTCTATTTGTGTGTGTGGTATTTTTGTCTGGTTTTGGTATCAGGGTGATGCTGGCTTCATGAAATGAGTTTGGAAGTGGTCCTTTCTCTGAAATTTTTTGAAATAGTTTCAAAAGGATAGGTATTAATTAACCCAATTTTTTTAGATGGTATGAGGTATAGATTAAGCGTCATGTATGTATTCAGCTGTTTCAGCGGCATTTGTTGAAAAGACTATTTCTATTCACTAAATTGCCATTACATCATTTTTGAAAATTAATTCATATCTGTTTATCTGTAGGTCTTTTTCTGTTCCATTGATCTATTTGTCCATCTCAATGTCATTATCACCCTATCTTGATCACTGTGGCTTTATAATAGGTCTTGAAATCAAGTAGTGATAGAGTTCCAGCTTTGTTCTTTTTCAGAGTTGTTTGGGCTGCTCTAAGTTTTTTGTATTCCATATGGATTTTAGAATCAGCTTGTCAATTTTTTTTAAGTCTGCTAGGATTTTGATTGGGATGGCTTTGATCCTGTACATCAGTTTTTAGAGAAGTGATATCCTGACCATATCCTGACCTATGAGCATGATACATCTCTCTATTCATTTAGGCCTTATTTTTCCCTCAACAATGGACATGAGTTTGGGTAAACTCCGGGAGTTGGTGACAGACAGGGAGGCCTGCCGTGGTGTGGTTCATAGGTTGCAAAGAGTCGGACATGACTGAGCGACTGAACTGAATGGGTTGCAGTTTCTAGTACACAGGCCTTACACATCTTTTGTTAGATTTATCCCCAGGTAGTTCATATTTTTGCTATTGTAAATGATACATTTTTTCATTTTGATTTCCAATAGTTAATTTGTAAATGTATAGAAGCATAATTGTTTTTGAAATTAATCTTGTGTCCTGTAATCTTTTAAACTAATGTATTAGTTTTAGTAAGTTTTTGTAAATTCCAATGGATTTTCTATATAAATCATCTTGTCATATACAAATAAAGACAGTTTGCTTTTTTGGCCTTATTGGATTGTCTAGAACAACTAGCACAGTATTGAATTGGAGTGACAAAATCTAACATCTTTATTTTGTTCCTGATCTTAAGAGAAAACCATTCAGTCTCTCACCATTAATTATGACACTGGCTGTGAACTTTTGATAGTGTCCTTTATTAGGTCAAAGATGTTTCCTTTTATTTATGGTGCCTGAAAATTTTCATCTTGAATGGGTGTTGGATTTTGTCAGATTCTTTTTCTGCATCCGTTGAGATAATCAATTAGCTTTTAGCCCCTTCATTCTTTTAATATGGTGTATCACACTAATTGATTTTTGGATGTTAAATCAATCTTGCATCCTTGGGGTATAAACCCTTCCTGGTCATGATATGTTACTCTTTATTTACCAGTGGATCCAATTTGCTAAAATTTTGTTGATAATTTTTGTATCAAGTTTTATAAGGTATATTGGTCAATCATTCTCTTTTTTAATAAAGTCTTTGGTTTCAGAGTCATGCTAGTGTCATAAAATGAGTTCAGTAGTATTCTATGCTCTTCAGTTTTCTGGAAGAGTGTGTAAATTAGAATTGGTATTATTTCTTACTTAAATGTTTGATAAAATTCACCAGTGAAGTCTCTGGACCTGGGAAGTTTGTAACTATAAATTCCAGTTCAATATCTATAATAGATACAGGAATAGTCAGGATATCTATTTCTTCTTGAGTAAACTTTACTAGTTTGGTGAAAACTTTTGGCCATTATTTCTTCTTTCCCCTCTCCTTTTCTTTGGGGATATATGAGGTATAATATCCACATACACAGTAGTCTGCTTGAGTTTTTCCACACTTTGCCGATGACAAGTTAATTTTATCGGGTCTTTTTTGTGTCTTCCATATCTCTCCTTAACACGTTTGCTGTTTCTTCTAGCTTTTAAATATACGGATACAGTTATACTAACTGTTTTGGTGTTCTTGTCTGCTAATTCCAATATTTACATCAGTTCCAGATTTCTACTGATTGATTTTTCTCCTTTTTATTGGTTGTACTTTACTATTTTTTTTGCATATCTGGTGACTTTTGATGGATGCCAGGCATTTAGAATATGACTTTGTTGGTGCTTTGTATTCTTGTAAGTCTTCTTGGGCTTTGTTCTGGATGCTTGGAAACAATTTGATCCTTTTGTGTCTTGCTTTTAAGAGTTTTTAGAAACAGAATCGTATTAATCTAGGGTTAATCTTGTCTCACTACTGAGGCAAGACCCTTCTAAGTGTTTGACCTAATGCCTGTTGGAAACAGAAGATAGCATTGGTCTTCTAATCTTTTCTGATAGTTCTTCCCCTGGCCTCAGGTATACACATGCTTATAAACCGTTCACTACTCAGTACTCTGCTGAGAATCGAAGTAAGAGCTACCTGTCCCTGGGCTTGTCTCTCTGTGCAGCCCTCTCCTCTCCAGGACTCCATCCTGCAAATGCCAGATGCTCTGGTTTCCTCAGAGACCCTCGTAGCTCCATCTCCTTAACTCATTAACTAAGCTCTGCCTGGGGCACCCTTTCCCTTTGCGGCATCCTGGAAAATCTCTCAAGGCAGTAAGTTGGGGAAAGTGCATGGCTAACTTCATTGATTTCCCATCTCTGTTGTTGGATATTCAGGGGCACAAAATTTGTCTCGTATACTCTGTACTATGCTTTAGCTGTTTCAGGTGGGAGGGGAAATCCAGTCCTTGTTGTTTTGTTGTGGCTGGAAGCGGAGGGTGTCAGTGCCCTTGGCTTTTAGCAATAGTGCCATCAGACTGGCAGGCTAGCAGTTCTGGGGGAGACTGAGGTGGGTCATGGAGTTGACCCAAAGAAGGGTCAGTTTATAGAAAGGGTGAACACCTCTGAGTCTGTAGTTGCGTATCTGTTATCTGTAACTGCACATCCATCTGTATGTCTGTCTGAACATCTGACATGCATCCTGTTGGAGTCTGGGAAGCTGTCTATGGCTGGCCCCTGGAACAGAGTCCCTCCTTTTGTCTGCTCAGGTGAAACTCCAGGCTTCTCAAACAATCACTCTGCCAAATTTCTGGATGTCCTACACCAGAGTCCATGAGACCTGGGCTGGCCTGAGGACAGGCTGCAGACGAGGCAAACGGATGGTGCTTTTTGTAGTGTGGTTGGGAAGTAGAGTGGTTTTCCTATTTTGAATCAGCTGGGGCTCATTTAGGGCCCTGTCTCTCTTTCCCTGTCCACAGCAGCCCAGTAGGCCCCAGGCTGAACCTTCTGTAGTTTCTGGCTCAAGTGCTGGGCTCTTTGAGCACCGGATGGGCCTGGTTTTTGCTATCAGCCCAGCACAGGCCTTGGAGGGGCATGACCTGACGTTTTGCTCTTTGGACTTTTCCATGGGCCTCCAGCAGAGCCTGTACCATCACACTTCCAGGAGATCCAGCCTTTTCTAGGACTCTCTCCTATTCCTCTCCTGCTCATGCCACCTGTGTCAGGAGGTAAACAAGGGCTGACGCTGCCCAGGCCACCTCCAGAGCGTCCCGCTCATTCTGTGGCCTTTTATCCAAGGGTGGACAGTAGTACATAAAGCTGTGTCTATAGCAGGTAGCAAAACTCCCATGACACTTGGAATAGAAGAAAGGTATGTTTTTTTCCTTTTGTTAACATATATATTTTATTGGCGTATAGTTGACTTACAGTGTTTCAGGAGCACAGGAAGGTGGTTCAGTTATACGTATACACGTACGTTATTTTTGAAATTATTGTCCATTATAGGTTACTTCGGCTTCCCTGGTAGCTCAGAGGTTAAAGCGTCTGCCTGCAATGCGGGAGACCAGGGTTCGATCCCTGCATTGGGAAGATCCCCTGGAGAAGGAAATGGCAACCCACTCCAGTACTTTTGCCTGGAAAATCCCATGGACGGAGGAGCCTGGTAGGCTACAGTCCATGGAGTCACAAAGAGTTGGACACGACTGAGCGACTTCACTTCACTTCATAGGTTACTACAAGCTGTTGACTGTAGCTCACTATGCTCTACAGTAAACCTTTATTTCTTGTTGCCTGTCTACTTTTTAAAATTAGAAATCTAGTATTCTATTTACACTAAGTTGAACATGTGGAATCAAAATGTCATAAAGTTTTAAATTAGGCAAAAATTCATAAGTTTTCTAAAGTATATATTATATATTATTTATATATATGCATACAAAACCTTTTCTATTATGCTTGATAAAGCCTTGAGAAAGAACAACAATAACCAAATACAGGTGGTGGAATTGGAAAATATAACCTAAACGAAATGGGAGCACTGAATGTGAAATAGAAAAAGTGAAACAAACCAGATAAAAGTAAAAGATCATCATAGAGTCCAGTTGTTTTTAAACATGGCTGCGTTGAAAAAAAGCAACACCTGGGCATTTATATTTTTCAAAAAATTCCAAGATAAATCTGATATGCATCTGGATTTTAAAAAGTGATTACAAGATTTTACAATTTGGGGGTTAAACAGAGTGATGTGGTAAGTGGAAGGGCATATATGCACATATTTTCATCCACTCAGCCAGTCTATATCTTTTGGTTGGTGCATTTAATCCATTTACATTTAAGATAATTATCAACATGTATGATTCTATTAACATTTTCTTGTTTTGAGTTTAGCTTGTATAGGTCTTTTCCTTCTCTGTGCTTCCTGCCTAGAAGAGTTCCTCTAGTGTTGGTTCTAAAGCTGGTTTGGTGGTGCTGAATTTTCTTAACTTTTGCTTGTCTGGAAAGCTTTTGAATTCTCCATCAAATCTGCAGGAGAGTCTTGATGGGCAGAGTATTCTTGGTTGTAGGTTCTTCCCTTCCATCACTTTAAATATATTGTGCCATTTCCTTCTGGTTTGTAGAGTTTTTGTTGAGAAATTAGCTGATAAGCCAATGGGAATTCCCTTGTATGTTATTTGTTGTTTTTCCCTTGTTGCCTTTAATATTTTATNCCCTGATGACCTGAGAAATCTATATTCTAGGGAAATTTTCTCACAGGTCCATAAGGGGACATCGAGTTGTTCACAGAAACATTGTAGGTCGTGGTGTGGGTTTGGTGGCAGTCTGGCTGATACCCTGCCCGAGGTGGAATACCAAGTGCAGGGAAAGCCTTACAGTGCGGTCTCTCACTCTACCATGGCCTTTGTTTAAATTCCTCCTGTGATGAGCAGCTCAGAGTGACGTCTTATGTTGCTGGGAAGCTCAGATTGTGCCAGAATTACCTCTCACTGCAGATGATCACAGTGAACCTAGCAGAGGTATGCATTTGGGAGGAACATTGTGCATTCATTCATTCAATCATTTGACAGCTGTGGGTCTACAGCCTCTGCTAGGTTTGGGAGATGCAAGGGTCTCCACTTACAGTCTAGTGGAGAACCAGATATTAAGCAAACATGTCTTCAAATCTGTGATTCTAGCAATAAAGAAAAATAACAGCATTGGTATGATAGAATTAAAGTCCCTGGGGGGGATAGATAAAGGAAGACCCCTCTGAAAAAGGAACACTGAAATGAGACCCAAGAGCTGAGTAGAACTGAGAGGGGAAGGGAGCGGAGCAGTGTGTTCCTGGTGGGGTCCTAAGGCATTGGCCCCTTCAAGGAATCCTCTGTCTGGCTAGAGGCAGGTATGTGAACCAGAGGGAGCAGAGGAGAGGAGCCTGGGGACAGAGATAGGGAACATGCAGAGCCTGCTGCTTGATACGGTGACCACGTAATTTATCATCCAGACTAGGACACATTGGGGACCGAAAGGGGTGCTACTTATAATGATGATGGGATAACAGGTCACCCTACTGCAGGTCAATGTAAAGAGCTTGAGCTTTATTCTCAAGGATATGAGAAACCTCTGGGGTCTGGAGGAAAGGGAGATATGACCGGATTTGTACCTGGAGGGCCTGAGATGGGACCACAGGACTCAGAAACCTCCCACCTTTCTTCCCATTCATGTGGAGGAGCCTCTTGAGAAAGGTTTGGGAGATATCAGAAATCTTCAAGTGACAGCAGCAGCCAGGAGCCCAGAAATGGCCTTGGAGGCCAGTGGGAAGGGCAGTGAGCTAGTTACAATGAGTGCAGCAACCCCACCCCACCTCCCACCCCAGGGGCCTTGGTTTAGGTGCTCCCTGTCTCTTGCCTGCTTCCCGACAGAGGCAGCTCCCAGCAAGTGAATCTGCCCCTAGTTGGATAAGGAAATAGTGATGAGAATGTTCCCAGGGGTGCCACAGACTTGGGGCAGTGTGGGGCTGAGGCCCTGTCCTGCCCCAGCTGCAGGTGGAGGTGAAAAGGGAACAACCCCCGTATAATAGCCTAGATCAATTTGACTGTCAAAGATAATATCAAACAAGAGTGTGACATATATGAATAAGATGATAAGGCTTCCATTTTGGTGCCCTTGATCTCCAGAATGCTGGTCTCCACCTTCCTGTGGGTGAAGTCTGCTAGGAAGGGCTCTTCTTCCCAAATGAGCAGACAAAGGCTTGACTAGATAATTCCTTTTCCCCTCTCTCTAACCCTTTACCCTCCCTGAACTGAAGAAGACATGATGCTTTGTGGTACAGCAGCCACTTTGTAACCAGAAGGTGAGAAGCTACCAGCAGAATGCAAGGATGATGGAACAGGAAGGTAGAAAAAGTCTCTGGGTTCTTGAAGCCATTGTTGAGCTGCACCACTCCTGGATGACCTGCCTTGGCCTTCCTGTTATGAGAGGCAATTAACCCATATTTGTGTAAGCTGCTATAGCCCAGCATTCAGTGTCATGCCTCCAATGTCTAGCCTTGACTTCCACCCCTGTGAAACAGCTGAGGCTTCCAGTTTTGGGAAGCCCAAACTGGTCGTAGCAAACACCCTCTTCCAACAACACAAGAGAAAACGCTACACATGGACATCTCCAGATGGTCAACACTGAAATCAGATTGATTATATTCTTTGCAGCCAAAGATGGAGAAGCTCTATACAGTCAGCAAAAACAAGATCAGGAGCTGACTGTGGCTCAGATCATGAACTCCTTATTACCAAATTCAGACTTA
>SJYT01014294.1:0-16614 GCA_006410635.1 Cephalophus harveyi
GACTAGTTCCAAATAGGAAAAGGAGTATGTCAAGGCTGTATATTGTCACCCTGCTTATTTAACTTTTATGCAGAGTACATCATGAGAAACGCTGGACTGGAAGAAGCACAAGCTGGAATCAAGATTGCCGGGAAAAATATCAATCACCTCAGATATGCAGATGACACCACTCTTATGGCAGAAAGTGAAGAGGAGCTAAAAAGCCTCTTGATGAAAGTGAAAGAGGAGAGTGAAAAAGGTGGCCTAAAGCTCAACATTCAGAAAACAAAGATCATGGCATCTGGTCCCTTCACTTCATGGGAAATAGATGGGGAAACAGTGGAAACAGTGTCAGACTTTATTTTTTTCGGCTCCAAAATCACTGCAGATGGTGATTGCATCCATGAAATTAAAAAGACGCTTACTCCTTGGAAGGAAAGTTATGACCAACCTAGGTAGCATTTTCAAAAGCAGAGACATTACTTTGCCAACAAAGGTCCATCTAGTCAAGGCTATGGTTTTTCCTGTGGTCATACATGGTTGTGAGAGTTGGACTGTGAAGAAAGCTGAGCACTGAAGAATTGATGCTTTTGAGCTGTGGTGTTGGAGAAGACTCTTGAGAGTCCCTTGGACTGCAAGGAGATCCAACTAGTCTATTCTAAAGATCAACCCTGGGTGTTCATTGGAAGGAATGATGCTAAAGCTGAAACTCCAGTAGTTTGGCCACCTCATGTGAAGAGTTAACTCATTGGAAGTTGGGAGGCATTGGGGGCAGGAGGAGAAGGGGACGACAGGATGAGATGGCTGGATGGAATCACTGACTCAATGGACATGAGTGTGAGTAAATTCTGGGAGTTGGTGATGGACAGGGAGGCCTGGCATGATGGAATTCATGGGGTCGCAGAGTCAGACACGACTGAGCTACTGAACTAAACTGAACTGAACTGGCAAACTTGTACTCATCTTTTATGCCACTGAAATTCATGAGTCCCCCTTCTGTCACACAGGGCCCCTTCCATGGAGACTGACCAGCAAGTACCTTCAATCTCGTGTTCAGGGACACGCCCCACCATAGGGTTCTGCTAACTAAAAAAAGATCCAAACACCTTGATTACCAGTGATTCATCCAGAACTAGACTGAAATTGGAAACAAAGTTAGATTAACTAGGTTCTACTTCCTAGAGATTTGGATTCAGAGACATTAATTAAACTCTGTTCATCAATAGAAGTGAAGACATGCCTATTTAGGGACTTTGGAGTAGGCACCTTCTTCTAGAACAAAAGGAAGGAATCCAATCTTTGCTTAGCTTTGCTACCAGAAGCATTATGTTGCTGCTTTACTCCATCTGTTTAAAACTCCAGTGTTTTTATTTTCCTCTCAACTTCTACTCTTGAAAATTTTCAAACACACAGAATGTTAAAAGAATAATATACAAAAATCTTTACACCCTTTACCCAGATTATTGATGTTTTGTCACATTTGCTTGTTTAATCTGCTCTCTCTCCATACACAGACACCCATTTTGAGCTGAATCAAAATCAATTTAAAATTAAATTGCAGAAGTCATGGTACATAACCCTAGATACTTCTGCAAGTTTATCTTAAGAATAAAATAGTCTCCTTCATAATCACACATTAAAGAAATATAATCCAATATTATTATATTCTCCCACTTGACATATATGTATATATATATGTCATATATATGTAAATATAAATATATATATATATATACACAGTAAGATATTGAATATAGTTCCCTGTACCATACAGTAGGTCCTTGTTGCTTATTTTAGATACAATAGTGTACATATATTAATCCCAAAACTCCTAATTTAAATCTCTTCCTGCTATTCTCTCTGGTAACCATAAATTTGTTTTCCATGTCTGTGAGTCTGTTTTATAAATAACTTCACTTGTATCATTTTTTAAAGATTTCACATATAAGTGATGTCACATAATATTTGCCTTTCCTTGTCTGGCTTACTTCATTTAGCATGATAATCTGTAGGTCCATCCATGTTCTGCAAATGGCATTATTTCATTTGTTTTATGGCCAAATAATATTCCATTGTGAATATATACACAATGGAATGGAGTATATACATATATCTCACATCTTCTTTATCCATTTATCCTTCTTTATCTGTCAGTGGACATTTAGGTTGCTTCTATGTCTTGGCTATTGTAAACAGTGCTGCTATGAACATTGGGGTGCATGGGTCTTTTTGAATTAAGAGTTTTCTCTGGATATATGCCCAAGAGTGGGACTGCAGATCATATGGTAGCTTTATTTTTAGTTTTCTAAGGAACCTCCATACTGTTCTCTCCACAGTGGCTGTTCAGTTAAGTTCAGTCGCTCAGTCGTTTCCAACTCTTTGCGACCCCATGAATCGCAGCACACCAGACCTCCCTGTTCATTACCATCTCTCGGAGTTCACTCAGACTCACATCCATCGAGTCAGTGATGCCATCCAGCCATCTCATCTTCTGTCGTCCCCTTCTCCTCCTGCCCCCAATCCCTCCCAGCATCAAAGTCTTTTCCAATGAGTCAACTCTTCGCATGAGGTGGCCAAAGTACTGGAGTTTCAGCTTTAGCATCATTCCCTCCAGAGAAATCCCAGGGTTGATCTCCTTCAGAATGGACTGGTTGGATCTCCTTGCAGTCCAAGGGACTCTCAAGAGTCTTCTCCAACACCACACTTCAAAAGCATCAATTCTTTGGCGCTCAGCCTTATTCACAGTCCAACTCTCACATCCATACGTGACCACAGGAAAAACCATAGCCTTGACTAGACGGACCTTAGTCAGCAAAGTAATGTCTCAGCTTTTGAAAATGCTATCTAGGTTGGACATAACTTTTCTTCCAAGGAGTAAGCGTCTTCTAAAACCATCTCTCGGAGTTCACTCAGACTCACATCCATCGAGTCAGTGATGCCATCCAGCCATCTCATCTTCTGTCGTCCCCTTCTCCTCCTGCCCCCAATCCCTCCCAGCATCAAAGTCTTTTCCAATGAGTCAACTCTTCGCATGAGGTGGCCAAAGTACTGGAGTTTCAGCTTTAGCATCATTCCCTCCAGAGAAATCCCAGGGTTGATCTCCTTCAGAATGGACTGGTTGGATCTCCTTGCAGTCCAAGGGACTCTCAAGAGTCTTCTCCAACACCACACTTCAAAAGCATCAATTCTTTGGCGCTCAGCCTTATTCACAGTCCAACTCTCACATCCATACATGACCACAGGAAAAACCATAGCCTTGACTAGACGGACCTTAGTCGGCAAAGTAATGTCTCTGCTTTTGAAAATGCTATCTAGGTTGGACATAACTTTTCTTCCAAGGAGTAAGCGTCTTCTAATTTCATGGCTGCAGTCACCATCAGCAGTGACCAATTTACATTCCCACCAACAGTGTAGAAAGGTTCTTTGCTCACACTTTGTTCAGCACTTAGTATTTGTAGACTTTCTAATGATGGCCATTCAGACTGGTGCAAGGTGATACCTCAATATAGCTTTGACTTGTATTTTCCTAATAATTAACATTATTGAGCACCTTTTCATGTGCCTGTTGGCCATCTGTATATTTTCTTTGGAGAAACGCCTGTTTAAGTCTTCTGCCCATTTTTTATTGGCTGTTTGTTTTTTTGTTATTAAGCTGTATGAGCTGTCTGTGTATTTTAGAAATAAATCTCTTGTCTGCAGCTACATTTGCAAATACATTCTTCCAGTCTGCAGGTTGTCTTGTAATTTTGTTCATGGTTTCCTCAGCTGTGCAAAAAGCTTTTACGTCTAATTAGGTCCAACTTATTTACAAATCCCCCCAAATATTGCTGCATTTAATGACATCTTTCTGCCTATGTTTTCCCTCTAGGAGAAGGGAATGACTCCCAACTCCAGTATTCTTGCTTTGGGAATTTCATGGACAGAGAAGCCCGGTGGGCTGCAGTCCTGTGGGGTCAATAAGAGACACGACTGAACGACTGACACTTTCACAAACAGTATGCTTTATGGTGTTCAGAGTGTCCCAAATGTGATTTATAGTATTGAATCTCAAAGACTGTAGGCATTAAACCAAGCAAGAGAACAAAACATAATGGATAGAACATGGGTTTTCAAAGCAGACAGTTCCTCAAGACTCTGCCACTTAAAGCAAATTATTTAAATGCATAAGGCTTCTGCTTCTTCACCTACAAAATAATGCTAAAAATAACTACTTCATAGGGCAGGGATCTAGTCTGTTTGGTGCACAGTTGCATCCCCAAGCCCTTCGTCATCCAGGAGACCCTTAATAAATACCTGTTTGTTGACTATACAAAACATCTAGAACAGTGACTGCTATATAATAACAGCACAACAAAGGAGCTGCTGCTAAAGAAAGAAGAGCTTTAAAAAACAAGATAAATAAAAGCAGAAGGTGTTCTTAATACAGTGTATAAGGGAGTACATGAAATTTATATGAAGAACACATTTTACTGACAATGATGTAAAGTTCTCATCCTAAAGTTTACTAGCATCATAATTTGTTTTAAAAGATTACATTTTGGAAGATGCTGAGACCAGTGCAAATGAAGTCCTTATTTCCAGAACTTAGGAACTGAAGACAATTTAAGCCTTGGACAATTAGAAGTAGATGCCAGCTCTTATCTTCATCTGGTGTTTTATGAGAGCCATTCAGTGATGTACATGGTTGTGTCTGAATAATCTACCAGATGGTCCAGCTGTGAGAATGTTATTGTTTTCTACCAATTCGTATTATTCCCATGGTTTCACAAGTTCTAGTTTTTGAACCATCAAAAGATACCACAGTTTTCTCCTTAGGCTAAGACAAAATAATAGGTTTCCCAAATCCATCACGAAAGGCCTGACAGGTCTATAGGTGAATTCACAGGCAAATGTCAATGCTTTTTATAACCTCTTTTAAAGATTATATGTTTTGTTTACAAGGCCTTTTTCTTACTAGAGGAACTAAAGTTTCTATAGAGAATTCTCATATGAGTGGGCCATGTACCTTTGCTACCCCTGTCAATTAGTTAATGCACTTTGTGGGAAAGAATCCATGTGTCCAAAGGCCATTTTGTTATTTCTCTTTACTCTCTCTTCTTCAGTGCAGATCTGCTTACCTAATGTTATCTGAGTGAGTATGCTGGTCATTCAAAGGAGCTATATGTTCCCAGCTATCTGTATCCTACAAGAAAGATAAGCAATAAGAACTCACACAGTGTGAACTATAGTCTAATAATTAGTATCTTATGCATTAGTAGATTCAGGGCTGAGGTCTATGCAGCCATTCAAACAGTTAAGCATGAATTACCACACTATAATTCAGAGCCTTAAGCCTTTTTCTACACATAGAAACAGATGTCTCTTTTGCGAGAAGAGGGAAACCAGTCGTAATGTGGATGAAAAAAATAATGTTTTTTTTTTTACTTCCAGAGTGACCCCGTTTACAGCACCCAGAACTAAAGCACATAATATGCATCCAAATCCCCCTGAAGCACCCCTTACCTACATTGATCCCAGGCCTCTGCCTTCCTGGGGTACTTACAGGGCCAGCAGTGAATCTGAGCATTTATCCAGGTCATATAATTGCCCCTTGTACCGCACAAAGGTGTTCTTGTAACAATAAAACACACACAAAAAAACATCCTCCAAACCCAAAGACTCCACTGGAGACTACATTTAAGCATGTTCCTGTTTGTAAATGTCCAGGAATAGTCCCCCAAGGCATTTCAGAGAAAACAGGCACCCTCAAAACCTCTCGTTAGAGCCTGCAAGGTCCTACACCATCTGGCCCCAGCCTGTGTATCAGGCCCAATTACCCTGCATCTCTCCTCTCCCACGTTGCTCCAGCCACACTTCCCATGTTCCTGTTCCTCGCAAGAATCAAGTATACATTCGCATCAGGGTATATCGCCTTCCTTCTACCTGGACAACTCTTCAATCAGACATCTGTATGGCGAGCTACCTCACTTCATTCAGGTATTGGCTCAAATGTCAACTCCTTAGAGATGAAGGAAAGATATGTAATAAGGAGTAGAATAAGGACTAAAAAAGAAGGCCTCAGAGAGCCCTTTCTAAACCATAATTCATAAACACATTTCATGCCACTTTTTTTGTTTCTTTACTGGTTTTTCCTCACAAGCATTTACAACTACCTTGTTTTAAACTGTGTATGTATATGTTGGAGTCTGTCTCTTTCACTGCATGGTAAGCTCCATGAAGCCATGGAGTTTATTGTTTTGTTCTCTGCTTTTTAGCATCAGCCTTAGAAAAATGCCTGACACATTCAGTTCAGTTCAGTTCAGTCGCTCAGTCGTGTCCGACTCTTTGCGACCCCATGAATCGCAGCACGCCAGGCCTCCCTGTTCATCACCATCTCTCGGAGATCACTCAGACTCACATCCATCGAGTCAGTGATGCCATCCAGCCATCTCATCCTCGGTCGTCCCCTTCTCCTCCTGCCCCCAATCCCTCCCAGCATCAGAGTCTTTTCCAATGAGTCAACTCTTCGCATGAGGTGGCCAAAGTAAAAACCATAGCCTTGACTAAACGGACCTTAGTCGGCAAAGTAATGTCTCTGCTTTTGAAAATGCTATCTAGGTTGGACATAACTTTTCTTCCAAGGAGTAAGCGTCTTCTAATTTCATGGCTGCAGTCACCATCAGCAGTGATTTTGGAGCCTAAAAAAATAAAGTCTGGCACTGTTTCCACTGTTTCCCCATCTATTTCCCATGAAGTGATGGGACCTAGGCCCTAAAATACTTGTTGAATGGAAGAATGAATGAATGCACTCCATTCAAGAAATGAAAGACAAAAATTTTTTTTCTTTTAAAGAAATGGAAATACAAGTCTTTCAACTCAGCCATTTGACTGCTTTCCTCATTATATCCTTTTTCCACTTAAATGACCAACTTGTTTGTGATGTAATGGTCGGGGCACACCTCCAAGTATTTGCTCTGGAAATGGAGAAAATCTGGTGCCCTTTCCACTTACAGTGACTGTAAATTGGAAAGAAAAGCAAAAGTTCTCCAAACTGAGCCTGTTCTTAAATATGATCTGGAATTTTGAAGTATTTAAAGACAAGCTGTCATTTCAAAGCTTC
The DNA here is from genome assembly GCA_006410635.1 of Cephalophus harveyi. Taxonomy (NCBI): domain Eukaryota; kingdom Metazoa; phylum Chordata; class Mammalia; order Artiodactyla; family Bovidae; genus Cephalophus; species Cephalophus harveyi. Next base: position 7,079 of record SJYT01014294.1, read on the forward strand.
CACTGGTTCTTTGGAGAGCTTAAAATAGAAACCTAGGGAAACACATTAATGGGATTTTGACTGTGAATGACAATAATTTGGGTTTGTCTTGGAATGAGACTTGAGGTTAAGGAAACTAAATTTCTCAGCATAATAGCTAAGAAAAATTTTCTGCTTGTACCAAAATTCCCAGAAGAAAGATTTTTAGATTTGAGGAAGAAAGAAGACGGAGAAGCAACTTTGAAGGAGAAAATGAGTATGACAAGATGGTGACAGCTAAAGAGGAAGACAGAAAGGAGAATACAAAAATAAGATTATGGTTCCGCTTTACCTCTGCATGTAGGTACAAAAACCCTAAATAAAATATTAGTCACAAATTCTACAATGTTAAATGTATCTAATACATAAAATGGATTAATTCGTTGTGTAATAAAATTATAGAATAAACAATAAAATATATCAAAGCAATATATCATAGCCAAGAATGTAAGGAACACCATCAGAAAATCAACATAAGAAAATATATTATTGTAATTTGTGACATTAATAAAGGGGAAGTAATGTGATTATCTCAATTTGGGCTTCCCTGGTGACTCGGAAGTAAAGAATCTGCCTGCAATGTGGGAGACCTGGGTTTGATCCCTGGGGTTGGGAAGATCCCCTGGGGAAGGGAATGGCTATCCACTCCAGTCTTCTTGCCTGGAGAATTCCTTGCAGAGGAGCCTGGAAGGCTACAGTCTATGGGGTCTCAAAGAGTCGGACATGACAGTGACTTTCACTTTGAATTGATACAGAAAAACACTTGATGAAGTTAATGCCCACTAAGATAAAATAATAATAATAATAATGATAACAAGCTATGAATAGTAAAAAATATCCTTGGTAAAAATTTTATACCAAAACCCACAACGTCATGCTTAACGAAGGACTTTTAGAGTCATACTTTTTACGATTAGGAACAAGGTAAAGATACCAGTGTTACCTGCTACTAGATACAGTATTGGAGGTCATGGCCAAAAGGACAGGGAAAGAAAAACAGGGAAAATGTATTTATTGATAATTACATGCTATGCTATATAATTCCCTTTACGTACTGCTGTGGGTGCATTCCACAAACTTCTATATACTTTATTTTCAATTTTATTTAAATAAAGTATTTTCTAATTTCCTCATGACCTTCTCCTTGATCCATACATGGATTCCTTAGAGGTGTATTGATTTATTGCAAATATTTGGGGATTTTCCGGATATTTTTCTATTGTTGATTTCTCATTTAATTCCATTATGATCAGAAAACTTGCTTTGTATGATTTCAATTATTTTAAATTTTTAACGGTTTGCTTTATGGCCCAGACTATAGTCTATCTTGGTGAATGTTCCACATGCAATTGAAAAGCATGTATTCTGCTGCTGTTGGGTTTGTGCTGTGCTTCATCACTCAGTCGTGTCCCACTCTTCACGACCCCATGGACTGCAGCCTGCCAAGCTCCTCTGTCCATGGAATTCTCCAGGCAAGAATACTGGAGTGGGTTGCCATGCCCTCCTCCAGGGGATCTTCCCAACCCAGGGATGGAACCCAGGTCTCCCACAATGCACGCAGATTCTTTACTGTCTTGAGCCACCAGGGAAGTTTATTGGGTTTACTGTATGATAAATGTCAATTAGGTCATAGTTGATAGAGTTCTTTCAGTTCTCTATATCCTTAATAATTTTGTGCTGCCTTGGTCTACCAATTATAGAGGAGAGAGGAGTCCTAAAACCTCCAACTATAATTGTAAATTTCCCTATTTTTCCTTCTAGCTGTAACAATTTTCAAGGCTCTATTGTTACGTGTATACACATTTAGGATTGTTACATCTTCTTGATGCACTGATCCCTTATCATCACGTAATGTTCTTCTTTATCCCTGGTAACTCCAGTTGCCTGGAGAATTCCATGGACAGAGGAGCCTGGCAGGCTACAGTCCATGGGGCTGCAAAGAATCAGACATGACAGGGCAACTAACACTTTCATTTTTGTACCTTCTTGATGCACTGACCCCCTTATCATCACATAATCCTCTTCTTTATCCCTGGCAACAGTCCTTGTTCTGAATTTCACTTTGTATGAGATTAATATAACCACTATAGCTTTCTTTTGATCAGTGTTTGCATGGTTTGTCTTTTTTTACCCTTTCATTTTCAATCTACCCATGTCATTATTATTGAAATGAGCTTCTTATACAGTTGGGTCATTGTTTAAATCCATTCTACCAATCTTTGTCTTTTCATTGGTGTATTCAGATGATTTACATTTAATGTAATTAATGATATGATTGGGCTATAGTCAACCATTTTGCTAGCTGCTTTCTATTTGCTTTGTCTATTCTGGGTTCCTTTTTTCCTGCATTTTTCTTCTTGCTTTATATCTCCACAACTGGCATTTTTGGAAAATTTTTAGTGGTTACCCTAGGGCTTATAATGTATACAACTCTAAATAGATTGCTTCATGTTGAGTATCAGAACCTAACCTTGCAACAGTATACTCCCATAATTTTCCTCTCATCTTTTTAAAGAAGTTTTCATATATCTTACTTTTAAACCAAAACTATATTGCTACATTTTTACAGACATTATTTGCCTGTTAGAGCAATTAAAAATAAGAAAAATGTATTTCATATTTACTTTCATTTTAACCATTTCCTAAGATCTTCATTTCTCCATGTAGATCCAGGTTTCTATCTGATATCATCTTCCTTCAAGAGCTCCCTTTAACATTTACTGTAATGCAGGTTTTCTGGCAAAGAAATCTCTCAGCTTTTTTTTTTGTTCAACAAAACACTTTGCTTCATTATTTCTTCCCTGTTTTTTGATACTTTCATTGAATTCTGGATTGACTATTTTTCTTTCAGCACTTTAAAGGCTCAATTGTCTTCTAGTTTCTGATGAGAGGTCAACTGTTGTGGGCTGAATTATGTCCCTCCAAAATTCATATGTTGCAGCTCTAATCTCCATTATCTCAGAATGTGACTGCATTTGAAAATAAAGTTAAAATCAGGCCATTGGGGTGGACTCTAATCCAATTCTTCTGGTACCCTTAAAATGACAGGAAATGGGGACATAGAAACCCCAGAGATGCAAATGCTTAGAGGAAAGACCATGTGAGACATAGCAAGAAGGTGACTATCTAAAAGCCAAGGCAAGAGATCTTGGAGGAAAGAAATTGTACCAGCCTCTTGATCTTGGTCTTAGAGCCTGCAGAATTGAGACCATTAACTTCTGTTTTTTAAGCCACCTAGTCTGTGATATTTTGTTATGGCATCCCTAACAAGCTAAAACGTGTGAATTTTTATTTTTTTCTTCTCTATGTAATGTATTTTATTTCTCTGAGTGCCTTCGAGATTTCTTCTCATCTTTGATTTTTAGTTGCTTGAATATGATGGTCTAGATATGAATTTATCCTTTTGGTCATTCTCTGGGTTTCTCTGTTTAATTGTTTCACTGTTTTTGGAAAATTCTCAGCCATTATCTCTTCAAGGAAGAAGGCAATGGCACCCCACTCCAGTACTCTTGTCTGGCAAATCCTATGGATGGAGGAGCCTGGTAGGCTGCAGTCCATGGGGTCTCTAAAAGTTGGACATGACTGAGCGACTTCACTTTCATTTTTCACTTCCATGTATTGGAGAAGGAAATGGCAACCCACGCCACTGTTCTTGCCTGGAGAATCCCAGGGACGGGGGAGCCTGGTGGGCTGCCGTCTATGGGGTCACACAGAGTTGGACACGACTGAAGTGACTTAGCAGCAGCAGCAGCATCTCTTCAAAGATTTCTTCCATCTCATCCTCACTCTCTTCTCCTTGGACTCCAAAAACCCCATATATCTTAGATTGTTTAATATTATTCCAGAGATCTTAGATACCAAGTTATAATTTTCTTTTTTCCCCACTTCTCTTTCTTTATATTCAGTTTAGGTAAATTCTATAGATCTATCTTCAAGTTCTTNCTCTTCAAAGATTTCTTCCATCTCATCCTCACTCTCTTCTCCTTGGACTCCAAAAACCCCATATATCTTAGATTGTTTAATATTATTCCAGAGATCTTAGATACCAAGTTATAATTTTCTTTTTTCCCCACTTCTCTTTCTTTATATTCAGTTTAGGTAAATTCTATAGATCTATCTTCAAGTTCTTTTTCCATTTGGCTATTTCTTATAGTTTCCATGTGTTTGCTGATCTCCCTATCTGATTGTGTATATTGTGCATTATTTCCAAAAGAACCTTTACCATATTAGTCATAATTGCTTTAAATTCTCTGTTCAATAGTTCCAACATCTGAGTTATTTATGAGTCTGACTGTGTTGATAATTTTGTCTCTTAAGAGTGAGTTCTCTTTCTTGCATGTTTGCAATTTTTCACTGAATGCTGGACAGCATATATAACAAAGTAGAGACTGAGGTAAATAGTATTTGTGCCTGGAATTTGAACATGAATAGTTTTACTCCTTCTCAGCCTTCGGGCTGTGTATGTGTGTGTGTGTGTGTGTGTGTGCGCACGTGCGTGGTAGGGGAGGTGGACGTGGTGCTAAGAGGGAGATAGTCAATCTAGTCAGGGGTTGAGCCAGGTTTAGGTTTTATCTCTGTTCTGATTATCTTCAATGTGCCACACTTTTCAAACTCCTCTAGCATCACCTGTATTTATGTGGAGACTGTTTGGCAAAGGGGTTTCTCAGCATTCCTAAAACTTCATGTTCAGCTTTACGTCTTACCTCTGGACCTGGACCTTAGAAAGGGCCTGCCCCTCCCCAAGAAGACTGCTGTTGCTTATTTGTTGGTGCTTTTCACCTTTTTGGGGGGAGGAGGAAAAGAGGAAGGAGATTGCTGTCTTCATCCAGCCTCTGCTATTGCTACTAAGTTGCTTCAATCGTGTCCGACTCTGTGCGACCTCATAGACGGCAGCCCACCAGGCTCCTCCGTCCCTGGGATTCTGCAGGCAAGAACACTGGTGTGGGTTGCCATTTCCTTCTCCAATGCATGAAAGTGAAAAGTGAAAGTGAAGTTGCTCAGTCGTGTCCAACCGTTAGAGACCCCATGGACTGCGGCCTACCAGGCTCCTCTGTCCGTGGGATTTTCCAGGCAAGTGTACTGGAGTGGGGTGCCATCGCCTTCAACACTGGTGTGGGTTGCCATTTCCTTCTCCAATGCATGAAAGTGAAAAGTGAAAGTGAAGTTGCTCAGTCGTGTCCAACCGTTAGAGACCCCATGGACTGCGGCCTACCAGGCTCCTCTGTCCGTGGGATTTTCCAGGCAAGTGTACTGGAGTGGGGTGCCATCGCCTTCTCCTCATTCAGCCTCACTCTTAAGCAAACTCTGTGTCCCCGCATCTCAGAGGTAAGACTTTTTTAAATAACCCTACCTCTTACACATGTATGAGGCATAAGAGACCTCTAAATGCCTAGGTCAGTTGGTATCTTGTCCCTTCCCTTGAAATGGAGGGCTTTTTCCCCTCCTACTAACCCCTCAACCGCAGAGGTGTTCACAATGTCTTAAGGGGTTTCAGGCTCTCCCTCCAGGGCCTGAATGACTTCATTCTTCCAAATAAAAAAGGATCCAGGCAGAGCTTCATGGCTTTTCCATAGAAGGAACTGTTTTCCTCCTCTAATCCTATATCACAGATGTTGCCTTTCTCCCGGTTTCCACCTACACTTAATTTTTCTTGTGAGCATTGGTAAAGAAGGGCTTATGAGTAGATGTAGGTTTTCCTTGCTCACGTGGCGCCTGGGCATTCTGTATGGTCACACTAACCCATCCTTAGCTGCTAGCAGTTCATTACAACATTTAACTTAATTCTTCTCACCTGCTGGCACAGGGGCTCCTGATCTGTGCCAGGACTGCACCCTGCGTTTCCTTAGGAAACTCTGACTTTCCTTTGACTTCTGCGAACTCAATTTTTCTGACAGATTCAAGAAAATTTATGGTTTTGTCAGTTATCAAAGCTCTTCTTGTTGGTAGAATGGAAGCAACATCCTTTCCAGCTTTCCACATCCTATTTGGAAACCATAAATTCTAATATTCATTTTTGGATTACATTCTGTCCCATGCTTTAATTTCTCACTGAGTCCCTGCCTTTCAGTAAAAGTCCATTACATCCTATAGCATTGTCAGAGGGGCTTTTAAAAAGGAAAAAGAAACATGCTTTGGATGAAGCAGTAGAAGCAGGGCCAGTAGGGGGCAGATGACCACAAGGTGATCAAAAATTATGTTGACAGCAAGTATATGCAATCACAGGCGAAAGACAATCATTGGAAAAATATACTTCTTCCCAAACTGGAGAAAATTTGATGGGAAGGATCTTTGACTTTCCACAGTTGTGCTGTTTAAGAGGAAGAATAATTGGGCATTGTTGGAGAACTTGGGCTAATCAAATTACAGGGATATAGACAAATCATTCGGAGAAGGCAATGGCACCCCACTCCAGTACTCTTGCCTGGAAAATCCCATGGAAGGAGGAGCCTGGTAGGCTGCAGTCCATGGGGTCGCTGAGTCAGACACGGCTGAGCGACTTCACTTTCACTTTTCACTTTCATGCATTGGAGAAGGAAATGGCAACCCACTCCAGTGTTCTTGCCTGGAGAATCCCAGGGACAGGGGAGCCTGGTAGGCTGCCATCTATGGGGTCGCACAGAGTCGGACACGACTGAAGCGACTTAGCAGCAGCAGCAGCAGACAAATCATTGTAGCTGTTTGTCATCAAACCTAAGTAACATATCTGTGGTCTAAAGATAGGAGATTAACCTCTTTGCATACAGGAAGCTAATATTAAACTCATGAGCTTATTTAGGCTTAGTTTCCACCACACTCTTCAATAGAATTATCTGAATCTCACCACAATAGAGGAAATAAGAACCTTGGGTGCCTTCTTTCTTGTAAAGTAATGATACAATTTGGGTTCTAGTGTTATCCTCTGTATCAGGTATTGTGATGATGAAACTTGAGATTTAATTTTTATCATACTGTCAAGAGGAAAGGGGATCAAACTTCAGAGGCTATCTCAGTGTCTGAGTGAGTTTTTCCAACCCAGCAAAATCAGATGGTATGATTTCTTGCTTGGTGTTTCTGGTAGAAAAGGCAATTTTCAAGACTGAAATAGCAATTTCTTAGCCATCACGGAGGCTCTTAAAATCCATTTTTTAAACTCACATAGACTTCCATGTGTAAATGAAAGAAGACTCCTGGAAATACACATTTTTCTATTTTGAGAGATAACTCACTCAAGCATAAAGTTAATACAGTTTATTACACCAAAAGTAAAGTTGCATTAGAGTGAACTCCTAACAGATGAGTAAACACACTTCACGAGAACGCGGCTGACATGTCTGCTATGCTGAGTTTGTCTCCTTCAGCTTCAATGCCTCCTCAAATATTTCATTCCTGCTTCAGCCCTGCTGACATCAGACAGTCCTGTCCTCCTTAGAGAGATTTTTGAAACACACTTAGACCTTGAAACTTTAGAGCTAAGTGTTAGGTGGATGACTAGCCTTTTCTTATTCTGAGTGAGACAAATATTTAACAGTGCCTAACTCATTCAGTTGCTGTAAGGAGAGTTGTATGCAGGGCACTTAGAGTACATGCAGTAGAGGTTGGATATTTACTAATATCATCATCATCATCATCACCATCATTTTTACAACATCAAATATCAGGTCAACTTGCTACCCATCTTATTAATACCACCTTAGTTCATTCTTGAGCATCATCTGTGTTCCAGGATCTATTCTAAGAGCTTGTGGGTAGTAAAGACAGAACATGGACCTTGTCTCCTTTACCACCTGACAGCAAGACACTTTATCTCCTGCACCTGGGTTTCCTCCTCAATAAAATGAGACTAACCAGGAGGACTAGGGTGAGGTACACAAACACTGGCACAAACTGGAGAATGAGTGTCTCCTTAAATTTTGTACCCTAGGCACTTTCCTTGCCTCACCTTCATCCAAGCCTCTAGGAATAGTAAAACATACTGCACATGGTTGGTGTACCATCATGAAACTGAGGAAGCAGAGAGCAGATCATATTTGCCTGGTATGGAAGTGGGATGTGAAAAGACTTGTCCAACGAGGGACTTATTAAGCTGAGTCCTAAAGGATGAGAAGTTCACTAGGAAAGCATTTCCTGTAGATATATCAAGGAGTGATATCAAGGAGTGAATGATGGGTTGGAAAATGACAATGTGGCTTAGAAGGAAATGATGATGAGAGTTAAAAGCTATCATTTACTCAGCACTTGCTATATGTAGGGCATGGTTAGGCATTTTGCAAATACAGTTGAACCTTGAATAACATGTGTTTGAATGGTGAGGATCCACTTATACAGAATTTTTTCCAATGATATGTATCATAGCACAACATGATCCATGGTTGGTTGAATCTGTGGATGTGGAAACTCAGATACCGAGGGCTGACTATAAAATTACACATAGATTTTCAATTTCATAGAAGATTGTTGCCTCAACTCCCACACTGTTCTGGGGTCAATGGCACCATCTTTAATGCTCACAATAGCCTTAAAAGGTTGGTATCATGTTTCCCATTTTATAGTATAGCCTCAAAGAGCTAAGCCAAAAGAGGCAAAAAAAAAAAAAAAAAGTTACAGTATGTTCCATCCATGCTATAACAAATTGCCCAAAATTTGGTTGCTTAAAACAATACAACTTACTATCTTACAGTTCTAGAGGTCAGAATTCTGATACAGATCTCACTCCATTAAAATCAAGGTGTCAGTAGGGCAGCATACCTTACTGGAGGCTCCATGGGTGAATCTGTTTCCTTGCCTTTCAGCTTCTGGGTGGTGGCCTCCATCGTTAAAGCTAGACAGTCAACTTCTCATATTGCATCACTCTTTATTTTGGATGTGCTGGGCCTTTATTGCTGTGTGTGGGTTTTTCTCTAGTTGTGGTGAGCGGGGGCTAGTCTTCACTATGGTGTGCTGGCTTCTCATTGGTTTCTGGAGCGCAGGCTTTAGGCGAGCTGACTTCAGTAGTTGCGGCACCTGGGCTCAGTACTTGTGGTGCATGGGCTTAGTTGCTCTGCAGCATCTGGGATCCTCCCAGACCAGGGATTGCACCTGTGTCTCCTGCATTGGCAGGCAGACTCCTAACCACTAGACCACCAGTAAAGTCCCTATTACATCACTCTTGACCTTTATCTGTAGTCATATTTCCCTCTAATGCTTCCACTTTTTAAAGACTTGTGATTATATTATGCCCACCCAGATAAGGATGATCTCGTTATTTTAATGTCAATTAATTAGCAATCTTCAGTTCAGTTCAGTCGCTCAGTCGTGTCCGACTCTTTGCGACCCCATGAATCGCAGCACGCCAGGCCTCCCTGTTCATCACCATCTCTCAGAGTTCACCCAGACTCACATCCATCAAGTCAGTGATGCCATCCAGCCATCTCATCCTCGGTCGTCCCCTTCTCCTCCTGCCCCCAATCCCTCCCAGCATCAGAGTCTTTTCCAATGAGTCAGCTCTTCGCATGAGGTGGCCAAAGTACTGGAGTTTCAGCTTTAGCATCATTCCCTCCAAA
>SJYT01014294.1:22254-184480 GCA_006410635.1 Cephalophus harveyi
CTGGGAGGGCTGATTCTTAGGGCGCCTGCTCACAGTGTTTGTCCTTCGTTGGTTATCTGGGAACTGGGATTTATAAGTGACTGGACCAACCTAGGGCTTCCCTGGGGGTTCAGACAGTAAAGAATCTGCCTGCAATGCACGAGACCTGGGTTTGATCCCTGGGTCAGGAAGATCCCTTAGAGAAGGGAGTGACGACCCACTCCAGTATTCTTGCCGGGAGAATTCCATGGACAGAGGAGCCTGGCAGGCTATAGTCCATGGGGGTCTCAAAAGAGTCAGACACAACTGAGCGACTAACACTTTCACTTCATTTTCCACCAACCTAACTGGTAAGAATGGCTTGGTGTGTCTCAACTGTATATAGTACATCACAAATTCTCTTCATTCTCAGTGTCTGAATTTTGTTATGCTCAGCAGAGGGTACTTATGCGATCTGCACCACCCCCGCCCCCTGACAAATCACTTGGGTATTGTTTCTAATGAGCTAGTATTTTACGTGTATTGTCACAACCTGCTGCTTGTAGGATTGAACCCCTCCTATGTAATTACACTAGGAAAGAATATCTAGAAGTGTGCATCTGGCTTCTTTAAGAATACATTTAATTAGGTACTAAAAAAGAATGAATGAGGTATTTAATAATCCTCATGGAAAAATTTTATTTTTGTTGGAAAACAGTAAAGGAGATAGATGAAAATACGAAAGATGTTCTTGATGTTGCTGCTGCTGCTAAGTTGCTTCAGGCGTGTCTGACTCTGTGCGACCCCATAAACGGCAGCCCACCAGGCTCCCCAGTCCATGGGATTCTCCAGGCAAGAATACTGGAGTGGGTTGCCATTTCCTTCTCCGGTGCATTAAAGTGAAAAGTGAACGTGAAGTCACTCAGTCATGTCTGACTCTTCGCGATCCCATGGACTGCAGCCTACCAGGCTCTTCCACCCATGGGATTTTCCAGGCAAGAGTACTGGAGTGGGGTGCCATTGCCTTCTCTGTTCTTGATGTTATCACTACAGAAATATATTTAAAACAATCTGTTATCTAACTGGGAAATGCATTGTATCATTCCCCTGTATTCCATGGACAATAGCCAATTCATTATAGATGTAAATGTGAACAATAAAACTGGGACACTTTTAGAAGTCACAGGTAAATGTTTCACTGATCCAAAAATAGGGAGAACTTTCTCATTTAAAAAAAAGAAAAAATAGCCTTGAAGCAAGAACCTGACTAATGCAAACATATTTAAACTAAGGGAGTTATAACACAAAAGATAGAAGAAAATACATGTGATGTTAAAAGGTTAGCATGTGTAGTATGTGAAGTAAGATGGACACCATAGTTTTAAAATAATGGGAAAATAACCAAAACCTGTTTAACAGAAGATGAGAGACCACACATGAAAAAATGTCCATCTGCTTAGTAATAGGGGATAATGAGGCAGCTTGTCAAGCAGATTATATTTCACTCTAAGGACAAAAATTAGTTGACTAAATAATCCCAAGTGTTGATGACCACAGATGACAAATATGTAAATTAGGCATGAATAGAGGAAGCATCGACAGATGCACTCCACTGCCATTTCCTGTAAATCTGAACTTGATCACAATCAGTTGTCCTCCAGTGTCCAGGGAATTTACGTGTATTTGTACTTGGAGACTGATACAAGAATATAGAAAATATATTTTCAATGAGATTAAAAATTAAACTAGGGGGAATTCCCTGCTAGTCTAGTGGTTAGGGATCTACACTTTCACTGCCAAGAGCCCTGGGAACTAAGATCCCACAAGCCACTCAGCATGGCCAAAAAGAATACATAAATAAGTAAACTGGAAAAAACCCAAACCCCACAACCACTGCAATGGATGAGTACCTTGACTGACCCACAGTTTCAGACACTAGGTGTGTATCAAACATCTGCTCTAAAAGCAACCAAAAAACATTTTGAATGTAATTTAATATTTACTGAAAGGTCAAAGCAGACAAAACTAAAACAACACCGTATAGTGAAAAGAGCAGATGGTAAAGGTATGACTAAAGAATCAACAGAGATCCTTTAAGGGCAGCATGGAGATGAGCTGGGGAGCAGAACATCAAGACTCTAAAAACTGCCCAAAGGCCCACTTATGAATCTTCACGGTTACAAAGATGTTTATACTCTTACTATTGCTGCTGCTGCTAAGTCGCTTCAGTTGTGTCTGACTAAAAATCCCATACTCTGTATACGAAAATCACACTGGCACATATTTTGAAGTTGATGTCAGAAGAGACCCAGAGGCCCTCTCAGCATATTCTTTAGAGACTGCTCTTAACAATCCAAAAGTGAGTTATACAAAGAGCCTATAACTGCAAGTTCAGGAAGACTTGGTTCAGAGACTAACCTTATCATTAGCTGTTGTAGTATGACCCTGGCAGGACAAGTCTCTTCAGCTTTCTGGATGAGAAGTCCTTTATAGTCCCTTCCAAGATGGTGAATTTATGAATATTCCAGATTTATCACAAGAGAGATTATAGCCTCCATTAGGCAAGAGCTCGGAGAAAGGAAAGTGAACGGTCTATTAGAGGGTAGTGAATGAACCAGATCATCTGAAGAAGGATTCAGTAAGGTTAATAATGGAAGAAATGAACAAAAAGAGAAGTTTGGCAAAACCACCAAGAGTATGAATGCCACCACATCTTTTAAAACACAACTTTATTTATTTAACCTCTGAAGTATAGTAGACTCAAATGTTCCCTGTTATATAGAAAAGGAACGAAATGGATATTTGAGAATCATTCCCCAAATCTTAACTATCTAATAATTACTTCAACTGCTCTTTCACACTTTTCATCAGCAGTCAAATAATGACAACATTTCCCTTTAACCTTTCCCAGGCTCTGGGGAACAGTGAAACAGCCACAATTTGAAGCACAGCCACAAAGAAACTCTGGCCAAATTAGATGTGTATAAGAGACAGATATGATTCAGTACCAAGATGAGAAAGACTAGTTTTCAAATGGTGGAACATTCTTGAAAAAGATGAAGTTATTTAAGAGTTTATTTTTAAACAACCATTAGTTAGATGGCTTTATTTAATATTTATAGATGGTTCTGTGGAGATATAGAATAATAGTAATGGCAGTCTCCATTTGTTGAGCAAGGACAAGCACAATATTAAGTCATTACATTCACAGGACAAAGGAACAATGAACTGATTTCTTATGTTTTTATGAGTGGTATTTTTATAATAACAGAAAACAAGTAATATATATTTTCAAAGTCCTCCCAGTAGATAGCAGAGTCAGTTGAATATTTTTGTGAGCATTCTCAATAAAACACCTTGTTAAAAATAGTATTAGTTTGGTGCAAAAGTAATTGTGGTTTTACATTGTTGAACTTTGCCTTTTGATATTGGAATACATTCTTAAATAAATGTACATCATTTTAATGTACATTTCTCTCTTTTTTGCCAATGACTTATTACTTGCTGTTTATTTTATATTTATTTAGACTGTAGAAGTGATTTTAGACAAAAAGCAAATTCGAGGGATTTTTTAATTCAAGTTCAAAATGGGTTGTAAAGCAGCGGCAGCAACTTGGCACATAAACAACACATTTGGCCCAGGAACTGCTAACAAACGTACAGTACAGTGGTGCTTCAAGAAGTTTTGCAAAGGAGATGAGAGCTTTGAAGATGAGAAGCATAGTGGCTGGCCATTGGAAGTTGACAGTGACCAACTGAGAGTAATCATCAAAGCTAATCCTCTCACAACTACATGAGAAGTTGCCAAAGAACTCAACGATGACCATTTTATGGTCATTTGGCATTTGAAACAAATTGGAAAGGTGAGAAAGCTTGATAAGTGGGTGCATCATGAGCTCACCGCAAATCAAAAAAATCATCATTTTGAAGTGTCATCATCTCTTATTCTGTGCACAACTCTGAACCATTTCTCAATCAAATTGTGATATGCGTTGAAAAGTAGATTTTATATAACTGACAACAACCAGCTTAGTGGGTTGGACCTAGAAAAAGCTCTAAAGCATTTCCCAAAGCCAAACTTGCACCAAAAAAAGGTTATAGTCACTATTTGGTGGTCTGATGCCCGTCTGGGGGCTTCCCTATTGGCTCAGATGATAAAGCATCTGCTTGCAATGCAGGAAACCTGGGTTTGCTCTCTGGGTTGGGAAGATCCCTGGAGATGGGAATATCAACCCACTCCAGTATTCTTGCCTGGAGAATTCTATGGATAGAGGAGCCTGGCAGGGTACTGCCCATGGGGTCGCAAAGAGTTGGACATGACTGAGCGACCAACACTTGCCTGTCTGATCCACTACAGCTTTATAATCCTAATGAAACTATTGCATTTGAGAACTATGTGCAGCAAATCAGTGAGATGCACCAAAAACTGCACCACCTGCAGCAGGCATTGGTCAATAGAAGGGACCCCATTCTCCATAAAAACTCTTGACCTCATGTTGCACAACCAGTGCTTTAAAAGTTGAACGAAGTTGGGTTATGAAGTTTTGCCTCATATTCAACTGATCTCATGCCAGACTACCTTTCTTCAAGCATCTTGACAACTTTTGCAGGGAAAATGCTTCCACAACCAGCAGGAGGCATAAAATGCTTTCCAAGAGTTCACTGAATCCTGAAGCATGGATTTTTATGCTATAGGAATAAACATTTCTTGTTGGGAAAAATGTGTTGATTTGTAGTGGTTCCTATTTTGATTAATAAAGATGTGTTTGAGCCTAGTTATAATGATTTAAAATTCACCATGAATTTAAAATTCAAACTGTAATTACTTTTTCATCAACCTAATAATTACAAAAGTAACCACAGTGATAAGTAACTTAGGCTATGTGCTGGGCACTAGTCTAACTTCTTTATTAACTCTTAATTCTTCCGACAACTCATGAGGTAGTTATTTTTTAAATGTGTTTGAAGTTTTTTTAAATCATTTTACAGAGGATAAATTGAGGTAAAGAAAGGTTAACTATATAGTTTTTGTAATATGTTCAGTTCAGTCGCTCAGTTGTGTCCGACTCTGACTTCATGGACTGCAGCATGCCAGGCTTCCTTGTCTTGTAATACATTAGAGCCTTTTTCTTGGAGCTATATGGTTAAGAGAGAACACTTTTCTTTACTGTCTTTTTGAGAGTTCCTTCTCAAGCAGTTTTGAGGAACTGTGATTTCAAAGCTAAACACTGAAATTCCATTAGAACTGAGAGAAAAGAATCAGGGAATGGAGACCTGAAAATCGTAAAACTGTTAGTACAGAAAAGGGCAAAATAGAATTGTAGCAAATACTTATTGAATGAGGGAATGAAATCTCATTTAACAGATAAATTGAGGCTCAGGGAATTTAAGTGCCCTGTTCAAGTTCTCAGAGCTATTAAGTGTGGGAGTTTGGATTTGAATCCAGAGCTGGAATTTTAACAACTGCATTGCTTTTAACATAAGACTGGTATACTTACTGTTATTTATAACACAGGGTAGCAGAAAGAGAGGGCTGTGTTATTGTACATATGCAGGGTAGGTAGTGATGATAGGGTCTAGTTCCTAATTTGGCCAGAGTTTCTTTGTGGCTGTGCTTCAAATTGTGGCTGTTTCACTGTTCCCCAGAGCCTGGGAAAGGTTAAAGGGAAATGTTGTCATTATTTGACTGCTGATGAAAAGTGTGAAAGAGCAGTTGAAGTAATTATTAGATAGTTAAGATTTGGGGAATGATTCTCAAATATCCATTTCGTTCCTTTTCTATATAACAGGGAACATTTGAGTCTACTATACTTCAGAGGTTAAATAAATAAAGTTGTGTTTTAAAAGATGTGGTGGCATTCATACTCTTGGTGGTTTTGCCAAACTTCTCTTTTTGTTCATTTCTTCCATTATTAACCTTACTGAATCCTTCTTCAGATGATCTGGTTCATTCACTACCCTCTAATAGACCGTTCACTTTCCTTTCTCCGAGCTCTTGCCTAATGGAGGCTATAATCTCTCTTGTGATAAATCTGGAATATTCATAAATTCACCATCTTGGAAGGGACTATAAAGGACTTCTCATCCAGAAAGCTGAAGAGACTTGTCCTGCCAGGGTCATACTACAACAGCTAATGATAAGGTTAGTCTCTGAACCAAGTCTTCCTGAACTTGCAGTTATAGGCTCTTTGTATAACTCACTTTTGGATTGTTAAGAGCAGTCTCTAAAGAATATGCTGAGAGGGCCTCTGGGTCTCTTCTGACATCAACTTCAAAATATGTGCCAGTGTGATTTTCGTATACAGAGTATGGGATTTTTCAAGAAAGTCACGTCTGTTTTATTTACTCAGTGTAGTCCCTGACAGCAATATGCAAATATAGAATTTATTTAGTCTGCCTCCTCTGGTGACTTGCCAGTCTCTGAGTGGGGAGGAACACATTTCATGTTTCCCATGGGTTTTGTTTGTCATAGCTTGATTTCCCATAATGAAAAAGAGTCCTGGGTAGCCCCATATGGGATGAAGCTGGAGATTATTAAATGCTTCTGTCTTATGTACATTGGGCATTCATATTTACTTATGAAGTTCCTCTATATACTGAGTTTAGAACTTGCCAAAATCTATCACTTAAAAATTGGTTTCTTGGGTATTCTGATGAACCATAGTATTTGACAAAGGAAAGTTAGCTATTTAGTTACAGTGTAAGAAATTGTAACCTGGGTTTTATTTGCAATTTAGAAATCTTTCTTGGTAAAGTGTACTCTTTTAGGTAAAGAATAAAAGCCTTGGTTCTTATTTAGAATTATGAATTCTTTTACCTTGTTTTTTTCCATTACCAGCATATTCTTTTATCAGGATGGATGTTCTTGGTCCAAAATCCACCATCGTTCTATCTTTCTGTAATTTTTTTGTGGCATTTCTCTGAGAGAGCTCATTTATGTGCTTTCACTTTCTGTGGTATTGGTAAAGTAAGTTAGAAGCCATTTCTTCTTCCTTTCTAATGGTTTTGTCATTTATCAAAAAGAACAACAATTACAACTGTGTTGTTCTGAAGTGAGATTTTTTTTCTGATGATAAATGAAGATCTAAGAAATTTATATGAGCTCAATGATCAGGAGAAAAATAATGTTTTTTTATAAATTGTAGTTTTGATGACTTAGTTATCTTTGGTATTTTGAAGTCTAGAATCTAAAGAGGCAATTTTTTTTAAAGGAAATATGTGCCTAGAACATAGTCTCTTTTAAACATTACACTGTTACTCTCTTGCCCTTTTTCATAATACCCCCTTGTTACTTCAGTAAAGGAATGATCTGAACCTTTTAATATATTGAACACCTACTATGTGACAGCTACTTTTATGTAGTTTAACTTATTTAGTCTCTTCAACAACTTTATGAAGTGGTTATTTTTATACTAATTTTTATTGATGAAGAAATATATGGTGAGAAAGCCCAAGTAATTTGCCTGAATTCACATAATGGGATAGAGCTGGGGTTTAAACCCAGATTTGTTGATTTCTGTGGCAGTGAATGCCAGTTGCCTACTTGGTATTCATCCTCTCCTCTTTCTTATAAACAGAACCCCAGTTTTGTTTGAGGTGGCCAAAGTCTGTATTTTTCGGCCTCCTTTTCAGCTAGAAGTGGCCATAAGATGTAAGTGGAAGTTATTGGATGAGGCTTCAAGGAATGACTCAGCTGGGAGTTGTCTTTTGCTCTTCTCATCTTTCCTGTCTAGAAATTAGATGTGATGGCTGAAATTCCAGCATGGGCATGAGGAAACCTTGAAAATGGAAGCTACCTGCCAGTGCTAAGAAGTAGAAAAACAGAAATCTGAGACCCTGACGATAATGTGGTGCTATCATAATAGTTCTGAATTGCCTGCCTACCCTAAGACTATGTTAATGAGAGAGAGAGAGGGAAAAACCCATTTGTCAGATCTGTATAACAAGCAGCTGAATGCAGTTTTCTAATTAAGTCAGATTTCAAGAACCATTCTACCTTTGTTGAACCAGAGCAGTATAGCTGGTTTGCTTGCCATTTTTTGAATAGCCGAGTGACTAACTTTTTAAGTTTAGTATGGTCCAGTGTCACTATTCAAAGTATAGTGGGTAGACCAGAGCACGAGAATCACCTGGGAGTTTGTACAGCATTTCAGGCACTACCATGGACCTATTGAATCACCATCTATAATTTAATAAGATCCCCGTGTGATTTGTATGCCTATTAAAGTTCAAGAAACACCAATTGCCTTATAGTCACAAGAAGTTCTTTACTGAAAATGAATTTGTAAGTATTCTTATAGGTATGCCTTGATTTATGCAATAGATGTATTTATAATAAACAGCAGGGCAGTTGAAGCCTTGTAAATGACATCATATTAAACACACCAGGATAGAGGGGCAATTAAAAAATTTTTTTTTTGGCTGACATACTACTATATGCCAGTTACTTGCATTAATTCTTAAAAAAACTCAATGAATATAGATATTGTTATCATCATCAATACCATTGCCATTTATGAAGGAAGAAACTAGAGATTTTGAAAGTGTAAGTAACTTGCACACTCTCAAACAGCTGCTGCTGCTGCTGCTAAGTTGCTTCAGTCGTGTACGACTCTGTGCGATCCCATAGACGGCAGCCCACCAGGCTCCCCTGTCCCTGGGATTCTCCAGGCAAGAATACTGGAGTGGGTTGCCATTTCCTTCTCCAATGCGTGGAAGTGAAGTCGCTCAGTCGTGCCTGACTCTTAGCGACTCCGTGGACTGCAGCCTACCAGGCTGCTCCGTCCATGGGATTTTCCAGGTAAGAGTACTGGATTGGGTTGCCATTGCCTTCTCCACTCAAACAGTTGGTTTATAGCAAAACTGGGTCTTGAATTAAAATCTGCTAGATTCCAGAACCTGTGTTCTTAAGCATTTAAAGTGATCTCATGATGTAGTCTTTGGTAAGATCTTTCTCTTTTTAAATGAAATGCCCTCTGATCTTTTTTCCTTACAGATTTTGATTTGCTGAAACAAGTTATGCTAATAAATATAAGAATATAATAATGCTGTTATATATTAAATATCAGTTATTATTGGGACTAACAGCATTATTTCTGCTAGAACTCTTTTAATTGAACGTATATAAAGTCATAATGATAATACTCAGAATACAATCTACATTTTGAATGTTCCTAAATATCCTTCTTTGATTTTATAGTTTAAATTTTATTTCTTACACTGTTATTTTTTCTGATTATGTATTTGGAAATATAGAAAATAAAAAAGAATAATATAAAATTCCTTGTAAACCCAGAAATAGCTATGTCTGCCTTTCAAACGTTTTTTCTTACATATATATTACTTTACACATATTCATTGTCAAAGTATTATAGAGTCCTGTTTGAAGTTTTACTTATCAGTTTTTCTTAAAATGAGATGCACACACATTAAATAGTATTAAATGATAGACATCTTGAAGATTCATCCTCTTCTTAGGAATTTGAAAATCTATATTTCATTATATTGTACATATGGCATTTATACTATAAAGAGTTAGCTAATTGTTCCAGAAACTACTAGGATGCACAAATGGTATTTCTATTATTAAATGTCTTCTAACATGGAGAAGTGGGGTCATTATCTAAAGTAACTTCAAAAGTGGAAGGGCTTGTAGGGATCTCACCTAGTGGGGAACCAATCCCCTTCCATTATCCTATCTTTTCATGGCTTCATCCAGTGAAACTGAGCTCACTACTTCAGAAGGCGTCCATTTCATTTTTGTTGCACAACTTTATTTGGTAGATTTTCTTCAAACTGGGCCCAAACCTTATTTTCCTTAGTTTTATACCTGTTCCGAAGAATAGCAAGGAGGGATCCTAAATGATCAATGCAAATAGAAGAAAACAATAGAATGGGAAAGACTAGAGCATGCATGCATGCATTGGAGAAGGAAATGGCAACCCACGCCAGTATTCTTGCCTGGAGAATCCCAGGGATGGAGGAGCCTGATGGGCTGCCATCCTTGGGGTTGCACAGAGTCAGACATGACTGAGGTGACTTAGCAGCAGCAGCAGCAGCAGAGATCTCGTCAAGAAAGTTAGAGATACGAAAGGAACATTCATGCACAGATGAGCACAATAAAGGACACAATTGGTACGGACCTAACAGAATCAAAAGATATTAAGAAGAGGTGGAAAGAATAAACAGAACTATACAGAAAAGATCTTAATTACCCAGATAGCCACGATGGTGTGATCACCTACGTAGAGCCAGACATCCTGGAGTGTGAAGTGAAGTGGACCTTAGGAAGCATCACTATGAACAAAGCTAGTGGAGGTGATCGAATTCCACCTGAGCTATTTCAAATCTTAAAAGATGATGCTGTTAAAATGCTGCACTCAATATGCCAGCAAATTTGGAAAACTCAACAGTGGCCACAGGACTGGAAAAGGTCAGTTTCCATTCCAATCACAAAGAGAGGCAATGCCAAAGAATGCTCAAATTACTGCACAATTGCACTCATCTCACACACTAACAAAGTAATGCTCAAAATTCTCCAGGATAGGCTGCAACAGTATGTGAACTGAGAACCTGCAAAATAGAAGTGCTTCAGCTTCTCTCCGATTTTTCTCAGCATGCAGCGTAAGCATCTCAGGAGAATGAGGTGATCTTATTCAAATTTTTTTGATTTATATTTTTGTGTACTTTTAATGTACTTTTTTTTGGTATAGAAATAAATGTTTATAATTCATAAATTAGTAATGTATATTGATCTATTATGGGGAAGGCAATGGCACCCCACCCCAGTACTCTTGCCTGGAAAATCCCATGGACGGAGGAGCCTGGTGGGCTGTAGTCCATGGGGTCGCTGAGAGTCGGACACGACTGAGCGACTTCACTTTCACTTTTCTCTTTCATGCATTGGAGCAGGAAACGGCAACCCACTCCAGTGTTCTTGCCTGGAGAATCCCAGGGATGGGGGAGCCCGGTGGGCTGCCATCTGTGGGGTCGCACAGAGTCGGACACGACTGAAGCGACTTAGCAGCAGCAGCAGCAGCATTGATCTATTAAAATATGGTCACAAAGTTTGGAGTCCACTTTTCTATCCTTCCAATGTCCTTTCAAATTCAGAAGTCTCTTTTAGAGTCATTTCTCTGGGTAATAGTGTCCTGGGAATCTTTCTTCAACTGACCTTCCTAAGATGCTGATTTAAAATTTTTACCACCTGGTTTCTTTCCCCAGAGAGTCTCTGGCTTATCAGTATCCCTGCAGATGTGGCCTACTCTGGTAGAATAACATTTCGTGAGGATAGACTCTAGCAATATATTGTACCATGAATTATTTAACTATAGTTTTATTTAATTTTTGTTTAAAAAAATGCTTATGTTTAAGTTAGGCCTTAGTTGTGGTAAGTGGGATCTTCCTTGTGGCATGTGGGCTTCTCTTTAGTTGTGGTAGATGGCCATGGGCTCTGTAGTTATGGTGTGCAGGCTAAGCTGACCCACGGCATGTGGTATACTAGTTTTCCCTCCAGGGATTGAACTCATATCCCCTGCACTGGAAGGCAAATTCTTAACTACTTGACCACCAAGGAAGTCTCTTAA
Source organism: Cephalophus harveyi (assembly GCA_006410635.1). Taxonomy (NCBI): domain Eukaryota; kingdom Metazoa; phylum Chordata; class Mammalia; order Artiodactyla; family Bovidae; genus Cephalophus; species Cephalophus harveyi. Next base: position 33,798 of record SJYT01014294.1, read on the forward strand.
GTATTCTTTTACTGTTAGATGTTTATGTTCTTTCCAACTTATAAATGATACTGTTTTCATATTTGTATGTGAATTCTTATGTATCATTCTGATCATTTCCTTAGGATAGTTTCCTAATTGGAATTATTCTATTTAAGACATTTGATATATATTGCCAAATTGTTCCCTAGAAAGGTTGAATTGCTTTATTCTTTCACTGGAAATAGATGAGAGTATCAAATTATTATAACCTTGGCAAAAATGAGTTATATTCCTTGAAAGGAAAGATATAAGCACCTGAATGCAGAGTTCCAAAGAATAGCAAGAAGAGATAAGAAAGCCTTCTTCAGCGATCAATGCAAAGAAATAGAGGAAAACAACAGAATGGGAAAGACTAGAGATCTCTTCAAGAAAATTAGAGATACCAAGGGAACATTTCATGCAAGGATGGGCTCAATAAAGGACAGAAATGGTCTGGACCTAACAGAAGCAGAAGATATTAAGAAGAGGTAGCAAGAATACACAGAAGAACTGTACAAAAAAGATCTTCACGACCCAGATAATCATCATGATGTGATCACTAATCTAGAGCCAGACATCTTGGAATGTGAAGTCAAGTGGGCCTTAGAAAGCATCACTACGAACAAAGCTAGTGGAGGTGATGGAATCCCAGTTGAGCTGTTTCAAATCCTGAAAGATGATGCTGTGAAAGTGCTGCACTCAATCTGCCAGCAAATTTGGAAAACTCAGCAGTGGCCACAGGACTGGAAAAGGTCTGTTTTCATTCCAATTCCAAAGAAAGGCAATGCAAAAGAATGCTCCAATTACCGCACAATTAGCAATCTTAGTTCTATCTATAATCTTAATTCCCCTTTGCCATGCTGCTGCTGCTGCTGCTAAGTCGCTTCAGTCGTGTCCGACTCTGTGCGACCCCATAGACGGCAGCCCACCAGGCTCCCCCGTCCCTGGGATTCTCCAGGCAAGAACACTGGAGTGGGTTGCCATTTCCTTCTCCACCCCTTTGCCATGCAGCCTAACATATTTTCAGGTTCTAGGGATTACATCATGGACATCTTTCTGTGTGTGGTACACGGAGGGTGATTATTCTGCCTTCCTCAGAGGGCTTGTTAGTGGCAGAGTTGTTAGGTTAGAGTCCATTTGGGTTTTATCCTGCGTTGGTAGGGAGGCATTGAAAATTTTAAGCACCACAGTGACATAAACAAATCTGCATTTTACATAAACAATCCTTGAGTCAGAATGTAGCAAGGAACTGAAAGAGAAGACAGAATATCGGGATTAGAGAAGCTGGTAAGAATGAATGAAGCAGCAGGTTTCAAAACGGAGAAAAGCATGTGAATTGAAGGATGTTTCAGAGGCAGACATCTCAGAGCTTCATGATTAGCTGGATATGGAAATAAAGGGAAGGATTCAAAGATGAACCCCAGATTTTCTAGCTTAGGTGATTGCAAGGGCTCTCCTTTTACTTTACATTTTTATTGACTTGCAACTGTTTTGTAATTCATTCATTCATTTATTCACCAAACATTTGTCCAGTGTCTATTATATGGCTGACTGTTGTCACAGCACCTGGGATACATCATGGACCCAAAATGCAAAAATCCCTGCCTTGTAGGAGCTTACTTCCTACTTCCTAATACATAAGCAGTAAGCATGATAAATAATATAGGTCCTACTGTAGAGCACAAGGAACTATATTCAATATCCTGTAATAAACTTAATGGAAACAAATATGAAAAAGAATGTTAATTTCTGCTGTACATCAAAGTGATAACTGAATCACTTTGATGTACAGCAGAAATTAACACAACATTGTAAATCAACCCTAAAAAATAAAATTATTTAAAAAGCAGGGTAAATGGTATTAGGAACAGTGAGGGTAAGAGGGGGTGCAGCTGTTACAGGAGGGTCAGAGTAAGACTCAAGCAGAAGGTGATGTTGAAGCACAAACCTGAAGGTGTGAAGGAATCAGCCCCAGGGATGTCTTGGGAAATGCATTCCTGGCAGAGGAAATAGCTAGTATGAGGCCCGGTTTTGGAGTGTAGCGGAGCTGGGGCTCATGTATGGTGTGTTTGAGGAAAAGAAGGAAGCAGTGTGAGTGGAGTAGCATGGGCAAGGGACAAGTAAGAGGAGATGGTCCTTATTCTTTCCACTGGGGAGAAAAGGACTTGCCACGTAACTGGGCTCTTACAAGAAGGGGAGGGAGAGAGGGTGCAGCACAAGTCCTATGCTGGTTGCAGGTAGGAAGAGCTCCCTCCTCACTGCTCACTCTCTTTGGAACCTTCATCATCCATGAATCCTCTTGACAAACAAGGCAACTGAGGAGGCAATGTGAGCCAAGCTCTAACTATATGGCAGGCTCTATGGGAATTAACTCATTTGATCCGCAAAACAACCCTGTGAGGTAGATAGGTTGATGAGCCCCATATCACAACCGAGGAAAATACACCCGACAACATAGCTAGAAAGTGAGCCTGGGATGCAATCCAAGACAACTAGGCTTCAGTCTGCTCACTCGACCTCTCCTCCCCAGAGCTACGCTGCCCAAGGAGCTGAAGGGTACTGGAAAGATGTCCTTTCCATTTGAAATCATCCACTTCCTAATCCCTAAAATCCCATCATTAACACTTCACTCCTGCCATAAGCACTGTCCCAAACTTAAACAGGTGATAAGCTGAACTTAAACAGGTGAAAGCTCCTTATCCCCTACAATGAACGAGTCCATCTGTCCATTCTGTAATAGCTATTGATCATCTACTAAGTGTCAGGTCTCTGGACTAGGACTTTTCTCCATGTCAGGGAGGGCATGGCAGTGAGAAAGCATGTGTCAGAGAAGAAAAGTAGGGCCAGAAGGACAAATTTCAATTATTTGAAGTTTTGCCTCAGGAGATGTCCACATTCATCACTTAGTAACCATTAAGACACCACACAGCATGATGATGCTCATCCTTTCTGCTGGATAACTCTCCCTCCACAGCTAAGTGCCTTACATCTATAGTCTAGTTCTTGTCGGTTTTGTCACACTGTTATTACATACAGTAATGGTGTATAAGATATTAGCCTGTCATTATATATAAATGTGTCTAAGGAAAACTCATTTCCAAGAATCATTTTTGAAAATGAATCCAGAAGAGAGGTAAAAGCTTATTTTCTGTCTCCAAGGACAACAGAAAATAACTCTGAGGCTTGTATGAGAATCATTTAAGGTGGACTTTATGCCCCCAGGAATATCAAACCCACAAATACATTTTTGGGTGTTACGTAAAGCCCAGGAAAGAGTTAAGCTGGAAAGAAGAAGCAGCTTTCATCTCCTGCAAACTGTGCTATGCCTTGAGGATATGAATAACCCAGTCCTTTCCCCCACTTACCATCCCTCTATTTATTTTATTATGGCTAATAACACGTGACCAGAAAATTGTTTTTACCATTTTCCCTTTGGTGCCATTAAGTTTAATTTCCTTCTTTTAATAATACAGCATCAGGGATGGGTCTGACATTAGAACACTTTTCTTCCTGTTATCTATCAAAGTAACACTTTACTTGATTACAAAACATACATTTCATACAACTCTCTAAACCTCCAGTTTGTTATATCCCTAAGGGTCAAATGCTGTGTTCCCCACATTGTCCCACATTATTTGCTTCTGATGACTTCTACCACTGAGATGTGAACGCTATGAAAGCCAAGACATTGTGTGTCTTGTGTCCCCAGAACACTGCCTGAATGTGGCAGGTGTTTGAGAATGCACGTTGAATGACCAATGAAATGCACATCTATTCTAACCTCTTACACCCTCTCTCCTCTGATCATACACAAAAGAGAAACACCTTTTTTTCCACATGAAGAGTTTGTCTACAGAATGCAATGGAAATGGATTCTAATCATACCCAGAAAAAGTATTGATCTTAGAATATTTGAAAGTCAAGTCCTGACTAAACCAAATTCTAGCTCTGTGACATTAGACTACTTGGTTTTTCTGTGCCTCAGTTTCCTCATTTGCAAAACAGGACTAAAGATTGGATTAATCTCAAAGCTGTTGTGATCATTAAATAAGTTCATTTTTGTAAAAGGCTTAGAACCATACCAGATACACAAGAGGCATTCGATTAATATGAGATATTATTTGGTTTATTATTGCCACTTTGTAATAAGTGGTAGTTTACATGGCTTTCTTGAGCTATTATTAATTTCTGTTGTGTATTTTAAATAGAAATAATTTTACTGCTCTTTGGAATGTTACAGGATCATTATAAAATATGCAGAGAGAGAATGTATTAGCTTTGCAGTTTTAAAAAAATATTTATGTATTTATTTGGCTAGGCTGTATCTTAGTTGCAGCATGCAGGACCTTTGATCTTAATTGCCTAATACAGGGTCTTTAACTGAAGCATGTTGTGGCATGTGGGATCATGTTCCCTGACCAGGGATCGAACACAAGTCCCCTGGATTGGGAGCACAGAATCTTAGCCCCTGGACCACCAGGGAGGTCTCACTACATAGTTTAAAAATCTGGGCTGTAGTGTTTAAGCCAAAGCTCATGTTTCTTGAAAGAAGTCTCTCTGAATTTTCAAAATGCTCTGCAGATAGAAACTTCTGAGCAAATATTGATTGACTGATTGACCATTTCAGGAGGACTGAACAAGCAGCAGAAGTGAGCTTCAACTGCAGAAAGTTTTATTTCTAAATTTTATCTAAAATTTTGACTAATATAACTCTTTTTCAGGTTATTGTGAAGACAAAATAATGTATGTGAAGTGCCTGAACCATATAATTGCTCAATAGATGCTATCACTGCTATTAAAATAGCAACAGGGAAAGAGATTAGACACTGTTTGTCTGGATGACTTAGTCACTGACCTATAGAAGGTGAAGCAGATTCCTCTGACCACCACTCTGGGTTTGAGGATGTTTTCTTTAAGATCTAGGTATTCTACCAAAGATAAACCAGAACATGGAAATCAAAACATAGAATAACTGCTCATGCTGACCCTGCCAGCAACCAAAAATTATCTACCTGATATTTGTTAATTAATGTTAAAAGTACGTTTATCAAACTTGCTCCCTCTGCCTACTAACCTTGTGAAGCAGTCGTGCTTTCAATTAGCATTTTGTTCCCTCATTCAGCTTGCCCACAAGAGAGAAAACTATTTAGGAAAGTATTAATAAGCACCACTGCACGTGGGAGAGGAGGAGAGAGAGGATGACTACTGAGCAAGCTTCAATTTGTGCTTTTTATATCAGACTCTTTTAATTCAGGGTTTTTCAACCTTGGTACTACTGCCAATTGAAAGTGAAAGTGAAATCGTGTCCGACTCTTTGCGACCCTGAGGACTGTAACCTACAAGGCTCCTCTGTCCATGGGATTCTCCAGGCAAGAGTACTGGAGTGGGTTGCCGTTTCCTTCTCCAGAGGATCTTCTCGACCCAGGGATTGAACCCGGGTCTCCTGCCTTGCAGGCAAACGTTTTAACCTCTGAGCCACCAGGGAAGCCCACTACTGCCATTTCAGTTCAGTTCAGTTCAGTCGCTCAGTCGTGTCCGACTCTTTGCGACCCCTTGAATCGCAGCACGCCAGCCTCCCTGTCCATCACCATGTCCCGGAGTTCACTCAGACTCATGTCCATCGAGTTTGTGATGCCATCCAGCCATCTCATCCTCTGCCGTCCCCTTCTCTTCCTGCCCCAAATCCCTCCCAGCATCAGAGTCTTATCCAATGAGTCAACTCTTCGCATGAGGTGGCCAAAGTACTGGAGTTTCAGCTTTAGCATCATTCCCTCCAAAGAAATCCCAGGGCTGATCTCCTTCAGAATGGACTGGTTGGATCTCCTGGCAGTCCAAGGGACTCACAAGAGTCTTCTCCAACACCGCAGCTCAAAAGCACCAATTCTTCGGCGCTCAGCCTTCTTCACAGTCCAACTCTCACATCCATACATGACCACAGGAAAAACCATAGCCTTGACTAGACGGACCTTAGTCAGCAAAGTAATGTCTCTGCTTTTGAATATACTATCTAGGTTGGTCATAACTTTTCTTCCAAGGAGTAAGCGTCTTCTAATTTCATGGCTGCAGTCACCATCTGCAGTGATTTTGGAGCCCCAAAAAATAAAGTCTGATACTGTTTCCATTGTTTCCCCATCTATTTAAGTTTCAGCTTCAGCATCAGTCCTTCCAGTGAACACCCAGGACTGATCTTCTTTAGGATGGACTGGTTGGATCTCCTTGTGGTCCGAAGGACTCTCAAGAGTCTTCATTTAGCTTTATTTTATTTATCAAAACATATTTCACCTCACACTTTCCAGAATGATCTTCTGAGACCAGAAATCTGATTATACCAGTTTTCTGTTTAGAAATTTTCAATGTATTTGCCTTGCCTTCAAGAGAGGGACTGAATGCCTTAGCATTGTCTACAAGACATCCTATGATCAGTTCCTGACTGAGCCCCTGCCTGTGTTTCCAACCATACTTGCTTTCCCAGTTGGACTCTAAGCTCTGCCCATGGTGAGTTACCTACAGGTTTCCACAGGCTGTGATTTCCCACAGTCTCTTGTTTTCACTTGAATGTCATTTACTTTTAGATCTTGAGCACTTCTTATTATAGCTGGCACTTATAAATGCTTTACAGGTATCAATTCATTAAACTTCATATTTTAGGGCTAATATTATCCCCATCTTACAGATAAGGAAACTGAGGTACAAGGTAGTTAAGTATCTTGACCAAGGCCACCTGTCTAATACATGGGAAAACAAAGATACTGCCCTGGGCGCAAGAATGAGGCACACAGGGAGATGAAACAGGGAAGGGGGAAAAGACAATATAAGGGCATATTATTAGTGGGTCATGTTTTTGGGCTCCTAGAGTTTGATCCTGCTAGATCCTTCTGAGTTGCAGAAATTGCCTACCCGGGAATGTATAAGGAACATGTTTCTCCACTGGTTTCCATTTCCTGTTGATGGAGGCTTACCAGTGATGGGGATGTTGAGTGTCTCACACTCTCTCGTGGTACATGGGCAGATGGCAAGCAGACACCTGTACTGCACCAGTATTATTCTATAAAGTGACTCTGGAAATCCTTAGAACTGAAGATTCTTGGGGCAGAAAGTTAAAGGCACCCAGCATGCACTTGAGGTGACACACTGACATAGAAATTCTCATAAAACCCTATCACAGTTATAGTGGAAATTGGAGGTAAGGCCAGAGAGATGAAGTACAGTACAATAGGCTTCTGATACTATGTCTTAGGTTTCCTGATAAAGTTAATAGTTTGAGGGTGTGGGCTATGTGGAATGAAGCTCCTTCTATAAATGTGCATAGACCTCAAAAGCTGAACTAGGTCCTTGCTGTTCCTGTCCAGTCTTTCATAAACACTGTCTCAGAAATTATTGTCTAAAAATGGTCATATAATATAGTTTTATAATGCTTTAACATGTTATTTTACTGTTATTATAATTCATATTTTATTCATGTGTTCCTTTCATTCAGTTAGATATTTTACAAATATAGGCTAACTACAATTCTCTGATGCACATTTTCTTGAGAAAAATAAGTAACAAGCAAGGCAAAACCACACAGGTACACATCAAGAAGAATCCAAGAATTCTGAGGCTGATACCAGCTACACTAGGAGTGATGCTTCATGCCATCCATAAGAACTAATCTACTTTAAAGAACCTTTTCAAGGAAGGGCTGGGGTGGTGAAAGGAGAGAACCTAATTGAATTTTTGGATTTGGTTGATTTGATAGAATCACATAAGTTCATCCTTCACTCACTTTCTGAATGTAAAAATAAATACATTCAGATTGGGTGAAGGACACTCCCTTCTCATGACACCTAACTTCTTACTAGGCTTGAGTCAGAAGCAGTAAATTTGAGCAGAAGTCTCAGAGACTGGGAAAACTGTTGAGGATCACTGCAGGTGACAGAGGAGAGGGCATGCAGGGGAGGGCCCCTCTGCTACCAAGTCTGGAGCTTTACATGGACTATAGGGACTGATATCCTCAGGAAGAAAAAGAAGATGAAGAATAAGCCAGAGGTCTGGCTCTATAGGAATTCCGCGATTCCCCAACCTCTTAAAATAAGATTGTTTCCAGAGTCTATTTGTTTTCTGGCTGGAAAGCAGGTGAGCAAGATGTAAGGGCCGTCTGTCAACTCTCAGGCAGGGAAATCACTAATTCATTTCTTTCTGAGGTCAGGGGACCTGGTCTCCTTTTACCAAGAGAAAATTACTTCATGGAGAAAGAGCTGCCATCATGAGGAGGAAAGAAATTAAGCAGCACTGAATTTGCAAGTTGCTCATTGGCTTCCATTCTTTGATTTTTGACCTGGCGCTTACTTGGGAGCTTTCTGTCTAGAAATTTAAAACTAGCCTCCTGTATGATTATAGAAAGTTATTGAGTTACATTTTGTTTTTAATAAACACACACACACAGAGGCATACTTACACATACCTCAATCCTCACAGGTCACCTTTATCTTGAAGGTTGAGTGTGAAAATTCAATTTAGTAAATATATATTGAATGTGTGCTTTGAGCCCAGATACCATATGAATGCTGGGGAAAAGAAAGACATGGCTCATGCCTTTCTGAGCTAGCAATCTCTTCAGTAAGAAAAGAGCTTGGAATGAGAAACCATTCATTCATTTAACCATTCATTCAACAAATATGTACTGAGTGCTTGTTATGGACTGACGTATGTCCCCTGCAAAATTCATATGTTGATGCTCTCACCTTCAGTGTGATTGTATTTGAAAATTGAACCCTTAGGGAGGTAAAGTTAAATGAAATTGTAAGAATGGGACTTTACTCCCTTAGGATAGGTGCCCTTATAAGAATAGGAAGAGACGCCAAAGAGCTTTCTCTTTCATGCTAAGCATGAGCAGAGAAAACAGGCCATATGAGGACAGAAGGAAGGCAAGCTGTCCTTCTCAAGCCAAGAAGAGAGAGCTCACCAGAAAAATGCTGATGGCATATTGATTTTGGGTTTCTAGGCTCCAGAACTGTGAGAAATACATTTCTCTTGTTTAAGTCACCGAATCTATGATATTTTGTTACTGCAGCTCAAGTAGACTAACATAGGACCTAATTACTAGGTGCCAGGCACTGGGTTAGCTGTTAAGGGTAAAACACAACACAGTTTGTACAGTTCCTGTCCTCAAGGGATTTCTTTCCAGTGGAAGGTTAAGTATAATGTATGTTATGAGAGCACAAATAGAGTTACCTGTGGAGAATTCATGGAAGGGGTATAACTTATTTTAGAAGTTAGGGAAAGTCTACAAGAAGTGCTATTCTTGACCTCAACTGTAAGTACAAAAATGGTGGAAGTTGAAATTGGAGAGGTTCATCTAGGCAGTGGTAACAGTCAGTGTAATGACAGAAGAGACCTTGGCTAGTTTGAGATCCTGGAATGAGGCCAGCATGGCAGGGTTTAGCTGGCAATGAGAAAGACAGGCATAAGCCAGCTCAGACTCCAAAGGTTGTGTTCAGAAATGTGTGATTGAGTCTAAGAATTCAAGAAGGATTATAAACTAGAGAAATAAATTAGAATATTATGGAAGAACTCTAGCAGTGGGTAAGCAAATCAGTAGACCCTCAAACTCCAACGATTATAACAGCCTACAGCACTGTTTCTCAAGGCTAGATGGAGAATGTGAAAGAGGTGATTTTGTCCAGGAGTAGCCATTTTTATATGCCTAAAAGGATCTATCCCTTAGGCATGTTTTGTAATTGTACTTTCTGCAACCTATCAGGAAGAAAGTGCCTATGCTATTTCAAAGGAAAATATATGTTTGTGGTTTTAAGGCCATCACATGCCATGTCAACTCTACCAAGAGAGACTATGCAAAATGCAACTTGTTGAAAGACATGTATAACTAAATCATTCACTTAGAAATGTCTTTCTTTACTTGTCAGCTGAGAAATGGTTGGAATTGACAAACGATCTGCTAGAGAACTTGGTTCATTGGGGGTACATCCATCTAGTAGGTGTTAGCAGTTATATTCCTTTGACAGGGATTCAGGCCTACACCTCAGAACAAGCTTCACCAGTGACTAAGAGTGTTGATGGGAACACTATTAATTATGGCGAAGCCTGGATGTTTTTGCCAGGTTGTCACACTCGGCATGAATGTCATTCTCCACAAGAGAGGAGTTCAAAGGACGTGAGAAAAAGGCTGGGGTTTGAAACTGTGGCTATAGACAGGGTTGAGTATGGGAAGGACAAGAGGGAAAGAAAAAAACACATCAGGCTGCCAGACACTTGGTAGGGTCTACGCAATTAGTTCCTCATTACCCCCATGTAGCTAAGCCAATCCAAGCTAAGCACACAAAACATTCCTCTTAATTTTCTACGAGTTTCACAAAAGTGACTTTATGGAACCAAATCAGATGTTTCTATAATTTCCTTGACTTCTTTTTCTTTCTTCTTTTATTTATTTATTTTTTTTTAAGGTTAGTGATCACATCATCATGATTATCTGGGTTGTGAAGATCTTTTTTGTACAGTTCTTCCATATATTCTTGCCACCTCTTCTTAATATCTTCTGCTTCTGTTAGGTCCATACCATTTCTGTCCTTTATCGAGCCCATCTTTGCATGAAATATTCCCTTGGTATCTCTAATTTTGGGACCAGGTAATTCTTTGTTGTGGGAGCTGTTCTGTATATTACAGAATGTTTAGTAGCATCCCTGTCCTCTACCCACTAGATGCCAGCAGCATCTCCCTCTACCAAGTTTTGACATCCTAAAATGTCTCCAGACATTGCTAAAGGTTCTACTGGGGGAAAAGCACCCTAAGGTGAGAACCACTGATAAATGCATATATGTTTTGGTTAGCATTTTACACTTTGCAAATGCATTTAATATTCACAATAGTTATGTGGGTAGGCTGGGTATATATTCTCCTCCATTTTATAGACAGGGGAAACATAATTCTGTAAAACTAAATGTTGTGACATTTAAATTTAAATTTTGAACCACTGGAGATGGTATCATGGCAGAGACTGGAAGACAACAGTCTGATTATTTTAATTAAGTATTTTTAGTAAAAATACTAAGCTTCCCCCCTTTCTTGAGAACTACAAAAGGGATGATCAGGCAGCCAACCTTAAAGAGGACCCCCTAAACAAAGGACAAGTATGAGATGCAGCTATGTATTTCAGAGTTAATTTTGGATTCAATTCATTAGCTGTAAAGATAATGGTTTGAAGAAAAATTTGCCTGTTCCTGCAGAGATGGAAAATGGGATAGCATGTGAATAAATGATTCTAATAGCTGGGATGATTTATCTTTAGGAGGTATGAGCATTCTATCTCTAAAGAAAGTCTGCCCATTAATTAAAATTGTTATGGAGATGTACAAAGAAGATTAAAATAGCTAAAAGCCACAGTATCAGCAGGCCTAAAACCAATGTCTTGGAAAATAAAGAAACTTCCCGGAGACAGGGACTCATAATCTACAGATATTAAAAGAAGAGAGGTTTCTAGATGAGCTGGAATCTTAAGGTGCTGGGGAAAAAGATGAGGCCAAGGTCACTAACTTTCAAGTTGAACCCCTAAGTAGTACAAGCAGGCATCTATTAATTTGTACATGTTATTTCACTCATTGTGTAGATATCAACACAGCTGTTTATTTCTGCTCCTATCTGCTGGGGCTTTTTACTACATCAGAAGTCAGGTTTGTAGACAGTGAAAATGTCATCACATTAAAAACAATCTGCTCCACATGTGTGAGATAATGGGATTGGGGGTTAATGAGCTCATGTCTGGGATATCGATCCAAATGTGAATAACTTGTAATTGGCCATCACTCAATGCCAGCTTATAACAGTCCAGGCTACATGAATGGGATATTTTATTCACTGAAATACAGAACCACAAAAATCAAAACCTGCTCACAGAATTGGCCAATTGCCAAACATCTCCCCTCTTCCCTTTCCCCTCACTCCCCTACTGCCAGTTAAATACTAAATTATAGGAAAATACAAGATAATACATAGACACATCATAAATCTTGGCTTAGCAGGCTCTACGTATACAATGGAAAAACTGTGATTTATGACATAGCAAGACTACTTCTTTTTTACCAGTAAGCATCACTTTCATTATCTTGCCATCACAAACCCAGGTTTCAAAAGATTTGATCTCCACATACTAAGGTTATTTAAAACAAGAATGTTTTAAATAATGCCCCATCCAACTCTAATTCCCTACAGTTCTTTCTATGGCACCACCCTTTTAGATGAAGATACTAAGAATATTATTTACACACCATACATATATACAATAGAATACTACCCAGCCATAAAAAATAATGAAATAATACCATTTGCAGCAACATGTATGCAACTAGCAATTATCATATTAAGTGAAGTAAAAAAGACAAATACCATATGATATCACTTATATGTGGAATCTTAAATATGGCACAAAGGAACGTATCTATGAAACAGACACACAGACATAGATAACACACTTGTGATTGCCAAGTGGAAGGGTGTTGGGGGAGGGAAGGAGTGGGAGTATGGGGTTAGCAGATGTAAGCTATTAAATATAGGGTGGGTTGACAACAAGGTACTGTATTGCACAGGGAACTATATTCAATGTCTTATGATAAACCATAGGGAAAAGAATATAAAAAAAGAATGTCTACATGTGTATAACTGAGTCACTTTGCTGTACAGCAGAGATTGTCAAAAAAGTAAAAATGTAAATTTAAAAAATGATAGGAATTGGAACCTGGAAATTCTATAGATGTTTATTATAAGTGGCCAAATATGTAGAAAGCAAAATCAGAAACCTTATTAGGCTCTGGAAATTAATATTTATTAGTCATACATGTCAACTGTTTACCATTTATGACCAATCACCATTCAGCACAATAATAATTATGTCTTTAAAACGCATGTGAATCAAAAAAATATATTATTCATAAACCAAAATACTATCTATAAATAGTAACGCTGGCAATTTATCAGTTAAATATCCAAGAACAGAGCCCCCAAAGCTAGAACTGGTAAGTTAACTGAAGGAAAGAAAGAATCCAGAGAAACATAAGGAATCAGCCTCTACTTGGGGAAGGCTTGAACAGCTGAGATGCCATATTGGGCCTCCTGAGAGTTAAAGGGCAGCAGATGTAAAGGACAGGATACAGCCTTGGAGTTGAGCTTGAAGGCTATGGCTATCATGTATTTGTTGTGTCATAACTGGGTAAGCCCCTAAAGCTCTCTGAACCTTAGTCCTCATATCTACATGTTCATGCCCTAAAACTCATTATGTGGACTGAAAAGATGGTGAGTGCTAAGGAACTTGTCACTTAGTAGGTACCCATTGAAAATTAATTTCCTTTCTTATCCAGTGTTGTTCAAGTCAATCCTTTCTTGGATTGTAGAGTAATTACTATTAATCTTGAACTGATGAAAGATCAAACATCTTAAAAATGAAACAGTTAAAAGAAAAGTGGGCAGAACATGTGTGTGAATACATAGCTATTTGACAATGTGTGGCCACATTCATCCATAGCTCATATAAAACACTTAATATGCTAGATAAATCCCTGCCTATGCTACTATAGAATTGGGACTCTGAAACCTTACCCCCAAAAGTCACACGTCAGTCGTGAGAATCAGATGAAAATGAAAAGCCCTGATGAAAAGGCTGATGGAGTAGGAAATGGCAACCCACTCCAGTATTCTTGCCTGGAAAATTACATGGATGGAGGAGCCTGGTGGGCTGCAGCCCATGGGTTCACAAAGAGTTGGACTCAACTGAACATGAAGAATCTGAAGTGGGGTTTGGATACTTTTGCACAAAGACCAACACTAGGGGGAGACTCTGTCCCTCCTCAGCTGAAAAAGGTTTGTAAATCTGCTTGCACCATCACCACCCCAGAGCCCTCTGAACATCTCCTGAATAATATCAAGTTCTATAATTGATGAATAGAGTTGGACAGGCAACAAACGCCACTTGTAGGATGAGAGAACGAAGTTCAAAAACGTGACAAGAAATTATTTTCCCAAAGTCATTCATAAGGTCTAAAAAAAGTAATAATTTAAAAGTCACAGCTAACTAATATTATCAATTACCCAGCAACGTGTTTTTGTAACTACAATATTTTATTTTTCTTGGTATACAAGTGATATTTAATGGTTGACAGTATCAGTGATATTAATGATAACAATGAAAGTAATAATACTTAATGTATACAAATTTTATGCATACTTCTGTTTGTTTAATTCTTCCAACCATTCATTGGTTGGTATATTAATATTTAATAAATTTCTCTGTTAAAAATTAAAATCTAGAGAGGTTAAATGACTTTAAAAGTAGTCCAGAATAGTGCTTAAGAGCACAGATTGCAGAATCTAACTAGATTCAAGTCTCAACTCTACCACTCACTAGTTGTGTGACCTTGGAAAGTTAAGCAACCCTCTGTTCTTTATTTTCCTCATGTATAAACTAAGATTAATAATAATACCTACCTCCCTGGATTGTTGGAAGAATGCAAAACACTTAAAATCAGTGCTTGGCACACTGTAAGCACTTACTATGTGTTTAACACTACATGTGTTAGCCACTAAATGACCCAACATCACATGCTTATTTTTATTAATTTATACCTCAGTTGGCCTCTCAGGTGGTGCTAGTAGGAAGCAACCTGCCTGCCAATACAGCCAGTACAATACAATATAATACAAATAGATTCAAGGGATTACATCTGATAGACAGAGTGCCTGAGGAGCTATGGATGGAGGTTTGTGACATTGTACAGGAGGCAATGATCAAGACCATCCCCAAGAAAAAGAAATGCAAAAAGGCAAAATGGCTGTCTGAGGAGGCTTTACAAATAGCTGAGAAAAGAAGAGTAAAGAAAGGCAAAGGAGAAAAGGAATGATATATCCATTTGAATGCAGAGTTCCAAAGAACAGCAAGGAGAGATAAGAAAGCCTTCCTCAGTGATCAGTGCAAAGAAATAGAGGAAAACAATAGAATGGGAAAGACTAGAGATCTCTTCAAGAAAATTAGAGATACCAAGGGAACATTTCATGCATAGATGGGCTCAATAAAGGACAGAATGGTATGGACCTAACAGAAGCAGAAGATATTAAGAAGAGGTGGCAAGAATACATGGAAGAACTGTACAAAAAAGATCTTCATGATCCAGATAACCACGATGGTGTGATCACTCACCTAGAGCCAGACATCCCTGGAGTATGAAGTCAAGTGGTCCTTAGGAAGCATCACTTCGAACAAAGCTAGTGGACGTGATGAAGTTCCAGTTGAGCTATTTCAAATCCTAAAAGATGCTGCTGCTAAAGTGCTGCACTCAGTATGCCAGCAAATTTGGAAAACTCAGCAGTGGCCACAGGACTGAAAAGGTCAGTTTTCATTCCAATCCCAAAGAAAGGCAATGCCAAAGAATGCTCAAACTACTGCACAATTGCACTCATCTCACACGCTAGCAAAGTACTGCTCAAAATTCTCCAAGCTAGACTTCAATAGTACGTGAACTGTGAACTTCCAGATACTCAAGCTGGTTTTATTTTTATTTTATATATATATATTTGCCTGCTATGGGTCTTGATTGTGGCATGTGGGATCTAGTTCCCTGACCAGGGATTGAACCTGAGCCCCCTGCATTGGAAGTATGGAGTCTTAGCCACTGGACCAAGGAAGTCCCCAAGCTGGTTTTAGAAAAGTCAGAGGAACCAGAGATCATATTGCTAACATCTGCTGAATCATCGAAAAGCAAGAGAGTTCCAGAAAAACATCTACTTCTGATTTACTGACTATGTCAAAGCCTTTGACTGTGTGGATCACAACAAACTGTGGGAAATTCTTCAAGAGATGGGAATACCATACTACCTGACCTGCCTCCTGAGAAATCTGTGTGCAGGTCAAGAAGCAACAGTAAGAACTGGACATGGAACAACAGACTGGTTCCAAATTGGGAAAGGAGTTTGTCAAAGCTATATATTGTCACCCTGCTAGTTTAACTTATATGCAGAGTACTTATATGCATATATATCATGTGAAATGCCAGGCTGGATTAAGTACAAGCTGGAATCAGGATTGCCAGGAGAAATATCAATAACCTCAGATACACAGCTGATACCACCCTTATGACAGACAGTGAAGAGGAACTAAAGAGTCTCTTGATGACAGTGAAAGAGGAGAGTGAAAAGCTGGCTTAAAACTCAACATTCAAAAAATTAAAATCATGGCATCCAGTCCCATCAGTTCATGGTAAATGAAACAATGGAAATAGTAACAGGCTCTATTTTCTTGGGCTCCAAAATCACTGCAGATGGTGACTGCAAACATGAAATTAAAAGATGCTTGCTCCTTGTAAGAAAAGCTATGACCAACCTAGACAGCATATTAAAAAGCAGAGACATTACTTTGCCAACAAAGGTCCTTCTAGTCAAAGCTATGATTTTTCCTGTAGTCATGTATGGATGTGAGAGATGGACTATAAAGAAAGCTGAGCACCGAAGAATTGATGCTTTTGAACCATGGTGTTGGAGAAGACTCTTGAGAGTCCCTTGAACACCAGTCAATTGTAAAGGAAATCAGTCCTGAATTTACACTGGTAGGACTGACTGAGGCTGAAGCTGAAGCTCCAATATTTTGGCCACCTGATGCGAAGAACTGACTCGTTGGAAAAGACTCTGATGCTGGGAAAGATTGAAGGCAGAAGGAGAAGGGGACAACAGAGGATGAGATGGTTGGGTGGCATCACCAACTCGATGGACTTGAGTTTGAGCAAACTCTGGGGGTTGGTGATGGACAGGGAAGCCTGGCATTCTGCAGTCCATGGGGTTCACAAAGAGTTGGACATGGCTGAGCAACTGAAGTGAACTAAAGAGATGTGGGTTCGACCTCTGGGTCAGGAAGATCCCCTGAAGGGGGCCATAGCTACCCACTCCAGTATTCTTGCCTGGAGAATCCCATGGATAGAGAAGTCTGGCAAGGTATAGTCCATAGGGTCGCAAAAAGTTGGACATGACTGAAGTGACTGAGCATGCACGCACACACGCACATACATCAGCTATTTAATTACCACCTGTGTCAGCACAGTCTTAGGCACTGGGGGAAAGCTATGTCAAAGATCTTATATTTTGTTAGGAAAGAGATTATGTAATCCTTGTAAGATGTGATCCTTGTAAGTGGATGCCATGCAGCTCACAGAGGAGAGAAGTTAGTACCAGGTAAGTGATGGGTAATGCCAGAGCCCAAACGACATCAGCAAACATCAGCATCTCCAGAAAGGGATTCTCGTCAATAGCTCTGAAGGTATTTTCAAGGTTTATGGATGGAGACGACTCTAAGAATAGTAATAACTAATGCTAACTCTGAAATTCTCTGGCCAAATCCATTGACCTTTGGGATTCCATTTCTTGATACAAAAAAACACCACTCTCCTTAAGGTTGCTCTAGGAAAGAATTAAAATTACTATGCGAGATTCCATTTTTTGTGAAGAATCTTACAAAGGCATGAAACCTGGCAGTGAGATCACTGGATAACTGTCAGATCACCAAACACCTTTTCTCAGAAGAGATTATGCCAAAGCAGAACACACAGAGCAACACCAGGCCATAGTGTCCCAGAGCCAGGAAATGGGGTTCTTGTCTGGTAGCTTCCAAAGCTCTCACTACTAAGAACACCTTTTCCTACTTATCCATCAAGAACTCCGTGTTTTTAAAGCTACCATGTTGAATATATTAAGTAAAAATAAATTCTCTATTGTGACTCATTGGAGAACATTTCATGAATGTTAGATGCAAGTGTTACCATCCTGAGCTGTATAATCCAACAAAATAAAATAAAAATTTACCATAACACATTTATTGGAGAAAAATAGGAAAATAGAGAAAAGAGTAAAGGAATGGGAATGCTACCTGTAATTCAATCACCACTGTAAGATTTTGATACATTTCTTTTCAATCTTTATTTTAGGCATTGTTTTTCTTAAACTAATTGAGATCATATTGCATATTCCTAAGGCAAATAAAATGGACATTTCTCTAGGTACAGGTGAAGAGCAATTGGATACCATTTGCCCTTCCCAAACTGTCCCCTCACCACACCCTGAGACTCTGTACCACCCTGCAATACCCTTATCATAGCACTTCCAACAATATACTAAGTTAATCTGTTACTAGATGTAATTCTCCCTCTGCTATGGTCTGAATGTGTCTACCCAATATTCATATGTTGAAACCTAATCCCCAAAGTGATGGAATTTGGAGGTGGACTCTTTGGGAGGTAAACAGATCATGACAGTGGGGTCCTCACAAATGGGATTAGAGCTCTTCCTATAAGAGAAACCTCAGAAAAATCCTTTACCCCTTCATCAAGTAAGGTTAGAGCAAAAAGGTAGCATCTCTGAATCAAGAAGTGGGCCCTCACCAGACGTGGAATCTGCCAGCACCTCTATCTTGGATTTACCGGACTTTATAACTGTGGTGCTGGAGAAGACTCCTGAGAGTTCCTTGGACAAGATCAAGCCAGTCAATCTTAAGGGAAATCAATCCTGAAAACTCATTGGAATGACTGAAGGTGAAGCTGCAATTCCAGTATTTTGGTCATCTGATGTGAACAGCTGACTGATTGGAAAAGTCCCTGATGCTGGGAAAGAATGAGAGCAGAAGGAGAAAAGGGTATCAGAGGATGAGACAGTGGTATGGCATCACCAATGCAATGAACGTGAACTTGAGCAAACTTTGGGAGATGGTGAGGGACAGAGAGGCCTGGTGTGCTGCAGACCATGGGGTCACAAAGAGTCGGACCCGACTGGGTGACTGAGCAACAACAACTGTGACAAATAAATGTATATTGTCCATAAGTGACCCAGTTTATGATATTTTTTGTTAGAATAGCCTGAATTGGACCAAGACACCCTCTGTACTATTAAACTGTGTCTTACTCATCTCCATACCCCAGGACTCTGCAACTTAGCCGGCATATAGTATACATTTGACACTTTTTTCCTGAATTAAACTGTGATAGATAGATAGATAGGAACCCTATTACTGCCTTGGTATATCACAAAAGGCTTGATTCAGTTCTCTTATTTCACAGATGAAAAAATGAAAACCAGTGTGGTCTAAGGGACAGAAGTTTCCATGTAGGACTGGGTGATCAACAAAAAGGAATAGATGACAACAGAAGCTGGTATATGTTGGAATTCCTTCACTTTAAGATAACCACTGTTCATAAGTGGCCATCTTTCATGCAATCTGCACAAATAGGATAATATATAATATTTATAAAGTTGCAGTCTTTTCATAAACTAGTCATGTACAGATATGAGAATTGGACCATAAAGAAGGCTGAGTGTTGAAGAATTGATGCTTTTGAACTGTGGTATTAGAGAAGACTCCTGAGAATCCCTTGGACTGCAAAAATATCAAACCAGTCAATCCTAAAGAAAACAACCCAGAATATTGATTGGAAGGACTGATGCTGAAGCTGAAGCTCCAATACTTTGGCCACCTGATGTGAAGGGCCAACCCACCAGAAAAGAACCTGATGCTGGGAAATATTGAAGGCAGGAGGAGAAGGGGACAATAGAGGATGAGATGGTTGGATAGCATCACCAACTCAATGATGATGAGTTGAGCAAACTCCAGGAGATGATGAAGGACAGGGAAACCTGGCTTGCTGCAGTCCATGTGGTTGTAAACAGTTGGACACGACTGAGCAACTGAACAACAAACATCTTTTTTTTAAACTTCCCCCTCCCTCAGTCCTTCCCTCTCTATTAGACATCCCTCTGCTTCATCTCAACTCCCATGTAACCAGTGTTAATGAACTGCTTTGTATTATTTCATGACAATTACATGCTGCTAGAAACATGAACAAACATAAATACATGTATGACACGCAGTTGTCATCTGTTTTTCAAAAACAGATGGGATCATACTATATATATATATATATACACTTCTCTAGATCTTGCCTTTTATGTCCAAGTCTACTGGCTTTGACCTACCTGCTCTGAAGTGGGTCCTGTGGTCAGATGCTACACTGCCCTGGGTTTTGTGCCTGGGGATCAGGCATTTTGTAAGTTCCTAGATAAGTTTTGGCTGCAGCTTTGCAGTTAGGAAAGGCAAACCCATACTGAGAACATGGCATCTGTATCTGTGAGGACAAATCACTGGCTCTTCCAGGAGGAAAGGAACCCAGTGTAGTTGAATTGCCACCAAGGCGCTGGTAGTCTTCTTGAGGAACTGTGTTCATTCTTTTCTTTCCAGGCCCCTGACCAGCCATTTAGGCCACTGGCCACAGCCCAGATTTCTAACAACCACTCTAAGCAGCAAATTTGTGCCATCCCCTGAGGTCCTTGCCAGGGTTAAACCCCATGTACTGAGAAAGTTGCCTAAGGCCAGGGAATTCTTGTTTATTCAGTTTTATGTTCTGCCTTCTTGATTACCTCCCATCAAAATTTATTCCCAGGCAGACTGCCCTGGCTCCTGCCAGCGTGTGCTAGTCAGCCTCTGCAGTTCCTTGGAGGTGTAATCTTTCCTTCCTTATCAGGCCTAGCACAACCCCAGGGAGTTTCTGCTGGGAATTCACCTCATTATCACGCTGGCGTTCAGGAGAGCCGCAGGGGCTACTCCTTAGAGAGGCACGTGCTGCCTTGTTGAGGCGAGTCTCTGCAGCGTCTTCCCACACAGGGAAGGCCTTGCCCCCTTCATAGAGAGGGGTGGGCAGAAACTTTCGTGGGTTCAAAGGAGTCTACAGAGCCAGAATCCTTGTGAGCCTCCACCTAGACGTCCTTGTCACACATATCAGAGTCCTAAACTTTCCCAACCCTGCCCTTAGCGCTACACACCTGGCTTGCTGAGTGTCCAAAGTTTCCCAAGCTCCTTGATTTTAACTAGCAAGTTCTGCACTTGCTTCTCACCCCCACTTCCACTGGCCTCTCAAAACCCCCAAAAAGCTTCTACAGAGAGGCCCTCAAGCTCTCGCATTTAGCCTTTAGAGTTTTAACAACACTCAGTCTCTCATATCTCTGCAGAGCATTAATACAACCTCTAAACATCAACCAAAGCCAATGCCCTTATTTGCATTTTAAACAGCTGACACATCAAGGGTGTTCCTATTCACCAGGTCACCAACAGGGAAATTTTTAGCAATTGGGCTGCCACCTGTATACCTGTACAAGAACTCTCTGTGTCCTATAGGTTACATGGTGTGAATGAACAACACCTCCATCCCACAAGATGTCAACATCCTAATTACCAGATCATGTAAATACACTTTCCTACATGGCAGAAAGGAATTTGCAAATGTGATAAAACTAAGAATCTTGGGATGGGGGATTAACCTGGATTATATATTGGTAGATCCAATGTAATCACAAGAGTCTTTAAAACTGAAAGATGAAGACAGGAGAATCAGAGTCAGAGAGAGATTTGAAGATGTTATGCTACCAGCTTTGACGATGGAGGAAACATTTGCCGAATAATTAGAAAGACAGAACATCTTTGCACATGTCATTTGCCTTTCAGTTGTGTAGCCTGCCAGTCCGTAAGCTTAGTCCATAGGTTTAGCCCATAGTTAAGAGTCAAGTGAAAATATTCAAAATGATCAGAAATAATATGCTTCCTACTAGCAAATTTAAAATACTTGATATTAAAAAGAACATTTATTGAGGGTTTTTTTTTTTTTAAGTATAAGGTTTTAAAAAAATTAGGAAGAAGAAAAGCAGGTGTAGGCTAAAGTAAAAATTCCTGATTTTTTTCCAACACATGTCCCATGTGTAATGTTTAGTCACAATGGGTTACAAGTTTCTGCATAGAATGTGGTTTCTGAATATAACTCCACCCTTTCTTTTCTTCTAGCACTACTAAAATCATAATTGGGATAACATCTAGATATTTAAAAGTAAAACCTGACTCAGTAGTCAGGCTTTGACTATATTTGATATGTACCTATTTTGTTACTAGAAATAATGATAAAAATAGCCAAAATTATTATAGTTACATTTAATTTCATATAACTGTAGTTATTTTAATAATAACCATAAAAATGACATTTTTAAATGTTTGTTGCAGAGCCTAGCATTCAGAATACTCAATACATTTTGAGTGAGTGAATTCGCTCAGTCATGTCCAACTCTTTGCAACCCCACGGACTGTAGCCTACCAGGCTCCTCCATCTATGGGATTTTCCAGGCAAGAATACTGGAGTGGGTTGCCATTTCCTTCTCTAGAAGATCTTCCCGACTCAGGGATTGAACCCAGGTCTCCCGCCTGGTAGGCAAACGCTTTACTGTCTGAGCCACCAAGGAAGTCCCAATACATTTTAGATGATATTATTACTGTTGTTTTTCAAAGTAACAACTACCAATTACATGTAGATATTTCATAATCAGGATAATCTGTACCCATAAGAGTAACTTCTGGGTCCTTCTGTGTCCTTGCCGCGTGTTCTCCATCCACCTCTGATGTCAGCTATGGAGGGTTACATGACTGCTCTCCCACCTCATGCTACAAGTATTCCATCTCAAATGGGACTCTGCATTCAGCATTCTGCACTATACTTTGGAGCTTATTTGTCTGGGCATGAGGAATACAGCCTGAACATGCAGAGCTTATGGGGAAACCCTCAACGGATAGTGAGCAAGAACCACTGTCTTTCAGGAGGACAGTTCTGGGTGGCATCCTGTTAGCTGTTCAGGTGACCTCAGTAGAAATGCCCTCCTCACAATGTTCCCAGCAAACTACTCCTCCTCTCCTGACTCAGGCCCAACTCCCTCACTCCTGCTTCCTAGGATCACCCCCTAAACAAACCACCTGCCTCCAATTCCTTATCTCAGGCTCTGCTTTCAAGGCAACCCAAATTAAGGCATTCCACTCTCTGCTGCTGCTGCTAAGTCGCTTCAGTCGTGTTCGACTCTGTGCAACCCCATAGACGGCAGCCCACCAGGCTCCCCCGTCCCTGGGATTCTCCAGGCAAGAACACTGGAGTGGGTTGCCATTTCCTTCTCCAATGCATGAACGTGAAAAGTGAAAGTGAAGTCGCTCAGTCGTGTCCGACTCTCAGCGACCCCATGGACTGCAGCCCACCAGGCTCCTCCATCCATGGGGGTTTCCAGGCAGGAGTACTGGAGTGGGGTGCCACTGCCTTCTCCATTCCACTCTCTAGCTCTAGGTAATAACCAGAAATATAAACTGGAACTACTTTAGATGGGTGGTCCCTGATGCAAAGCAAAATCAGATTATCCTTATTTTACACTAACAAATATTTTAAATGGAAGGAGAGAACATTTTCAAATAGGACATTTTATAAAAGAATGTTCATTATATTATGTTCTGGGAACCCCTAAAAAAACATGTAGGAAATAATTACGCTTAAAATTAGGAGAGAAGAGACAAAAGAGAGAGAAAAGCCAAGGCTTTCAGCAACCTGCATCATTATTCCCATATTCAGCATTGATGAGTCAGGTCATCACTGATCCCTGTTCAATTCTTTCTGTTGCAGGCCTTTAAGGGAATTTTCTATATAACTTCTTGGATGTCTGATCAATTCAAGCCTGAGCTTTTTGGCTGAATGGGGTCCTGGCAAAGTTCCAGAAGCTGATGGACAATTTGCACTGGCCATATCACAGGTATTTGACTGCATGTCCAATGATACGGTGGTAATAGCCAGCATTCTTGAGAACATTTAAGTCCCTTAACAATTGTGAGTGACACAACAAAATTAGAATATCATAAAGCCCTAAAGACTTCCACTGGCCTCTCAAAACCCCCAAAAAGCTTCTACAGAGAGGCCCTCAAGCTCTCGCATTTAGCCTTTAGAGTTTTAACAACACTCAGTCTCTCATATCTCTGCAGAGCATTAATACAACCTCTAAACATCAACCAAAGCCAATGCCCTTATTTGCATTTTAAACAGCTGACACATCAAGGGTGTTCCTATTCACCAGGTCACCAACAGGGAAATTTTTAGCAATTGGGCTGCCACCTGTATACCTGTACAAGAACTCTCTGTGTCCTATAGGTTACATGGTGTGAATGAACAACACCTCCATCCCACAAGATGTCAACATCCTAATTACCAGATCATGTAAATACACTTTCCTACATGGCAGAAAGGAATTTGCAAATGTGATAAAACTAAGAATCTTGGGATGGGGGATTAACCTGGATTATATATTGGTAGATCCAATGTAATCACAAGAGTCTTTAAAACTGAAAGATGAAGACAGGAGAATCAGAGTCAGAGAGAGATTTGAAGATGTTATGCTACCAGCTTTGACGATGGAGGAAACATTTGCCGAATAATTAGAAAGACAGAACATCTTTGCACATGTCATTTGCCTTTCAGTTGTGTAGCCTGCCAGTCCGTAAGCTTAGTCCATAGGTTTAGCCCATAGTTAAGAGTCAAGTGAAAATATTCAAAATGATCAGAAATAATATGCTTCCTACTAGCAAATTTAAAATACTTGATATTAAAAAGAACATTTATTGAGGGTTTTTTTTTTTTTAAGTATAAGGTTTTAAAAAAATTAGGAAGAAGAAAAGCAGGTGTAGGCTAAAGTAAAAATTCCTGATTTTTTTCCAACACATGTCCCATGTGTAATGTTTAGTCACAATGGGTTACAAGTTTCTGCATAGAATGTGGTTTCTGAATATAACTCCACCCTTTCTTTTCTTCTAGCACTACTAAAATCATAATTGGGATAACATCTAGATATTTAAAAGTAAAACCTGACTCAGTAGTCAGGCTTTGACTATATTTGATATGTACCTATTTTGTTACTAGAAATAATGATAAAAATAGCCAAAATTATTATAGTTACATTTAATTTCATATAACTGTAGTTATTTTAATAATAACCATAAAAATGACATTTTTAAATGTTTGTTGCAGAGCCTAGCATTCAGAATACTCAATACATTTTGAGTGAGTGAATTCGCTCAGTCATGTCCAACTCTTTGCAACCCCACGGACTGTAGCCTACCAGGCTCCTCCATCTATGGGATTTTCCAGGCAAGAATACTGGAGTGGGTTGCCATTTCCTTCTCTAGAAGATCTTCCCGACTCAGGGATTGAACCCAGGTCTCCCGCCTGGTAGGCAAACGCTTTACTGTCTGAGCCACCAAGGAAGTCCCAATACATTTTAGATGATATTATTACTGTTGTTTTTCAAAGTAACAACTACCAATTACATGTAGATATTTCATAATCAGGATAATCTGTACCCATAAGAGTAACTTCTGGGTCCTTCTGTGTCCTTGCCGCGTGTTCTCCATCCACCTCTGATGTCAGCTATGGAGGGTTACATGACTGCTCTCCCACCTCATGCTACAAGTATTCCATCTCAAATGGGACTCTGCATTCAGCATTCTGCACTATACTTTGGAGCTTATTTGTCTGGGCATGAGGAATACAGCCTGAACATGCAGAGCTTATGGGGAAACCCTCAACGGATAGTGAGCAAGAACCACTGTCTTTCAGGAGGACAGTTCTGGGTGGCATCCTGTTAGCTGTTCAGGTGACCTCAGTAGAAATGCCCTCCTCACAATGTTCCCAGCAAACTACTTCTCCTCTCCTGACTCAGGCCCAACTCCCTCACTCCTGCTTCCTAGGATCACCCCCTAAACAAACCACCTGCCTCCAATTCCTTATCTCAGGCTCTGCTTTCAAGGCAACCCAAATTAAGGCATTCCACTCTCTGCTGCTGCTGCTAAGTCGCTTCAGTCGTGTTCGACTCTGTGCAACCCCATAGACGGCAGCCCACCAGGCTCCCCCGTCCCTGGGATTCTCCAGGCAAGAACACTGGAGTGGGTTGCCATTTCCTTCTCCAATGCATGAACGTGAAAAGTGAAAGTGAAGTCGCTCAGTCGTGTCCGACTCTCAGCGACCCCATGGACTGCAGCCCACCAGGCTCCTCCATCCATGGGGGTTTCCAGGCAGGAGTACTGGAGTGGGGTGCCACTGCCTTCTCCATTCCACTCTCTAGCTCTAGGTAATAACCAGAAATATAAACTGGAACTACTTTAGATGGGTGGTCCCTGATGCAAAGCAAAATCAGATTATCCTTATTTTACACTAACAAATATTTTAAATGGAAGGAGAGAACATTTTCAAATAGGACATTTTATAAAAGAATGTTCATTATATTATGTTCTGGGAACCCCTAAAAAAACATGTAGGAAATAATTACGCTTAAAATTAGGAGAGAAGAGACAAAAGAGAGAGAAAAGCCAAGGCTTTCAGCAACCTGCATCATTATTCCCATATTCAGCATTGATGAGTCAGGTCATCACTGATCCCTGTTCAATTCTTTCTGTTGCAGGCCTTTAAGGGAATTTTCTATATAACTTCTTGGATGTCTGATCAATTCAAGCCTGAGCTTTTTGGCTGAATGGGGTCCTGGCAAAGTTCCAGAAGCTGATGGACAATTTGCACTGGCCATATCACAGGTATTTGACTGCATGTCCAATGATACGGTGGTAATAGCCAGCATTCTTGAGAACATTTAAGTCCCTTAACAATTGTGAGTGACACAACAAAATTAGAATATCATAAAGCCCTAAAGAGATCAAGTGACCAAGAAAAAATACCCACATCTGTTCGAGTAATTGCCTTGAGAGTATTGACCATATAACATTTTATCCAACAGGTACATTTAGAATATTTACTATGATATAACAGTTAACAATTACAGAGCAGTTTTACATGAATTATCTCATAAATATCCCAACATAACCTATAGGATGGGCATTATTTTCTACTTCACAGAGAGGCAACTGAGACCCAAAAAAGTATATATTTAACATTAGGAAGGTACTCCATGAACATTGGTGAATGAATGACATCAGATCAAATATTCTAATTCTCAGTTCTCAGCTCTTTCCCCTACTTCCTGCTATCTAGTTAGACAGGACCAAGTACCGCCTCTAACAGGAAATGCCAGTGTAAAGTCCTTGTTCTCTGCCTTACGGACTCATAATCTCATTGCGGAGCAAAAACAAGTGCCATACTTAATGGAGTGAATTGACTCTGTGTCACAAAGTTTACAGAGAAAGCGATGAATGCCGGTTTATTAAGGGAGGTTAGGGAAGGCTCTCTAGACAGGAATAGGAGTGAAGCTGAGTCTTGAAGGATGGTGAGGATTTTCATGGGGCAAAATCACTACAACCAGTTAGGAGGACGTTGAGGAGATAACAGCTTTGGATTTCAAAAACCTAACAGGTATTGGTTTTTTATTAACTATTTAATATTCTTTAATGTGCTTTCGGGTTTATTTACTACAGTGGGTAGCTCAGCTGGTAAAGAATCCACCTACCAGGCAGAAGACCCCGCTTCAATTCCTGGGTCAGGAAGTTCCCCCGGAAAAGGGATAGGCTACCCACTCCAGTATTCTTGGGCTTCCCTGGTGGCTCAGACGGTTAAGAATCCACCTGCAATGTGGGAGACCTGAGTTGGGAAGATCCCTGGGTTGGAAAGATCCCCTGGAGAAGGGAACAACTATCCACTCTATTACTCTGGCCTGAAGAATTCCATGGACAGGGGAGCCTGGCAGACTACAGCCCATGAGGTCGCAAAGAGTCGGACACAACTGAGCGACTTCCACTTAAAGTTTTTATGAACCACACAAATCTTAAGTTCTTTACTTAAATCACTTTTCAGTTATCAAGAATCAATTAGCTCAGTTCCATGATTTCCAACCTTTTTGAGCCTGTGGCCCAAGAATCTTATGTGGAAGCCAAATACCATATAAAGAGGAGCTATTTTGGTAGAAGAAGGTTGGATACAGGTGATTAAAGACCCATGTAAAGGAGGTTGTTCACACAAGGCAAGGCCTACCAGCCACCATTCTGCTATGTTACACAAGATACACATATCACTTTATGTCAAGCTAGGAAAAGAGAAACTACTTCATTATTTTAGCTGAGAAAATAAGATATAAGGACCTGGTTTGATGGTGTTGGAGCACTGAAAGGCAAGAGGGAATCCAAGGTAACATAAGAGAGGTTAACTTCTCTCCCTTAGGGCTCAGGAAACAAACGGCGCAGGTGGGAGTGTTTATATCCTCTGATGTTGGTAGAAGCACCCCACTGAGCTGGTACTCAGACCTCAGGGAAGGGGACTCTGCTCTGACGATCCTAGTACCTCTGATGTGGGATGATGAGGCAAGTTCTGGGGGAGCCAATGACAAAGTTAGGGACTGGAACAAATTGCCATTGAGAGGATGAAGGGCCTTTGCTGGGGTGACCCTGGTGGTAGCAACAACAACAAAAAAAGACAGAAGGACCAAGTCCCCCTTTCCTCCTCCTGCCTGCCAGTCTCCTCTACTGTCTCCTGTTGGTGGGACTCAACAGGAGCCAACTGGTGGAGAAAAAAGGTGGTGTGCAGAGTTCCAACCCCAGCATCATAGAGCCAAGAGTCAAAGGGTAGAGCTGAGAATCATAGATTCATAACAAATATGATAGCAAGAAGGATTGGACAAGGTAACAAAGGTGGCTCTGCCCTGAAGTTTTATGGCTGTTGGGAAAATAATTCAGAGTTTATGTCTCACAAATTGCAGACCAGGTGTTCTATCTTATCTCTGAAGAACAAGGTATTGTACATTCAATTGAACATGAAGCTTAAGTTAGTAAGCACAACTATTGACAGAAACATACTAGGGCGATGGGATGAAGGACCAACATAGAGCCTCAAATTCTGAAATATCTCACTTTTCCATATTTCCTGGTTCAGAAGTTATTAATAAGTAGTGATTTAGTCTCTTCTTTACATATATTCTTTCTCTTCAGACAGCTTTATTTTCTGCAATTTACATGCATAAGGATAGACAAATTAGTGATATAGCCACTAACTGCAAGTCTATTAAATGTATGTACTATTTTCCCCATCTGTGAAACTGGGATGATTAATCCACAGAAATGAGGGTTCTCATTAGTGATTATCATTCATTCATCCAACAAGTGTATTTTAACAACTACCCTATGCCAGATATTGTTTCAGGGGCAGAGGTTAAAACACTGAATGAAGTAGACAAATCACCCGTAACAGTTAGGAACCGGAATAACTCTAAGGAATGGAAAGTCCACTCCAGTGAATGCCAAAGAGTGTTCCATGATTTTCACTTAAGAAATCACAAGCGAGGCAGCCAGAACTGTAGGATGTGCTGTGAGGCCGTCAGGGACCCAGTTTCTTTCCACTTTTCTGCTCAGCTCCTCATCAGGCTGGTTTAGTACGCCTGCTTGCTGTTTCATGATCATGATCATGCTGTCAGGAATTACATCTACATTCCAATCAAGCAAGAGGAAGGGAGAAGGACGCAGCAATGCCTGTGTTAGAAAAGTGAAGGCTTCCCAGAAATCTCAAACAGACTTCTGCTCATGTCATTGACCAGAAACCAATGTCAGGGTGAACATTTTTGCTGGACATATTTCCACACCAAATAAAACTGGAAATCTGCTGGTAAAGGAGAAAGGGCACTGGGTAATTCTCTAGTGGTCTCCACCACAGCCCCTGCGTCATGGAGCTTATATTCCAGTTTAGTGGATTGTATTAATAGGGCTTTGCGGTTGCAACCACTGGAGTCAACAGAAAAGGAATTTGTTGGAAGGATGTGGACCAGCTCACAGAATCGAAGGGATATTGGAGAGTCATGTCATCGAAAGACAGGAAGCAGGGCAGCCTCTGAGTGGTCTCATTTGGTGAAGTGGTTTGATAAATGAACCCCAACCGCAGAAGATGTGATGCAGAATCTTACAAGAGGACTCCAAGTGCTGGCTCGAGTCCTAGCAACCCTGCCACATCTGCACACAATGGGAGACGTGGTTCCCCAAAAGAGAATCAGGGAGCACTCACCAGGAAAAGGAGTCAGGGAACTGAGCAGGTCAATGGCTCCAGGACATTGACCAAGAGACTGATATTTGTGAAAGGATTTCAGTTTTCCAGATAACAAATTCTCAAGTGCTATTAAGCACTGTAAAATTCTTAATACTATACCTTGATCTTAAAACCACATTTGCTCCTGTTCTTTAATACCTCAGGAAAATCTAATTTTCACTTTTCTAAACTGAATCAGAACCGCAAAAAAAAAAAAAAAGCTTGCACTAAAAGGAAAACAGACAGCAGAAGATTTGCTATCTTTTGGTAACATTTTATATAAAGATTCTC
The DNA here is from genome assembly GCA_006410635.1 of Cephalophus harveyi. NCBI lineage: Eukaryota > Metazoa > Chordata > Mammalia > Artiodactyla > Bovidae > Cephalophus > Cephalophus harveyi. The sequence continues at coordinate 63,941 of SJYT01014294.1, forward strand.
TTGAATGTAGGTTAGGGAGCTATTAAAAAATTAAATAAGGGAAGAGCATCGCTTCTGCCATTTGACTTGAAGATGTTCACAGCGGGACAACATAAAATCAGAATTTTATAGTGTTGCCTGAAAATAACACCATACCTTGAACTAGAAGCTCATAGGCAGATCAAGCCATTAAGGACTATTACCCATGTTATTACTGCTAAAATATTTATATGTTATAATTTTATAATAAGGTATTTCCAAAGAAAATAATGTTGGCTGAAAATGCATCTATTAGTAAAGCCATTCCAGCATAGTGTTGTTTGAAAATCTCTGCAGGAGCAAAAGCCAAAAACATCAAACAATTGTTAGAAGTTTGGATTTTGTCCCTCTAAATGCCTTCTTCCTGAACTTTGAAAACTGTTACAGCAAATAAAGACCTAGAAAATTAAGCACAAGTGTGAAATTTGTTAAAAATAAAAAAATTTATATAGGTTCAGGTGCCACTGTTATTCACATTCTTTTTCTATGGCAAAATTATTTTAACTTTGAATCAGTTTTGAAGTCTTCCTTCAGTTCAGTTCAGTCGCTCAGTCGTGTCTGACTCTTTGTGACCCCGTGAATCACAGCACGCCAGGCCTCGCTGTCCATCACCATCTCCCGAAGTTCACTCAAACTCACACCCATCGAGTCAGTGATGCCATCCAGCCATCTCATCCTCGGTCGTCCCCTTCTCCTCCTGCCCCCAATCCCTCCCAGCATCAGAGTCTTTTCCAATGAGTCAACTCTTCGCATGAGGTGGCCAAAGTACTGGAGTTTCAGCTCTAGCATCAGTCCTTCCAAAGAAATCCCAGGGCTGATCTCCTTCAGAATGGACTGGTTGGATCTCTTGCAGTCCAAGGGACTCTCAAGAGTATTCTCTAACACCACAGCTCAAAAGCATCAATTCTTTGGTGCTCAGCCTTCTTCACAGTCCAATTCTCACATCCATACATGACTACTGGAAAAAGCATAGCCTTGACTAGACGGACCTTTGTTGGCAAAATCATGCCTCTGCTTTTTAATATGCTATCTAGGTTGGTCATAACTTTCTTTCCAAGGAGTAAGCATCTTTTAATTTCATGGGTGCAGTCACCATCTGCAGTGATTTTAGTTTCCAAGAAAATAAAGTCTGACTACTCCAGCCTCATGAAGTAGACTGTGTTTTTCACTCTCCATATTTCATTCATGAGGACCATTTTCCTCCTTGAAAATCTCTTTTCAACTGTTTCCACTCAGTTAACTCAGTTAATGTTAGACTCAGATAACATTATTTAATGAGACAAACATTAAGTAAATAATAACAAAATTATTTAATGGCACCTGCTATGAAGTAAGTGCTGAGTTAGCTGTATTAGCCAGAGTAAAGATGGTGGCCAAATATCTTTTTATTAATAAGGAAATGACATATATACTGAGACTTGGGTAAATAGGAGTTAACTGGGTGGAAACAGTTAAAAAGAGATTTTCAAGGAGGAGAATGGTCCTCATGAATGAAATACAGAGGGTGAAAAAGACAGTCTACTTCATAAGGCTGGAGCAGTCAGACAAGAAAGTACAGGGCCTTTTGCCATGATAAGAATTTTAGACCTTTAGGGCAATGGAAATTCATTGGTAGATGTGAAGTGATCAGATCTGAGTTGTGAAGGGATCAGCCTGGCTGCAGTATGAAGGAATAGGAGGGGAGCTAAAGTGCATGTGGGGAGTGAAAAGCTTATTGAGGCTGTCCAGATCAGTTGTCTGCAAACTGCTTGCAATAGTCTGCTTTTATAAATGAAATTTTAATAGAACTCAGCTACCTTTATGTGTTGCCTATGGCTGTTTTGTGCTACAACGGCAGAGTTGAGCAGTTGCCATGGACAATGTATGGTCAATGTAGGCAAAAATATTCAGTATCTGTCCCTTTACAAAACAAATATGTCAACCCCTCCTTTGGAAAAGAGAAGATAGTGGCTTGGGCTAGTTTTTCAGGGATGTAGGAAACTGGACAGATCTGAGCTATATTTGAGATGTGCTGATGTGTAAAATTTGGAAGCTGAAGGAAATAAAGAGGGGGAAATGACTTTAAACATAAGCACATAATAAGAGAGAAAGAAGTTCAGGAGGGTTAAATGCAAGTGTTCTGTCTTGGAAATCCTGAGTTTATATATCTAAGAAAGAGAGATATTATTGCCATGGTCCCTCTCTTATTAGAATATGTAAATCCTATGCTATAGAAGCTTTCCTTGTGTTCTATGTTATAATCAGATTTTCTTGGTAAAAATCATACTCCTGATTGTTTCATATAGAAAGTCTTCCCAAATATAATTCAGATCAGTCCATTTATATTTTAAAAATTAAGCAAAAGTTAAAAGAAATTGAGACAAATAGATTATAATAAAAGTTGTTCTGATGGTTTGAGAAAAGATATTTGCTCCTTCAGTTCAGTTCAGTCGCTCAGTCATGTCCAATTCTTTGTGACCCCATGAACCGCAGCACTCCAGGCCACCCTGTCCATCACCAACTCCTAGAATTTATTCAAATTCATGTCCAGTAATCAATTCAAGAGTTGAGCAGTTGCCATGGACAATGTATGGTCAATGTAGGCAAAAATATTCAGTATCTGTCCCTTTACAAAACAAATATGTCAACCCCTCCTTTGGAAAAGAGAAGATAGTGGCTTGGGCTAGTTTTTCAGGGATGTAGGAAACTGGACAGATCTGAGCTATATTTGAGATGTGCTGATGTGTAAAATTTGGAAGCTGAAGGAAATAAAGAGGGGGAAATGACTTTAAACATAAGCACATAATAAGAGAGAAAGAAGTTCAGGAGGGTTAAATGCAAGTGTTCTGTCTTGGAAATCCTGAGTTTATATATCTAAGAAAGAGAGATATTATTGCCATGGTCCCTCTCTTATTAGAATATGTAAATCCTATGCTATAGAAGCTTTCCTTGTGTTCTATGTTATAATCAGATTTTCTTGGTAAAAATCATACTCCTGATTGTTTCATATAGAAAGTCTTCCCAAATATAATTCAGATCAGTCCATTTATATTTTAAAAATTAAGCAAAAGTTAAAAGAAATTGAGACAAATAGATTATAATAAAAGTTGTTCTGATGGTTTGAGAAAAGATATTTGCTCCTTCAGTTCAGTTCAGTCGCTCAGTCATGTCCAATTCTTTGTGACCCCATGAACCGCAGCACTCCAGGCCACCCTGTCCATCACCAACTCCTAGAATTTACTCAAACTCATGTCCAGTAATCAATTCATTTTAGTTCAATTTCTCAGTCATGTCCAACTCTGTGACCCCGTGGACTGCAGCACACCAGGCTTTCCTATCCATCACCAACTCTGGAGTTTACTCAAACTCATGTCCATTGAGTAAGTGATGCCATCCAGCCATCTCTTCCTCTGTTGCCCTCTTCTCCTCCTGTCTTCAATATGTCCAAGCATCAGAGTCTTTTCCAACAAATCAGTTCTTCATATCAGGTGGCCAAAGTTTTGGAGCTTCAGCTTCAGCATCAGTCCTTCCAATGAATATTCAGGAGTGATTTCCTTTGGAGGGACTCTCAAGAGTCTTCTCCAAATGACAGTTCAAAAGAATCAATCCTAGGGTGCTTAGCTTTCTTTACAGTCCAACTCTCACATCCATACATGACTACTGGAAAAACCATAGTTTTGACTAGACAGACCATTGTTGGCAAAGGTTGGTCATAGCTTTTCTTCCAAGGAACAAGCATCTTTTAATTTCATGGCTGCAGTCACCATCTGCAGTGATTTTGGAGCCACCAGAAATAAAGTGTGTCACTGTTTCCATTATTTCCCCATCTATTTGCCATGAAGGGATGGGATCACATGCCATGATCTTAGTTTTCTGAATGCTGAGTTTTAAGCCAACTTCTTCACTTTCCTCTTTCACTTTCATCACGAGGCCTTTTAGTTTCTCTTTGCTTTCTACCATAAGGGTGCTGTCATCTGCATATCTGAGGTTATTGATATTTCTCCCAGAAATCTTGATTCTAGCTTGTGCTTCATCCAGCCCAGCATTTCTCATGATGTACTCTGGATATAGGTTAAACAAGCAGGGTGACAATACACAGCCTTGATGTACTCCTCTCCCTATTTGGAACCAGTCTGCTGTTTCATATCCAGTTCTAACTGTTGCTTCCTGACCTGCATACAGGTTTCTCAGGTGGCAGGTCAGGTAGTATGGTATTCCCATGTATGAAAATTAAGAATTTTCCACAGTTTGTTGTGATCTGCACAGTCAAAGGCTTTGACATAGTCAGTAAATCAGAAGTAGATGTTTTTCTGGAACTCTCTTGCTTTTTCAAAGATCCAATGGATGTTGGCAATTTGATCTCTGGTTCTGCCGCCTTTTCTAAATCCAGCTTGAACATTTGGAAGTTCATGGATGATGTACTGTTGAAGACTGGCTTGGAGATTTTTGAGCATTACTTTGCTAGCGTGTGAGATAAGTACAACTGTATGGTAGTTTGAGCATTCTTTGGCATTGCCTTTCTTTGGTATTGGAATGAAAACTAACCTTTTGCAGTCCTGTGGCCACTGCTGAGTTTTCCAAATTTGTTGGCATATTGAGTGCAGCACTTTCACAGCATCATCTTTTAGGATTTGAAATAGTTTAGCTGGAATTCCATTACCTCCACTAGCTTTGTTAGTAGTGATGCTTTCTAAGGCCCACCTGACTTCACACGCCAGTATGTCTGGCTCTAGGTGAGTGATCACACTATTGTGGTTATCTGGGTCATGAAGAATTTTTTTGTACAGTTCTTCTGTGTATTCTTGCCACCTCTTCTTAATAGCTTCTGTTAGGTCCATACCATTTCTGTCCTTTATGTGCCCATCCTTGCATGAAAAGTTCCCTTGGCATCTCTAATTTTCTTGAAGAGATCTCTAGCCTTTCCCTTTCTATTGTTTTCCTCTATTTCTTTGCACTGATCACTGAGGAAGGCTTTCTCATCTCTCCTTGCTATTCTTTGGAACTCTGCATTCAGATGCTTATATCTTTCCTTTTCTTCTTTGCCTTACTTCTCTTCTTTTCTCAGCTATTTGTAAGGCCTCCTCAGACAACCATTTTGCCTTTTTTGCATTTATTTTTCTTGGGGATGGTCTTGATCACTGCCTCCTGTACAATGTCATGAACCTCCGTCCATAGTTCTTCAGGCTCTCTATTTATCAGATGTAGTCCCTTGAATCTATGTGTCACTTCCACTGTATAATCATAAGGAATTTGATTTAGGTCATACCTCAATGGTCTAGCTGTTTTCCCTACTTTCTTCAATTTAAGTCCGAATTTGGCAATAAGGAGTTCATGATCTGAGCCACAGTCAGCTCCCGGTCTTGTTTTTGCTGACTGTATAGAGCTTCTCCATCATGGCTACAAAGAATACAATCGATCTGATTTCAGCATTGGCCATCTGGTGATGTCCATGAGTAGAGTCTTCTCTTGTGTTGTTGGAAGAGGGTGTTTGCTATGACCAGTGTGTTCTCTTAGCAAAATTCTATTAGCCTTTGCCCTGCTTCATTTTGTACTCTAAAGCCAAATTTGCCTGTTACTCCAGGTATTTCTTGACTTCCTACTTTTGCATTTCAGTCCCCTATAATGAAGAAGATGTCTTTTTCAGTTGTTAGCTCTAGAAGGTCTTGTAGGTCTTCAACTTCAGCTTCTTCAGCATTACTGGTCAGGGCATAGACTTGGATTACTGTGATAATGAATGGTTTGGCTTGGAAACGAACACAGATCATCCTATCATTTTTGAGATTGCATCCAAATACTCCATTTAAGAGCCTTCCCTGGTGGCTCAGATGGTAAAGCGTCTGCCTACAATGAAGGAGACCTGGGTTTAATCCCTGGGGAGGGAAGATCTCCTGGAGAAGTAAATGGCAATCCATTCCAGTATTCTTGCCTGGAAAATCGCATGGATGATGGAACCTGGTAGGCTACAGTCCATGGGGTCACAAAGAGTCGGACATGACTGAGAAGCTTCACTTTCACTCCATTTCAGACTCTTTTGTTGACCATGATGGCTACTCCATTTCTTCTAAAGGATTCTTGCCCACAGTAGTAGATATAATGGTCATCCAAAATCACTGCAGATGGTGACTGTAGCCATGAAATTAAAAGACAGTTACTCCTTGGAAGGAAAGTTATGACCAACCTAGATAGCATATTGAAAAGCAGAGACATTACTTTGCCAACAAAGGTCCATCTAGTTAAAGCTATGGTTTTTCCAGTGGTCATGTATGGATGTGAGAGTTTGGACTGTGAAGAAAGCTGAGCACTGAAGAATTGATGCTGTTGAACTGTGGTGCTGGAGAAGACTCTTGAGAGTCCCTTGGACTGCAAGGAGATCCAACCAGTCCATTCTGAAGGAGATCAGCCCTGGGATTCTTTGGAAGGAATAATGCTGAAGCTGAAACTCCAGTACTTTGGCCACCTCATGCAAAGAGTTGACTCATTGGAAAAGACTCTGATGCTGGGAGGGATTGGGGGCAGGAGGAGAAGGGGACAACAGAGGATGAGATGGCTGGATGGCATCACTGACCCGATGGACGTGAGTCTGAGTGAACTCTGGGAGTTGGTGATGGACAGGGAGGCCTGGTGTACTGCGATTCATGGGGTCGCAAAGAGTTGGACACGACTGAGCGACTGAACTGAACTGAACTGAATGTGCCTTGATTCATGGACCTAACATCCAAGTTCCTATGCAATATTGTTCTTTATAGCATCGGACTTTACTTCAATCACCAGTCACATCCACAACTGGGTGTTCTTTATGTTTTGGCTCCATCTCTTCATTCTTTCTGGAGTTATTTCTCCACTGATCTCCAGTAGCATATTGGGCACCTACCCATCTGGGGAGTTCATTTTTTAGTGTCTTATCTTTATGCATTTTCATACTGTTCATGGGGTTCTCAAGGCAAGAACACTCTAGTGGTTGGCCATTCCCTTCCCCAGTGGAACACATTTTGTTAGAACTCTCCACCATGACCCATCCATCTTGGGTTGCCCTACATGGCATGGCATATAGTTTCATTGAGTTAGACAATGCTGTAGTCCATGTGATCAGTTATATTAGTTTTCTGTGACTGTGATTTCCATTCTCTTGGCCCTCTGATGGATAAAGATAAGAAGCTTATGGAAGCTTCCTGATGGGAAAGACTGAGTGAGGGGGAAACTGGGTCTTGTTCTGATAAGCAGGGTCATGCCCAGTTCAGTTCAGTTGGGTTGCTCAGTCGTGTCTGACTCTTTGTGACCCTGTGAATTGCAGCACCCAGGCCTCTGTCCATCACCAACTCCAGGAGTTCACCCAAACTCTTGTCCATCGAGTCAGTGATGGCATCCAGCCATCTCATCCTCTGTTGTCCCCTTCTCCTCCTGCCTCCAATCCCTCCCAGCATCAGAGTCTTTTCCAGTGAGTCAACTCTTCGCATGAGCTGGCCAGAGTATTGGAGTTTCAGCTTTAGCATCAGTCCTTCTAAAGAACACCTAGGACTGATCTCCTTTAGAATAGATTGATTGGATCTCCTTGCAGTCCAAGGGACTCTCAAGAGTCTTCTCCAACACCACAGTTCAAAAGCATCAATTCTTCAGCGCTCAGCCTTCTTCACAGTCCAACTCTCACATCCATACATGACCACAGGAAAAACCATAGCCTTGACTAGACAGACCTTAGTCGGCAAAGTAATGTCTCTGCTTTTGAGTGTACTATCTAGGTTGGTCATAACTTTTCTTCCAAGGAGTAAGTGTCTTCTAATTTCATGGCTGCAATCATCATCTGAAGTGATTTTGGAGCCCCCAAAAATATAGTCTGACACTGTTTCCACTGTTTTCCCATCTATCTCCCATGAAGTGATGGGACCAGGTGCCATGATCTTCGTTTTCTTAATGTTGAGCTTTAAGCCAACTTTTTCACTCTCCTCTTTCACTTTCATCAAGAGGTTTTTTAGTCCATCTTCACTTTCTGCCATAAGGGTGGTGTCATCTGCATATCTGAGGTTATTGATATTTCTCCCAGCAATCTTGATTCCAGCTTGTGCTTCTTCCAGCCCAGTGTTTCTCATGATGTACTCTATGTATAAGTTAAATAAGTAGGGTGACAATATACAGCCTTGACGTACTCCTTTCCCTATTTGGAACCAGTCTGTTGTTCCACGTCCAGTTCTAACTGTTGCTTCCTGACCTGAATATAGGTTTCTCAAGAGGCAGGTCACATGATCTGGTATTCCCATCTCTTTCAGAATTTCCCACAGTTTCTTGTGATCCATACAGTCAAAGGCTTTGGCACAGTCAATAAAGCAGAAATAGCTATTTTTCTGGAACTCTCTTGCTTTTTCCATGATCCAGCAGTTGTTGGCAATTGATCTCTGGTTCTTCTGCCTTTTCAAAAACCAGTTTGAACATCTGGGAGTTCACAGTTCATGTATTGCGGAAGCCTGGCTTGGAGAATTTTGAGCATTACTTTACTAGCATGTGAGATGAGTGCAATTGTGAGGTAGTTTGAGCATTCTTTGGCATTGCCTTTCTTTGGGATTGGAATGAAAACTGACCTTTTCTAGTCCTGTGGCCACTGCTGTGTTTTCCAGATTTGCTGGCATATTGAGTGCATCACTTTCACAGCATCATCTTCCAGGATTTGAAATAGCTCAACTGGAATTCCATCACTTCTACTAGTTTGTTCACAGTGATGCTTTCTAAGGCCCACTTGGCTTCATATCCCAGGATGTCTGGTTTGGTGAGTGATCACACCATTGTGATTATCTTGGTCATGAAGATCTTTTTTGTACAGTTCTGTGTATTCTTGCCACCTCTTCTTAATATCTTCTGCTTTTGTTAGGTCCATACCATTTCTGTCCTTTATCAAGCCCATCTTTGTATGAAATGTTCCCTTGGTATCTCTAATTTGCTTGAAGAGATCTCTAGTCTTTCCCATTCTGTTGTTTTCCTTTCTTTGCATTGATTGCTGAGGAAGGCTTTCTCATCTCTCGTTGCTATTCTTTGGAACTCTGCATTCAGATGCTTATATCTTTCCTTTTCTTCTTTGTTTTATGCTTCTCTTTTCTTCACAGCTATTTGTAAGGCCTCCACAGACGGCCATTTTGCTTTTTTGCATTTCTTTTCCATAGGGATGGTCTTGATCCCTGTCTCCTGTACAGTATCACGAACCTCCATCCATAGTTAATCAGGCACTCTATCTATCAGATCTGGGCCCTTAAATCTATTTCTCACTTCCACTGTGTAATCATAAGGAATTTGATTTAGGTCATACCTCAATGGTCTAGAGGTTTTCCCTACTTTCTTCAATTTAAGTCTGAATTTGGCAATAAGGAGTTCATGATCTGAGCCACAGTCAGCTCCCAGTCTTGTTTTTGCTGACTGTATAGAGCTTCTCCATCTTTGGCTGCAAAGAATATAATCAATCTGACTTCAGTGTTGACCATCTGGTGATGTCCATGTGTAGAGTCTTCTCCTGTGTTGTTGGAAGAGGGTGTTTGCAATGACCAGTGCATTTTCTTGGCAAAACTCTATTAGCCTTTGTCCTGCTTTGTTCCGTGTTCCAAGGCCAAATTTGCCTGTTACCCCAGGTGTTTCTTGACTTCCTACTCTTGCGTTCCAGTCCCCTATAATGAAAAGGACATCTCTTTTGGGTGTTAGTTCTAAAAGGTCTTGTATGTCTTCATAGAATATCGTTCAACTTCAGCTTCTTCAGTGATACTGGTTGGGGCATAGACTTGGATTACTGTGATATTGAATGGTTTGCCTTGGAAATGAACAGAGATCATTATGTCGTTTTTGGGATTGCATCCAAGTACTGCATTTCAGACTCTTGTTGACCATGATGGCTACTCCATTTCTTCTAAAGGATTCTTGCCCACAGTAGTAGATATAATGGTCATGTCAGTTAAATTCACCAATTCCAGTCCATTTTAGTTTGCTGATTCCTTGAATGTCAATGTTCACTCTTGCCATCTCCTGTTTGACTACTTCCAATTTGCCTTGATTCACGGACCTGACATTCCAGGTTCCTATGCAATATTGCTCTTTACAACATCGGACGTTGCTCCTATTACCAGTCACATCCACAACTGGGTACTGTTTTTGCTTGGCTCCTTCCCTTCATTCTTTCTGGAGTTATTTCTCCATTGATCTCCAGTAGCATATTGGGCACCTGTGAACCTGGGGAGTTCCTTTTTCAGTATCCTGTTTTTGCCTTTTCATACTGTTCATGGGGTTCTTAAGGCAAAAATACTGAAGTGCTTTACCATTTCCTTCTCCAGTGGACCACATTCTGTCAGACCTCTCCACCATGACCTGCCCATCTTGGGTGGCCCCACATGGCATGGCTTAGTTTCATTGAGTTAGACAAGGCTGTGGTCCGTGTGATTAGATAGACTAGCTTTCTGTGATTATTGTTTGTATGTCTGCCCTCTGATGCCTCTCGCAACATCTACCATCTTACTTGGGTTTCTCTTACCTTGGACGTGGGGTATCTCTTCACGGCTGCTCCAGCAAAGTGGAGCCACTGCTCCTTACCTTGAATGAGGAGTATCTCCTCACAGCCGCCCCTCCTGACCCTGAACGTGGAGTAGCTCCTCTTGGCCCTAGGAAGTTCTTCTCAAGGGAAGGTACTACAAAATTTAGTCCCATCAACATCAGTTTCTTTTCTCAACTGCCAGGCACTGGAGAAGCTGGAGGATCTTCCCTTCAAGATTTCCTGACATGGCACCAGCTTCCTCAGTGCCTGGCATTGAGGCAAGAAACTGACGTTGATAGCTCATGCTCGGTAAATCTTTAATCCAAGTATCTGTTGATGGTTGGTGCTGTGTTCCCTCCCTGTTGTTTGACCTGAGGCCAAACTATGGTGGAGGTAATGAAGATAATGGTGACCTCCTTCCAAAGGTCCCATGCATGCACTGCTACACTGAGTGCCCCCAACCCTGGAGCAGGCTACTGCTGACCCATGCCTCTGCCGAACACTCCTGAGCACTCACAGGCAAGTCTGGGTCAGTCACATTTGGGATCACTGTTCCTTTCTCCTGGGTGCACACAGGTTTTGTTTGTATCCTCCAAGAGTCTGTTTCCCAATCCACTATAAGTTCTGTCAGTTCTGTGATAGGGTTAATGACGACCTCCTCCAAGAGGGCTTATGTCACACCCAGGTCTGCTGCATCCAGAAGCCCTGCATCTGTGGCAGCCCACTGCTGACCCAGACCTCCACAGGAGACACTCAAACACAGGTCTAGCTCAGTCTCTGTGGGGTGTCTGGAAGTAATTCTGCCCAGTAGCTATTTTCAAGACTTATTTTTCTTACAATCACATTTCTCCCAGAACTTTCATGCCACTAAATACCATCATACTAATCTCACAAAAATAAGAAAATAATGGATCTGGTACAGGTAAGGCATGATTCGTTGAAAACCAGCAAGGACTTGGGGAGATCTGATTATACCAATTTTCTGTACCCTTCTAAATAGAACAATTGTATTTCTCTGTCAAAGTATGGGAAACAAGACAACAGGGAAAAAATGCTATTAATTGTGAAAATAATTTTTTTTTATTTCTCAGAAATATGGCTGTCATATATTTTTATGCCAGATCCTAAGGCATGGGAATCACCCAGATTTCCACTCAGTTCCTCAAGCACAGAAGGGAAAATAATCAACTGTTATGGGAAATGGTGGGGCCCAACATCTGAAATAAAACACCTTGGTGCTGTTCTTTGAATTTTCAGATGTTTGGCAATATGTATATGCAGTATGCTTGATGAGATCTTGTACTGAGAATGTTAGAGGGGAAAAAGACTAAGTCTTCCAAAATGTAAAATTCAAGATACTATTTGACCTGCACTCTTTTACTTAGAACGCCTTTGCAGCTGTTGCTCTAGTTGAGCGAGCTGCTAGAATCTCTTGAGTACTACCTCACAATTTTTCATTGTTGTGCAATTGCTCGCTACCCCAACAAATGGGTTTTTTGGCAAAACATGCTGGAAGTTTTCCTCGTACCTCAAGGATGAGACTATTTCTTTTGAAATGCACACATTGAGAGGTGGGGAAGAAAACATCCAAGATGCAGAATTTATGGGTTTAATGAAATGTGAAAATTGGAAAAGAGAAACATCCCTTCTGAAGATGGCTTTAACTCATTAGCAAACTGGGTTAATTAAGAACTATTAAAGTCAGACAGATCCCTCTAAATGTGATGAAAATTTCTTTTTTTAATTACTATTTTTAAACAGAGTAGTTGTTTTGTGTTTGGCTGGGTTTGGGGTGGGTTTTTTGTTTATTTGGGACTTTTTAACATTTTGGTGCTGTCTTCCCTGGATGAAGCAAGGCATTCCCAGCCAAACAGTGTTGAGCTAATGCTCAGAAAGCAGAGTTTCCTTCTTCCCTCCTGAATCCACCTGCTCATGACCATAAGCCCAGCTCCAGGTGGGAAGGTGTTTAGAGCAGCAACTGGAGCAGAAGTGACATTGGAATGGTCACACTGAGCTGGTTTTGATTCTTTTATCATTTCATTTACATTGGCTTTCTTTAGGAAGCCTGTAAAATGCTGATTTTTTTTATTGAAATGCAATTAACAGACAATACAATTCATCTTTCAGAATGTACTCTGTATTTTGACAGTTTATGCAATCATGTAACCAATCCTGCAATCAAGGTAGAGAATACTTTCATCATCTTAAAAAGATCCTTCATGCTCCTTTGCATTCAATCCCCAGTCCTACTCTAGCCCCTGGCAACCAAAGATCTAATTTCTGTTTCTGCCTTTTCCAGAATGTCATATGTTGATAAATGGAATCATACAGTTTGAAACCTTTTGAATCTGACTTCTTTTACTTATCAAACTGCTTTTAAATTCAATAATGTTGGGCATAATGTAACAAATCCTGCAATCAAGGTAGAGAATACTTTCATCATCTTAAAAAGATCCTTCATGCTCCTTTGCATTCAATCCCCAGTCCTACTCTAGCCCCTGGCAACCAAAGATCTAATTTCTGTTTCTGCCTTTTCCAGAATGTCATATGTTGATAAATGGAATCATACAGTTTGAAACCTTTTGAATCTGACTTCTTTTACTTATCAAACTGCTTTTAAATTCAATAATGTTGGGCTTCCCTGGTGGTCTAGTGGTTAAGAATCTGCCTTGCAATGCAAGGGACACTGATTGCATCCCTGGTCAGGGAAGATCCTACATGCCATGGGAGCAACTAAGCCCGTGTGTCACAACTATTGAGCCCTCATCTTGGAGCCTGGGAACAGCCACTACGGAGCCCACCAGCCACAACTACTAGAGCCCATGTGCACTTAGGGTCTGTGCCCCACAACGAGAGAAGCCACCACAATGAGAAGCCTGCACACTGCAACTAGAGAACACGTGTGCAGCAATGAAGACCCAGCGCACTCAAAAATACTAAAACATAAATAAATAATTCAGTGATGTTGTGTATGTATTATTAGTTCATTCCTTATTATTGCTGAATAATATTCCATTATAATTATAAGAATGCACCAAAATTCATTTATCCCTACAGTACTTGGCTGCTTGGTTGTTTTTCAGATCAGTCGCTCAGTCGTGTCCGACTCTTTGCGACTCCATGAATCGCAGCACGCCAGGCCTCCCTGTTCATCACCATCTCCCGGAGTTCACTCAGACTCACGTCCATCGAGTCCGTGATGCCATCCAGCCATCTCATCCTCGGTCGTTTAGTTTGGGTTATTATGAATAGAACAGTTTAAAAAAAGAGAGAGAGAAAAGGTTTCTCTGTGGATATATAAAAACTGTCAAACTCTTCCCCTAAGAGGCTGTACCATTTTGCATTTCCACCAGTATATGTACGAGAGTTCCAGTTACTCAGCATTTTGCATTTTCAGTTGTTGTTATTTGAGCCATTATAACAGATGTGTAGTGGTACCACACTGTGCTTCTAAACTACATTTCTCCACCCACTAATGATACTGCCACCTAATGACACTGACATCTTTCCATGTGCTTATTTGCTATGTGTACCTCTGCTTTGATGATGTATCTCCTCAAACCTTTTACCCACATTAATGGTTTGTTGGTTTCCTTGAGTTTTGAGAGTCCTGAGTATTCTGGTTATAAACTAGGTATAATTTATTTAGTCCTCTACCTGTCCTGTGGTTTGTCCTTTTTCTCTCTTCATGATGTCATTTTAAGAACAGAAGTTTTAAATTTTGATAAAATCTAGTTTATCAACTTTTTAAATGGATTTTTTGGTGGCCTTTCTAGGAAATCTTTGCCTAAGTGAGTGTCAGGAAGAACGTTTCCCTATGTTTTATTCTAGAGATTTTATAGTTTTAAGCTTAAACTTAGATCCATTTCTAGGTAGCATTTGAATACAATCTGAGGCACTATCAATATGGATGACATTTTTTACAAATGGATGTTCCAATATCCCAGCACCATTCACTGAAAATGCCATCCTTTCTACTGTATAGTCTTGGCATATTTGCTGAAAATCAGTTAATATTTGTGTCTGTTTCTGTGCTGTCTGCTCTATTTAGTTGCTTTACACACCTACCCTTTTGCCAGTACCATGCTGTCCTGGTTACTGTAGCTTTATAGTAAGTCTTAAAATCAGGTACAGTTAGTCTATAACTTTTTTTTCTTTTTCAAAATTGTTTTGGCTATTGTAGATCCTTTGCCCTTCCATATAATTTTTAGGATCAGTTGGTTACTTTCTACAAAAATTCTCCTGGGATTTTGATTGGAATTATACCTAGTTTATGTAACAATTTGGGAGAAACTGACATTTTGACAAAACTGAGTTTTCTGATCCATAGGACAGCACTTTATTTAGATTTGTACTATTATTGTCATCAATAATTTTTAGTCTTTAGCATACAAATTTTGCATGTATTTTGTTAGGTTTGTCTTTTTAAATTGATTTTTGATTGGAGTATAATTTCTCTACAATGTTGTGTTAGTTTCTGTTGTACAACAATGAGAATCAGCTATATGTCTACATATATCCCCTCCTTCTTGAGGCTGCCTCCCACCCTTCTAGGTCATCACAGAGCACTGAGCTGGACTCCCTGTACTATACAAAAGCTCCCCACTAGCTAGCTATTTCACACATGGTAGCGTATATATGTCAACACTACTCTCTCAACCCATCCCACTTTCTCCTTCCCCCACTGTGTTCACAAGTCTATTCTCTATGTCTGCTGTTCAGTTCAGTTCAGTCGCTCAGTCGTGTCCGACTCTTTGCGACCCCATGAATCGCAGCACACCAGGCCTCCCTGTCCATCACCATCTCCCGGAGTTCACTGCAGTCACCATCTGCAGTGATTTTGGAGCCCCAAAAAATAAAGTCTGACACTGTTTCCACTGTTTCCCCATCTATGTCTGCTGTTAGGTTTATCTTTAAGTATTCTCTGAACCCATGGACTGTAGCCCACCAAGCTCCTCCGTCCATGGGATTCTCCAGGCAAGAATACTGGAATGGGTTGCCATTTCCTTCTCCAAGTATTCTCTGTACTGGATGCTATTTTAAACATACTTATTTTACATGTAAATTGAATGTACTTTCAAAAAATTTCTGTTTCCAATTGTTCCTTTCTAGTGTATAGAAACACAGCTGAGTTTTTAAATGTATTGCTCTTGTATTCTGAGAATTCACTAAATTTGCTTATAAGGTCTAACAGCTTTTTATTAGATTCTCTGGGATCTTTTATGTATACAGTCATGTCATCTGAGAGTATAAACAGTGTTAATTTTTTCTTTCCAAAACACACATCTTTTATTTGCCTTTCTTGCCTTATAATTTTTTAGAACTCCAGTGCAACGGAAATTCTTTCTTATTTCTGATCTTAGTGGGAAGATCTAAAAGTTAATCACCATTTTTTTGTTGTTGTTGATTTCTTTGGTAGATGCACTCTATCAGGCTGGGGAATTCCCTTCTATTCCTAGTTTGCTAAGAGTTCATTTATTTACTTATTTGATGAATAGATTTTGAATTTTATCAATCTTATTTACACCTATTGAAATGATAATAAGTTGTCTCTCTTTTCGACTGTCCATGTAACGAATTACATTGATTTTTCAAATGTTGAACCAGCCTTACCTTTTTGGGATAAACCTCAGTTGATCAGGTTTTATTAGACTTTTTCTATATTGCTGGACTCAATTTGTGAATACTTTGTTAAGGTCTTTCAGATATGTGTTTGTGAGGCATATTGGAGCACTATCAATAATGTTGGTTTCACAAATGTGTTGGGAAGTATTAGCTCCTCTCCAACTTTCTGGAAGACTTTTGAGCAGAATATGTTAAGTAGTATTCACCAGTAAAGTAATCTGACTTGGAGGATTTTTTAGGGGGACTGTAAATGTAGAGTCAATTTACAGGACTATTTCATTCATTTATTTTTTTTGTTGAGTTTTTTTCTTCTTTTTTTCCTGCTATTAGTTTGTATTTTTCAAAGTTTTTTTTTTTTTTTTTTTTAAAGCATGTTCAGCTTTAACACATGGACTAAGAAGATTGATTATTCTGTCTCACTGGAAAAACTTCTTTGAGAAATCTGAGCTTTAAAAAAAAAAAAAAAACACCCCAGGGTTAGTATATATGTCAAAGAAGATAAAGACTAAAAGTCACTGCATCATAACCTGTCAACATGAGCCCCTTTTTTCTGTTTAAGATGGTTCTGGCTAAAACTTACAACTTATTTGGCCTGAAACAAATATGATTAGAACAACTTCTACTTCCTAGATGAATTAATTAATTCAACAATAACGGATCAACACTTTGCTTTTCTGCTTCATACAAAGCACTTCGCAGCATACAAAGCAAAGAAGCCACCACCAAGGAGTTGCAATCTATCCAGGTAATCTACTGGAAATATCCATAAAACCAGGTATGATCAAGCACAAATCAATATACAGTGAAGTTTCTCTTGAAATGGTGAAGAAGCAGAAAGGAGCATATTGGAAATTTTATTTTAAAAGGTGAGTTTTGAACTGGATTTTCAAAAAATGGACAAATATTGGCAAGAAATAATAGGGATGATATTTCTGGTAGGCAGAGGGACACAGATTGAACTATCATTTTCAGGTCTTCAGCAAAAGATGACGGAAAAGTACAAGGAGCAAATTGCTGCAGAGAGATTCTAGGGCCATAGTCTAAGGAAGAGAACCAACTCACATGGCTAAATTCCCAGGCCAATTCTTTGAGGTCATTCTTCTTCTCAGTTTCCCGATGAAAGTATTAACAGAGCATTTAAACAACTTTCCCACAGTCACCCATGTCAATGGTAACTTGCCATTTGAACTCAGATCTAAGATCAGAACCAGACTTCTCTTTTGCAAGCTAAAGAAGTTCAGCAATGCCCAACCAGAGGTTCTCCAC
This sequence comes from Cephalophus harveyi, assembly GCA_006410635.1. Lineage (NCBI taxonomy): Eukaryota > Metazoa > Chordata > Mammalia > Artiodactyla > Bovidae > Cephalophus > Cephalophus harveyi. The sequence goes on from SJYT01014294.1 coordinate 81,324, forward strand.
TGCAGTGTTAGCATCTACTGTGAAGTGAACTGCAAGCAATTGGTTGCTAGTAATATGCATTCATCCACTCATTCAATAAATAAACACTGAATACTTTGCTGTTTGCCAGCACTGTGTTAAGTTGCCACAGATTCAGCAGCAAACAAACATTCATCCTACCATCATGAAGCTTATTTTCTAGTGATGAAAATAAGCACTGAAAAAGGTCAATATATGTGTACTTGAGACCTGTTTAGAAAGAAGAACATCACAGTGTGGAAGCATTAAAAAGGGTATGTATCTGACAAGAATATACAATGCAGAAAAGAACATCTCTTCGGCAAGTGGTGTTAGGAAAGCTGGACATCCGATGTAAATCAGTGAAGTTAGAATACTCCCTTACATCGTGCACAAAAATAAACTCAAAATTGCTTAAAGACTTACATAGAAGACATGATACCATAAAACTCCTAGAAGAGAACATAGGCAAAACAATTCTCTGACATAAATTGTAGCAATGCTTACCAAGGTCAGTCTCTCAAAGCAATAGAAATAAAAGCAAAAATAAACAAGTGGGACCCAATCAAACTCAAAAGCTTTTGCATAGCAAAGGAAACAATAAACAAAAAGAAAACACAATGTATGAACTGGGAAAAATATTTACAATCAATGCAACCAACAAGAGATTACTTTCCAAAATATACAAACAGTTCATACAATTCAATAACATAAAACCAAATTAACCCAATCAATAAAAGGGCAGAAGACCTAAAAAGACATTTTTCCAAAGAAGACAAAAAAGATAACGACAGGCACATGAAAAGATGTTCAGCATCTCTAATTGTTAAAGAAATGCAAATCAAGATTACAATGAGGTATCATTAACACCAGTCAAGACGGCCATCATTAAAAAGTCTACAAATAACAAATGTTGGAGACAGTGTAGAGAAAAGGGAACCCTCCTACACTGTTGGTGGGAATATAAATTGGCGCAGTCACTGTGGAAAACAGTATAGAGATTCCTCAAGAAACTAAAAATAGAGATGCTGTATGATCCAGCAATCCCATTCCTGGGCATATAACCAGGAAAAACTCTAATTCAAAAAGATACATGCACCCCATGTTCATAGCAGCACTATACAATAGCGCTGACATTGAAGCAACCTAAATGTCCATCAGTAGATAAATGGAAAAAAATGTGGTATGTATATATATATATATATGCAATGAAATATTACCCAACCATAAAAAAAGAATGAAACAATGCCATTTGCAGCAACATGAATGGACCTGCTGCTGCTGCTAAGTTGCTTCAGTTGTGTCCGACTCTGTGAGACTCCATATACGGCAGCCCACTAGGCTTCTCCATCCATGGGATTTTCCAGGGAAGAGTACTGGAGTGGGGTGCCATTGCCCTCTCCTGAATGGACCTGAAAAGTGAAAGTGAAAGTGAAGTCGCTCAGTCGTGTCCGACTCTTTGCGACCCCGTGGACTGTAGCCCACCAGGCTCCTCTGTCCATGGGATTCTCCAGGCAAGAATACTGAAGTGGGTTGCCATTTCCTTCTCCAGGGGATCTTCCCAACCCAGGGATCAAACCCAGGTCTCCTGCATTGCAGGCAGACACTTTAACCTCTGAGCCACCGGGGAAATGGACCTAGAGATAATCATATTAAGAGAAGTGGTAATTCTGCCAACTATGCCGATAGTCTTGCTGTTTCTCACTGTTCACTGCACCCAGGGTAGGCAAGGCACAAGCAGGGAACCTGGAGGAAAACTCAAGGAGTCCTAGGAACTGCAAACACATTTATTCTCTCCTGATTGGCATGACAGCGATAGCAGCAGACACGATGCATTCTCTCCTCTTGTTCTTGACCCAGCAGACACAGCTGTAGCACGCCTATACCACCACACCACCAAAGTTCAACAATAATGCAGCCATAACAGAGCCCCAAAGGCTTTTTCAGGTGGAGCTTGTATGTGCTTGGGTCGCACAGAGTCTGACACGACTGAAGAGACTTAGCAGCAGCAGCAGAATAAAAGTAGACCGTAACCAAGCAAGTACCTCGTGACACACATGCACAGTACTATAAGAGATTTCAGCTGTTGCACAGTCATTATTTACAAAACATAAAAGATAGGAGACTGAAAAATGAACTCCCAAGGTTGGTTGGTGCCCAATATGCTACTGGAGAAGAGTGGGAAGTAACTCCAGAAAGAATGAAGAGATGCAGCCAAAGCAAAAACAATACCCAGTTGTGGATGTGAATGGTGATGGAATAGGGTTTGATGCTATAAAGAGCAATAGTGCATAGGAACCTGGAATGTTAGGTCCATGAATCAAGGTAAACTAGAAGTGGTCAAACAGGAGATGGCAAGAGTGAACATCAACATTTCAGGAATCGGGGAACTAAAATGAATGAATTTAACTCAGATGACCATTTTATCTACTACTGTGGGCAAGAATCCCTTAGAAGAAATGAAGTAGCCATCATAGTCAACAAAAGAGTCTGAAATGGAGTACTTGGATGCAATCTCAAAAACGGCAGAATGATCTGTGTTCGTTTCCAAGGCAAACCATTCATTATCACAGTAATCCAAGTCTATGCCCTGACCAGTAATGCTGAAGAAGTTGAAGTTGAACTTAGAAGACCTTCTAGAACTAACACCCAAAAAAAGACATCCTCTTCATTATAGGGGACTGGAATGCAAAAGTAGGAAGTCAAGAAACACCTGGAGTAAAAGGCAAATTTGGCCTTGGAGTACAGAATGAAGCAGGGCAAAGGCTAATAGAGTTTTGCTAAGAGAACACACTGGTCATAGCAAATACCCTCTTCCACAACACAAGAGAAGACTCTACACATGGACATCACCAAATAGTCAATGCTGAAATCAGATCGATTTTATTCTTTGCAGCCATGATGGAGAAGCTCTATACAGTCAGCAAAAACAAGACCGGGAGCTGACTGTGGCTCAGATCATGAACTCCTTATTGCCAAATTTGGACTTACATTGAGGAAAGTAGGGAAAACCTCTAGACTATAGAGGTATGATCTAAATCAAATCCCTTATGATTATATAGTGGAAGTGACAAGTAGATTCAAGGGATTACATCTGATAGACAGAGTGCCTGAAGAACTATGGACGGAGGTTTGTGACATTGTACAGGAGGCAGTGATCAAGACCCATCCCCAAGAAAAAGAAATGCAAAAAGGCAAAATGGTTGTCTGAGGAGACCTTACAAATAGCTGAGAAAAGAAGAAAATATGTGAACCGTGAACTTCCAGGTGTTCAAGCTGATTTTAGAAAAGGCAGAGGAACCAGAGATCAAATTGCCAACATCCGCTGGATAATCGAAAAAGCGAGAGAGTTCCAGAGAAACATCTACTTTTCCTTTATTGACTATACCAAAGCCTTTGACTGTGTGGATCACAACAAACTGTGGAAAATTCTTAATTTTTACAGATGGGAATACCATACTACCTGACCTGCCTCCTGAGAAATCTGTATGCAGATCAGGAAGCAACAGTTAGAACTGAACATGGAACAACAGACTGGTTCCATATAGGGAAAGGAGTATGTCAAGGCTGTATATTGTCACCCTGCTTATTTAACCTATATCCAGAGAACATCATGAGAAATGCCAGGCTGGATGAAGCACAAGCTGGAATCTTGTGCTTTGATTGCCAAAACAAATTAACAATAACCTCAGATATACAGATGACACCACCCTTACAGCAGAAAGCGAAGAGGAACTAAAGAGCCTCATGCTGAAAGTGAAAGAGGAGAGTGAAAAATTTAGTTTAAAACTCAACATTCAGAAAACTAAGATCATGGCATCTGGTCCCATCACTTCATGGCAAATAGATGGGGAAACAATGGAAACAGTGACAGATTTTATTTTGGGGGGCTCCAAAATCACTGCAGGTGGTGAATGCAGCCATGGAATTAAAAGACACTTACTCCTTGGAAGAAAAGCTATGATCAATCTAGACAGCATATTAAAAAGCAGAGACATTACTTTGCCAACAAAGGTCCATCTAGTCAAATCTATGGTTTTTCCAGTAGTCATGTATGGATGTGAGAAGTGGACTATAAAGAAAGCTGAGCACCGAAGAATTGATGCTTTTGAACTGTGGTGTTGGAGTAGACTCTTGAGAGTCCCTTAGACAGCAAGAAAATCCAACCAGTCCATCCTAAAGGAAATCAGTCCTGAATATTCATTGGAGGGACTGATGCTGAAGCTGAAACTCCAATACTTTGGCCACCTGATACCAAGAACTGACTCATTTGAAAAGACCCTGATGCTGGGAAAGATTGAAGGCAGGAGGAGAAGGGGACAACAGAGGATGAGATGGTTGGATGACTTCACCCACTCAATGGACATGAGCTTGAGTAATTCTGGGGTTTGTGATGAACAGCGAAGCCTGGCGTACTGCATTCCATGGGGTTGCAAAGAGTCAGACACGACTGAGCAACTGAACTGAAATGAACAAAACATAGTGAGAGCAAGAGGGCGTGGGGCCAGAGAGCTTGACAACACCATCTTGGCTAATTTGCTCTTTCCTTACAAGAAGTCAGTCAGATAAACACAAATATCATATAATATCACTTTTATGTGGAATCTAAAAAAAGGTTACAAATGACCTTATCTACAAAATGGAAATGGACTCACAGACATAGAAAACAAACTTATGATTACCGGGCAAGGAAGGGATAAATTAGGAGTTTGGGATTAACATACATGCACTATTGCATATAAAATATATTTTAAAAAGGACCTACTGTGTAGCACAGGGAACTATATTCAATATCATTTAATAAACTATAATGGAAAATAATTGGAGAAAGAATATATATCCATATGTATATATGGTAGCTCAGCTGGTAAAGAATCTGCCTGCAGTATAGGAGACCCTGCTTTGATTCCTGGGTTGGGAAGATTCCCTGGAGAAGGGATAGGCTTCTATCCCTTCCAGTAGAATACCCACTCCAGTGTTTTTGAGTTTCTCTGGTGGCTCAGACAGTAAAGAATCTGCCTGAAATGTGGGATATCGGGATTCCATCCCTGGGTTGGGAAGATCACCTAGAGAAGGGCATGGCCCACCCCAATATTCTTGCCTGGAGAATCCCACAGACAGAGGAACCTGGCGGGCTACAGTCCTCCACGGGGTCACAAAGAGTTGGACACAACTAGTGATTAAGTACACACACAGCACATATATGACTGAACCACTTTGCTGTACACCAGAAACTAATGCAACATTATAAACCAATTATACTTCAATTTAAAAAGTGAGGGTGGAGGGACATAACCCTATCTGGAGGCCTTTGTAAAGAAGTTACAGAAAGCTGAAATTTGAAGTAATTAGCTGTGTGTGTGTGGTGTGTGGGTGTGGTGTGTGGGTGTGGTGGGTGTGTGGGTGTGGCACTGTTTCAGCAGCAGAAGGAACAATAATAAAACATCATACCTTATGTCTTGGGAAATTATTGTAGCATTTTTAGCAAAGGAATAACACAACAAATTCTTCAGATATAGAGTCTTAAAAATTCATTCTGATTGCTTGGTGAAGAATAGACCTTAGGGGCAGCATGCCAGAGATCATTGAGAGAAGGACTGCAGGACTAGGAAGAGAGAACAGGGTGGCAAAGGTCAGCCTTCCTTGAGAGCTAGTTTGAACTGGATGTGGAACTTGACAGAAAGAAAGGAACCAAGGACAAGTTCCAGATTGGTGACATTTACAACAAGACTGCTGGTAGTGTGCCCTTTACCTAAATTAGGAGAATTCAAAAAGAATAAATGTAGGATTATGGGAAGGTGGTAGGCAGATGATAAGCTCAGTTGAGGAAAGTTGAATTGGATGTGTAGTAGTTAAAAGTATGGCCCATGAAGTCAAACTATCTATCCCAGCACTACCATTACAGCTGTATGACCACAATAAGTTATTCATCCTCTCTGGATCTCAGTTTCTTCATCAATAAAATGGTGATAATGATAGTACCTCCTTCATACAATTATTATTAAGATTAAAATTAGTTGCACATGTAGAGCTCTGTTTTAGTACAACACCTCAGCTTTATTTGGAACTATTATGGGACTTTGAGATGTTAAACAGCTGAATGTATTGCTTCAAATGTCAAGAAAAGAGTAGGGTCATTATAGGACGGAGCTTCCTTGTGTTTGAGGGGGGACATGTAACTAAGTTGGAGTACTTATTAATAAATAGGCAGCGCAAGAATCTCTTGCCCTGAGGCATAGAGGGGCTGATAATGTTTGAGAAGAAAATGACTCCCTCCAAGGTCCCTGAATAATTACAACAAAAAAGCCTCCATGCCAACCTCAGGCAGATATGTAGCATAAGTGAGAAATGAATCTTTAAGTCAGTGCTTCAGGACTGTCTGTTATTACAGCATAACCTAGTCTGTACTGACTGACACATCAATGAGCTATTTTATTATGAAAATGACATGCAAACACTGAGAAGCTGTGGGTCTGAGTAAAAGATTTTATATGTTTAAAGTAGATTTATATTCTGCATATTACTTCCTCTGGAGATGGATTTCCTTCTAAGTATGGGTCTATACTATACTTTGCAATCTAAAGAAAAAGCTGCTTGCACTATTTAAAATAGCCAAGATTTAGAAGCAAAATAAGTGTCCATTGACAGATGAATGAGTAAAGATGTGATATACATACAATAGAATATTATTCAGCCATAAAAAGGAATGTAATAATGCCATTTGCAGCAACATAAATGGACATAAAGATTATTACACCAAGTAAAGTCAGATAGATAAATATATGATATTGCTTATATGTGGAATCTTAAAAAAATGTTATAAATGAACTTATTTACAAAAAAGAAACAGACTCACAGACTTAGAAAACAAACTTAAGGTTACCAAAGGGGAAAGTGGAGAAGGGATAAATTAGGGGTTTGGGATTAATATATACACATTACTATATATACAAAGGATAAACAACAAGAACTAATACACACACATTACTATATATACAGTGGATAAACAAGGACTTATTATACAGCACAAGGAACTATATTCAATACCTTATAAGATTCAATAATGGAAAAGAATCTTGAAAATAATATATTTATATATATGTATGTATGCTGCTACTGCTGCTAAGTTGCTTCAGTTGTGTCCAACTCTGTGCGACCCCATAGACGGCAGCCCACCAGGCCCCCCTGTCCCTGGGATTCTCCAGGCAAGAACACTGGAGTGGGTTGCCATTCCCTTCTCCAATGCATGAAAGTGAAAAGTGAAAGTGAAGTCGTTCAGTCATGTCTGACTCTTAGCGACCCCATGGACTGCAGCCTCCCAGGCTCCGCCGTCCATGGGATTTTCCAGGCAAGAGTACTGGAGTGGGGTGCCACTGCCTTCTTCAATATGTATGTATACATATATATATGGCTGAATCGCTTTGCTATAGGCCTGAAACTAACACAACATTGTAAATAAACTATATTTCAGTTTTTAAAAAACAGTTTTTAAATAAAATCAAGAAGCTGTTTGTCTTATAGTGACATGTAGGCTTGTGACTGAGGAGTTGCTACTAGAATGTTACAATCTGAGACCACAGGAAAAACATGTAGGCCTGATTTTTACTTCATAATGGGAAAAGCATGAAGAGAAGCTCAACGAGGTTTGGCACAGCTCAACTTATCTCATGTTTAAAACTACTCAACACAAACTTTGAGAAATTAGAAACGAGGAAACTGTTCTTTTCTCTATGATTCAGAAGATAGAAACGTAAGGAAGTGACCCTCTTTGTGTCTGTTGCACAAAGCGGGACAGCTGGGTTCCGCTATGGTTTCCTTGAAGGCAAAGCTCCAGCTGTGGTAGGCAATGAGGGCTCTCCTGTTAGCAGAGGACGTTCCCACTCAGGCACCCTGGGAAAAGGGCGATCCAGGGACTGAGAGAGGGAAGGCAGAGCTTAAGCTGGAGATGAGGGGAAAGTCCTTCTTAGGGCTTTACTCTCAGGCGTGGAGACCTGAATAGCCAGACGCACGGGAGCGAGTGCAGCTAGCACCCTTGGCAGGGTAGCTGGCTGGCAGCTAGTTGGAAAAGAAACCCTACAGCCACGGAATCACTAAGTAAGGCATCCCCAAATGATGGTGGGCTGCGATAGATGGCTCCAAGAGCCTCTATATTTAATAACATTTCTTTGCTTTCATTTCCTATTTCCTGGGCTTCTAGTAAAAGTTGTGGTTAACATCAAAACCTGGTTTTCCCAGAAATCCCACTACTGGGCATATACCCTGAGAAAACCATAATTCAAAAGACACATGTACCCCAGTGTTCATTGCAGTCCTATTACAATAGCCAGGATATGGAAGCAACCTAAATATCCATCGATAGGTGAATGAATAAAGAAGTTGTGATACATATACACAATAGAATATTGCTCAACCTTAAAAAGGAACAAATTTGAGTCAGTTGAACCAAGATAGATGAAACTAGAGCCTGTTATATAGAGTGAAGTAAGTGAGAAAGAGAAAACAATATCATCTATTAACAGGTATATATGGAATCTAGGAAAATGGTATTAGTGAACCTACTTTCAGGGAAGGAATGGAGGCACAGACATGGAGAACAGACTTATGGACACAACAGGGAAAGAAGAGGGTGGGAGGAACTGAGAAGAGCATTGAAACATTTACATTACCATATGTCAAATGGATAGCTAGTGGGAAGTTGATGGAGAAGGCAATGGCACCCCACTCCAGCACTCTTGCCTAGAAAATCCCATGGACAGAGGAGCCTGGTGGGCCGCAGTCCATGGGGTCGCTTAGAGTCAGACAAGACTCAGCGACTTCCCTTTCACTTTATACTTTCATGCATTGGAGAAGGAAATGGCAACCACTCCAGTGTTCTTGCCTGGAGAATCCCAGGAACGGGGGAGCCTCGTGGGCTGCCATCTATGGGGTCGCACAGAGTCGGACACGACTGAAGTGACTTAGCAGCAGCAGCAGCAGTGGGAAGTTGATAACACAAGGAGCTCAACCCGGCGCTCTGTGACAATCTAGAGGGGTAGGTTGGGTGGGGAGGGAGGGAAGTTCAAGAGGGAGGGGTATATGTCCACTTGTGGCTGATTCACATTGCTGTACAGCGGGAACCAACACAACACTGTGAAACAATTATCCTCCAATTAAAAGAAAAAAAGAAAACAAGCAGAAATCTGGTTTCAGTGTGACTGGGAGGAATTAAGGAAAAGGTCTGTGTCTGTGCTTCATGCGGTAATAAAGGGGTAACTCACCTTGAAGTCAGCACGGCAGGGGTGGCATCGATCTGTGTCCAGGACAGGGATCAATGGGTTGCAACTGAAGGACAGCCGAGGACAAGCAGAGGGCTGGGAGCCCATGTAAAGCACTCCCGAAGACTCCCTGGAAGAAGTTAGAAGGAACCTGAGAAGGGCAACCTGCCCTCACGCAGGTGGAGACTATCAATCAGGAGGCAGTAGGTTAAACCATGACCTCATTTGCACTGGTGAGGCCAGAGGGATATGGGTTACAAACATCATCCAGAGAGTACACCTCTTCGGGACCAGAGGCTCTGTGGGAGTTTGTCTGCCAAGTGGAAATTGCTGGCACATGTATCAGGTGAAAAACATTTGAGATGTTCTCTTCTAGGCAATGGGGAACCTCTGTGGGCTTTCACGCAGGGAAGTGAGGAGATGAAAAGAAGATTTTGAATTTTTACAATTTTTGAGTATCATCAGAGTGAACAAAGGCTTGTTTTTCAATAACTATCCTATTAAGAAAGTTATAAATATTGTAAGAGAAATGTGTTTTCAGTGGAAATGAGACAGTAAATCAAGCTTGAAGCTTATGAGTTTAGTTAAGTGGAATGCAGGTGAAACAGAACCTCAATAAATCAGGAATTCCAACCTGAATGGAAGCAGTTTGTTAATTAAAGCTCACAGCCCAGTATAAGATTTACACAATTCTTAAGTGACACTATGGAAATACATCCTCTTCCCAAGAAACTCTGCTCTTCTTACTAAACAATAGGATAAATCATGATCTCCCTATGGTACTTTTAGGATTGCCAGTGTTTCCCACAAAGTCTGCAAATGGCCTGGACATGCTCATGTCAATTCAGGGAACAAAATTCACAGCTATAATTTGCTCAGTTTTCAACTTTGAAGCAGCAATCGCACAAATCTCAAACTGTAGATGTTGAGCAAAAGTAGGTGAAAGGGGGACTGAGGAGACAAGAAAAGAAGAGTGGAATGCAGTTTTCTGTGGAGCAAGGGTGCCCAAGGGTGAAATAACTGAGGGCAAAAAGACAAAAGTCACCCATACTCAAACTAGAAACGAAGTGAAGCAAACGTCTGATGCAGGAGCCAGTGTGCTTACAGTGGAATTGCCTTATATCCGTGTTTAACTTATTGAAGTTCAACCACATGCAGTAAAGGAAACCACATAGATAAAGGGAAAGAGGCAGAAACAACTTACGTAGGTATAGCTGATTTTGCACACTCTTCCAGCTCAATGAACCATGCTCTGCAGTGAGACCAAGAAGGGCAACAGGAGTCTGGCTTTTCCTGAGCTTGTAAGTGTCTCTCAGTGTGGGTGCATCTGTGTCAGTCCTTCAGTTGTCTCCGACTCTTTGCGATCCATGGACCGTAGCCTTCTAGGCTCCTCTGTCCATGGAATTCTTCAAGCAAGAATACTGGAGTGGGTTTCCATTCCTTTCTCTAGGGGATCTTCCCAAACCAGGTATCAAACCCGGGTCTCCTTCATTGCAGGCAGATTCGAAATGAAGAAATGAAATGAAGTCGGTGTGCATCTGACTGCACAGAGTATGAATCTAGGGTTTAAAGATGTGTATTTTTTAAAACAACATAGTTCTTATATTCAAGCCAACTACTTCACCAGATGCCCAATGTGATGGAGCTCAAGGACATGGAGGAAAATGGGAAATCCTATTAGTGGATTAATTAAAAGATGTATGTTAGTCTCTGTATTGGATAGGATGCAGGCATATAAGCAGAACCACAATCTGTGAGACAGAATAAGGAACATAAGCATTAGACCTTATACAATTATGGAAGTTGGTAAAAGGTTTATGGAAAGCTGTTGTCCAGGCATCGGGAAACGGGCCTGAAGTTGCCATAGGTCAGGAAGACTGGCAGTGAGAAGGAAAACTGGTTGTGAAGTGAGGGAGGGCAAGGATAATCTGGAACCTACAAGGGTAAACAGGAACCCAAAGAACAAGATGGAACCTGTTATCTATCTCTTACCGTCTCTAGACTTGATGAGGCTGGTGGTCCATAGAAGCAGGTGGTGCCTTTCACTGTCGATCACTTGGTCCAGGACTGAGGGAAGCTAACGGAGATCTGGGTGAAATTGAAGGGGCCACAGGCCCAGCTGCAGCCCCACTGCCAACAAGATTAGACATAGATAGCAACAGCAAGCATATCTGCTATGGCAACCAGGGCCTCAACTCACCCTCACAAGCATCATGGCTGCCATTTCCCATCTGCCTTTCAAATCACATGCAAGGCAACCACAATGGCCAACCCTAATCCAGAAGCAGACGTGGACAGGAATTCTAGGAAAAGTGGTTTCAGTTTAGCAGAACAGACACACGTCTCCAACACTAAGCTTCTAAGGAATTTCCAAGGATGCTGCTGATGAAATGCTTACCTTGCCTGCCGTCTTTAGACATACCCCTTGTTAAGATGTAACTCCACTAATCAGAGTGACGCACACTAACGTTATCAGTGGGAAATCTGCCGTGCACTTAGGCTACAACATTATAGCTGGAACATGCTTTCCCTCTCTTCTATCATTAAGGCAATTATGGTCTCCCTACTGAGAATACAATTAAGTCTACAGGTATGATGTTATCATCATTCTTCCCAGAGAGCCTCAGTGTTTGAAAAGATTTTTAAATATAAACTTTTTTCCATATGTGTTGTGCTTTTTAAAACATAACTTGAAAAACTCTTATTTGTTGCCATTGATCTGCCAACCTGACATTTGTTACACACAAAAAAACTCTTTAAAAAAATTTTTTTATTTTATTTTACTTTACAATACTGTATTTGTTTTGCCATACATCAACATGAATCTGCCACGGGTGTACATATGTTCCCAATCTGAACCCCCCTCCCACCTCCCTCCCCATACCATCTCTCAGTGCACCAGCCCCAAGCATCCTGTATCCTGCATTGAACCTAGACTGGCAATTCGTTTCTTATATGATAGTATACATGTTTCAATACCATTCTCCCAAATCATCCCATCCTCTCCCTCTCCCACAGAGTCCAAAAGACTATTCTATACATCTGTGTCTCTTTTGCTATCTTGCATACAAGGTTATCATTACCATCTTTCTAAATTCCATATATATGTGTTAGTATACTGTATTGGTGTTTTTCTTTCTGGCTTACTTCACTCTGTATAATCGGCTCCAGTTTCATCCACCTCATTAGAACTGATTCAAATGTATTCTTTTTAATGGCTGAGTAATACTCCATTGTGTATATGTACCACAGCTTTCTTATCCATTCATCTGCTGATGGACATCTAGGTTGCTTCCATGTCCTGGCTATTATAAACAGTGCTACAGATGGCTAACAAACATATGAAAAGATGCTCAACATCACTCATTATCAGAGAAATGCAAATCAAGACCACAATGAGGTACCATTTCACACCAGTCAGAATGGCTGCGATCCAAAAGTCTACAAGCAATAAATGCTGGAGAGGGTGTGGAGAAAAGGGAACCCTCTTACACTGTTGGTGGGAATGCAAACTAGTACAGCCACTATGGAGAACAGTGTGGAGATTCCTTAAAAAACTGGAAATAAAACTCTTTTTAAGCCCGAGTAACACTAAGAACTATAACTTTCCTTTTTCTTTTTGTTTCCCAAAGTGTTTGTATTGGTAAAACTTCCAATATTCATAACTCTGAGATTTGATACTTTTCTGGAAAACAATTCCATTATGGGAAAAGGTTATGGCACTTTATTCCCCTTAAGTCATGATTTACACAAGTATATGCTCTATCCCAGTAATTTCTCAGAGTGCCCAAGAGCTTAGTGATAGCTGAATTCTGAGTAAGCCATTAGCTTGGATGACCATTAACTAATAACTGCTATTATATGCTCTTTAATGATATGGTGAACTCATCAAGGTCAGGGCCATGCCTCATCCATATTTGTATTCAAAGCACCTGGCATCTACTAAGCACTCAATAAATATTTATCAAAAGGCTGAATGTTTTTGTTTTTGTTTTGTGGGATTTTAAATGTTTGTCTGTAAAACCCTGACTCTGGATGAAAGACTGAGATCCAGAACTTCAAATGCTAGGTGAATATAGAAAACACAATTGAGATCAGTAACAAAGAAAGAGAGTTATTCTCAATCTCTTTGCCCTTATTCATTTCCATCAAAAACTGTTTCTTGGTTATATACTATATATCAAGCCTTGCATCGATTATAGAAAAATCAAAATAAATGAGACAGAGGCCTCACACTCAAGTATTTCACAGTCTTCTGGCCTAAAGACACAGAGGCAAATAATTAACTGTATGCAGGGTGATTGCTTTAAACAGAGATGTGTATAGAGAGCAAGAAGGGAAGAAATATATTTTTTAATTAAAATTTTAAACTACCCAAAAAAAGGTGGACGGAGTTCCAGTACTGACTGAGAGGTGCATAAACGGTATGGTTCTATTTTTTACTTTCAAAATTCAAGTGCCCAGTGTGCGGGCAGGGGGAGTTTACTAGACTCCACACCTCCTTACAGCTCAGGTCCACCCACAGTTTAAGGAAATTAGTGCTTATTAACATACCTGAGCCTGTAAAACCAGAATAGTCACTTGGATATGGTTTTCCAAACAGAACTCAGGAGGTAGTCATTCATTCCAGTGAAGTGTTTCTCAGATGCACACAGTGGAGTATTGTATAACTGCAGTAAGAAGAATTGAGTTTTTGTCTGTTGTTATTCACTTATTTGTCTAGTCCCTACAGAGCACCTGCCAGGACTGATGGATTCCTGATTGGTTACCAGGCATGAAGCTGAGGACCAGTGATTGCTAAAATCAAGGAGCTTGAGCGGGATGATAAATTCAAAAGAATATGACAATGTCTAAGCAGATAATAATGGCACAATATTAAAAACAAAACAAACAAACAACCTTGGGGAGAGTTTGGTAGACCTTCAGAAAGGAGATATTTCTACTGAATCTTGAAGACTAACTAGCAGTCACTCCACCAAAAGCAAACCCTTCCACAGATAATTGATAAGATTTCACCAAGAGTAATTTCAGGTAGCACTTTTAATGACTTTGTAATCATCCTCTTTAGGTACTGATTGACCCTACGGGTAGCCAGTGAAGCAAATTCTCCAGTACCACTATGAAGTTTCTGTGGAATTTTGTGCGGTTCTAAAAGAATTGGGACCAAGCAAGACATCCAAATACATGTATTGAATCACTGTGTTAACTGACTATATAAAAAGTGAAACTATAGCTAAGAGAACATGAGAAGGTCAGGTCTGACTTACCTTCAAACACCATTCTTATTTCTCTAGTAGCAAAAGATCAGCCTCCCCAAGAACATACTTGGATCTACCAAATTAACAAGTATTTACTTGATGGCTAGTCTATGTAAATTATCTAGGCTCTGTGAGCTTCATAAAAGAAAATTTTCAAATGAAAAAAGTACCCATATTCTAGGGGGTAAGGACAGCCTTCCACATGGCCTTTATAGGACCAATAAAAGGGATGGTTCAGTTGCCAATTATGTTTCCCCCCCAACACAATTCATTCATTTATTTCTCCTATATGTCTTATTTCTGATTTTATGTTCTATAAGCCTTTTTATTTTACAGATTTTTTTCTAACTATCCTCTGGTTTGGAAATCCCAGAAACTCAGTAAGTACAATATGGGGCGCATTAACTCCTTAGACACCCCATTCTGTTATTTACCAATTTGTTTTAATTAAAATCTCCATTAACTTTTCCTTCATCAGCATATAAATCATAAATTGCAATCAATTGCTGAATAGAATAAAATCTTGCTTATAACTGATTAAACAACTTAATAAATGATTTTGCCGGTCCTTTTTATTCTTAGTTCTACAGAGCTGCTTTCTAATTATTTCACAGTTTAGTAACTTTTACTAAATGTAGTAAAGTAACTTTTAAAAGTAAGCAGTTACAAAAGATTAAGTTTCCAAATAAATAGATCAAACCCTGCAGTAGAGTCAACTCATTTATTTATACCTGGGTGCACATCTAGGCATAACAAGACACATAATTGAGAGAGCAGCTAAATTAGGTAATGCGTTAAAGGTTTGTTCGAAGTTCCATTTGAGACACATACATGTGGAAATCATAGAAGCTATTATTTGAATAACATACATCAAAAGTTGTGCAGCACAATAGAGAGTATATAGATTCCAGTAACTCCCCTAATAACAAAGGAGATGTATTTCAATTATTTGACCTTGTGGTCAGAGATCTCATTACCAGAGGTAAAAGTCCTAGAAATCCTAGATATGTCTTCCAGAATATTCTTTCCTTGTGTCAGAGAACTTCCTACCCTGAACTTTTAGCAACATGAGAGAGAATACTGGGCCTCTTTAGCCTTTTTGAGAGGGACCTTATGCTTGTTTTAGGAAAACTACTTAAATTGCAACAATAATAAAAAAATTAAGACCAAAAATGTATTGAGCTATTATTATGTTCCAGGAACTTCATAGACATGGTCATTGTTAATCCTAACAACAACTCTCCCACAGAGATATTAGTAATTATTCCAATTTTACAGGTGAGATCATTAAGGTCCAAAAAGCTTAAGAAATTTGCCGAAGACCCACAGCCACAGCACGTTAGAGCCAAAACTCAAGCACTAGTCTGTCTGACTTAAAAGCCGAAACTCCCAACACTTCTCCAAGCCATAGGGACTGATGTTTTACAACCCAGATATTACTTATCTCCAAGTGAGGCCTGCAGTCTCCAAGAGCCTGAGGTCTCAGCCAGCCCCTGAGCTCTCTCTACGCTACCTGCAAAAGATCTGGACCTGCCACAGTGCTCCTCCTTCTTCCTGGCTGACAGGGCCCAGCACTGAGGTTTTAGAGGGTACAATTAAAAATACCCCCCTTCCCCACTCAGGTTTAGAACTAATTAAGAGACCAACTCAGGAACTGGAAGATAGGAAAGTCAGCTCTACTACCACAAGGACTGCATGAGAGGACAAAACTGAGGAACGTAACCAAACAGGCTCACTCAAGCTCTCTGCACCCAGTGTCCCCCTCCCACCCCTAGATGTTAGGACCCAAGGCCAATGAAGGCTTGGGACTACAGGGCAGATGTACTTACTTGGGGTGGCAGCCTTGGGCTGGTCCAGGGCAAAGAGGAGGAAGAATCAAGTCTCTCACTCTCTCAGCCTTCTAATAAATTAGTTCTTCCCACCATGAGTCATGGATCTGAGGCTGTGGTCCAGTATCAGGCTAGGCACCCATGCTACGCAAGGAGAGGTGAGGAAGGGGACACAGAGGGCCGCTCTAGTGGAACGGCCTCCAGTGGAAATCCGAGTGGCAGAGGAACCCAACTCCCACCTTGTAAGAACTTTCTTTAAACCCTTGCCAGGGGCTTGTGGCTTTGTAAAAAATAGGTTTTCATAGGATTCTATTAAACTAAATATGATTATACTTGAAAAGAAGAAAAAATTCAAAGGAAATATTTCCTATTGTTTCAAAGGTGAGTACTATCACTAGACACAGTCATGCATTAAGAAAGAAAGAGAAAATAATCTCCACCTACAAAGAATCTATGATTTTGTTGGTATTGGCAGGGGTGGAGGTATGAGAGGAAAGGAAAAAATGCATGATCTGCATGGTGGTTGCAAGACTTATTTGCCCCTAGCTCCTATTCTCTACCCTCCTGCCCCTCACTCTATGCCCCCCGGAGCCTGCCCTCATGGGCTGCATCAATAGCCTCCTCCCCAGCTGGGTAAAGCCGGTGAAGAACACTGCCAGGTGCTGGAGGACGGGTGCACAGGAAGGTGTTTATTCCTGCAGGGTGCCGTGGCTTGGCGGCATCCTCTGCTGAAGGCCACAACTTATGTCCGGCTGTGCCTCTGACCTTCTGGAACCGTCCCCTCACCAGCCCCTGCAGTCCTAGCGGTGCAACCAAAGGCCCGGGCACTGAGTCCCAATGCTTTTCCCTAGCTCCAACCACAGCTTCAGAACTAGTCCCTTTACCAAACACATTACACCACTCGATTGTGCAATCTCTTTCCTGCCCAAGACCCTGACAGATAAATACATTCATAATGATAGCGGCAGCTCTCTGTAGCTTCCAAATCTTTTTTTAGCCTTTTGAATCCAAGCTCACCCGGACTCCCGCAGTGGCCTCCTAAGTGACAGCTCACACGCACCGGTGCCCCCTCTCAACCCATTCTCCACCCACAAGACACTCCCTTCTGTTTAAAAACCCATCATCCTGGAGAAGGAAATGGCAATCCACTCCAGTATTCCTGCCTGGAGAATCCCACGGACAGAGAAGCCTACTAGGTTATAGTCCACGGGGTCGCAAAGAGTCGGACACGACTGAGTGACTTCACCTGACTTCACCTGACTTGGCTTCCCATAGCACTCAGAATAAAATCCAGATATTCTTCAAAGTCTCAGAGACTGACCCTTCTTTGCCAACCTGACCACATCCTTCAAGGAACAGATTCCCTCTCACCTCAGGATCTTTTTTCAAATGCTGGAATCCTAGCTGCAAACTCTTTTTGCCTAGCTAGTGCCTACTGACCTCATCTTAAACATCCCTTCCTCAGAAAATTCTCACCCTTCTCAACATCTCCCATCTTCCTCTGTGTAGGGATCTAGTTCTCATCCCTAATTAGATCAGCCCACTTGTTATTTGCTCAGTTGCTCAGTCATGTGTGACTCTTTGTGAAAATAATAACTCTATGATTTTCCTTCCAGGCCCTTATACATTTTAAAACAATATGTATATGTGATTGGGCTTCCCAGGTAGTGCTAGTGGTAAAGAACCCGCCTGTCAATGCAGGAGATGTAAGAGATGCAGGTTACATCTCTGAGTCTGAAAGATTCCCTGGAGAAGGGAACGGCTACCCACTCCAGTATTCTTGCCTGGAAAACCTCATGGACAGAGGAGCCTGGCAGGCTGCAGTCCCTATGGTTACAAAGAATTGGAGACGACTGAAGTGACTTAGCATGCACACACATATGTGTGGTTATTTTTAATGTCTCTTTCTAATTATAAGCTCCATGAGGGCAAAGTCTGAAATTATTTGATCACCATTTATAACCTCATGCTTCATACAGGTCTGACACAAACACTCCATGGATGTTTGTTGGATGAATGAATGATCTCATTTAAGTTCACATCAGCCTCGGTTGATACAAGTGAAAACAGGAGGACCCCATGTCAGGAGGCCTGAGTGCTAAGGCTTGGGCCCAGTCCCTGCCTCCTTGAGTACAAAGACCCGGTTAATAATTCCCAAAGCCTCCACTGACTCACATTTAAAATAATGATCCTTGCTTCACAGGGCCATTGTCCTGTGAGATCGTTATCCAGGCACAAGAGGCTTATAAACTATAAGGTGTGATGCACATGTCCTTGTTAGTAGCCCAGTTCTGCAAAGAAACTGGTGCCCAGAAGAGAACAAAGGGGCCCAGACACAACATTAAACTTGTCCCCAGGAAGGGAAGGAGAGCAGGAGAAGGGACTAGTGAGCTTCCTGGGGTGGGACCGGGTGACTTCAGTCCAGAAAGACTCCGTGAGGAATAAAATACAAGCAGAGATTTGAACAAAGAGGGCTTGGTAATTATGTTCTTAGAAAGGGGAAGTTGCTGTCTGTGAGTGGTGAGGCAAGCGGTTGAGCCTGCCCAGAACTACAGAGTCAAAATATTTCCTCTTCACAAGTGAACATATGTCCCGACCGCATGTGCTGCGTTATGCCTTCCCTGAATTTAACTCTGTGTAGAGAAAAGGATATGGTTTTAGAAGAAAAATATGGTGGGGTGACGTTTGGAGATTGTTCTGATTCTTCCTGTTACCAATCTGCTTCATTTCCTAGAGGTGCTGGTTTAGTCACTCAGTCATATCTGACTCTTGTGACCCCTTGGACTGTAGCTCACCAGGCTCTCTGTCCATGGGATTTCCCAGGCAAGAATACTCGAGTGGGTTGCCATTTCCTGCTCCAGGGGATCTTCCCAACCCAGGGATCAAACTTGCGTCTCCTGCATCTCCTGCATTGGCAGGCAGGTTCTTTACCACTGAGCCACCAGGGAAGACCATTTTTTCCCTTATGTACCAAAATATCCTCACACTAAGCTTAGCACCCAATTTCCTCTTTTACCAGTAAAAGTTCTCAACTTCCATAATTCCCAGAAAATTATATATCAAATGGCCCAAGATCACACAAGAGAAATTAGGGTTTGAAACATATCTCTGAAACAAGTTCCTCCATCACAGCCTCCCAGGTGGTGTCAGTGGTAAAGAATGTGCCTGCCAGTGCTGGAGATACAGGTTCCAGCCCTGGGTCAGGAAGATTTCCTGAAGAAGGAAATGGCAACCCACTCCAATAATCTTGCCTGGAAAATTCCATGGCCAGAAGAGCCTGGCAGGCTGCAGTCTAGGGGCCACAGAGAATCAGACATGACTGAGCACATGAGCACGCGCGCACACACACACACACACATACACACACGTCTTTCAATTAGTGTCACTCCATTGTGATGTTTAGTTGCTAAGTCATGTCCAACTCTTTTGCGACCCTATGGATGGTAGCCCTCTGGGCTCCTCTGTCCATGGGCTCTCCTAGGCAAGAATGTTGGAGTGGGTTGCCATTTCCTTCTCCATCATTTCCTAGTACCCCTCACTTTTTTTCACCCATTGGGTGAGAAGCATTATTCCCTCAGGGACAAGAAGATTCAGCCAAAAGCCAAAGCTTTTGCATTTTAGATGATTTGTCTTTTAAGTTTATATACCTAAGCCCCAAGTAAACTCAGGGCACAAGACAAAAGATCAGAAAAATATGTAATGATCTTCAAGTAAAGCTGAGGTGGGTAGGGGTTTGGAGGAGCAACAGAGATGGGGGCTGTATGGAAGTTAAAATAATTCTGTTCCTAGAAAGAGGCCTTGAACCTTGGGCCCAGGCATGGTCCATCTTCTGCCACTTTCCTGAACCCATATATCGGGATGTGGGGGTAAAGCTGAGGCACATGGCAATGCTACCAGCTCCAGACAGGTTCTGAGACCCCATGCACTTCTTTCCAAGCTAGAACCCAGAATTGTTGTAAGCCAGCCTGATGGGGGCAGAGGAAAGTCCTGCAGGAGTAGCTAAGTGGGAGCACCAGGACAGTCTGAGACTGCCTCTCAGGTGCCCAAGAGCAGTGCATTCATGGCCGGTGGAGCGGCAGCAGTGACCCGAATGGACCCATACGAGCTCAGCTCGAAAGGAACAAGGCCATCAGCCTGAATGTCTGGGGCTACAGCTGATAAAAGCCAAATGGCCCTTAGCTGCCAATACAACACCACTCCAAAGTCTGCCCAGGGAAAGGGGCTGAGTTGTTAAGATTAAACTTCAATGACTGGGATATAGAAAAATGATGAGAGGTTATTTTTATACACCTGAGTGAGTGGACTGAAAATCTTGCCCACTTAAGTGGTAACACAGAGGAATGTGGGTTAATTGGCAAAGGAGCTGGAGAAGTCTGGATTGGGAAGGCTCTGGTCACCACCTCCCCTACACACAGCACACAGACTCACACACTCTTACTTTCAGAGGCATTTTTCGTTACATCATATTGATTTCATCTCCTCATTTAAACAAATTCACACAATAGGGACTTTACTGCGTCTCTTTCTGAGCACAATCTCATCTTTCAACCTCCTTGAATTTCTTAGCCTGTAAATTATGGAGGTTTACCCCAATGCCCCTCAGAGCCTTCCCAAGTCGTCTTTCATGTCAAATATTTTTTTCATGGTAATAAGAAAACAACTCTAGATGTGTTTAACACAGCAGCCAAGGTGTACCCAAGGGGTGTCATTAGCACTTGCTACATTAGAAAGAAAAGGCAAGGTATAATACAGTAGTCTCCTTTCCTAAAAGAAAATAGTAAGGTATGGGGGGAGAGAAATTGCTTCAAAATTGTCTTTCTTCCTGAGGTGCTTGGAAGTGATATTTACTGTGGTTCTGTTAATTATAGGATGAAACAGAGTTACTTAGCATATGCCAGGCATCCACTCTCTCTGAGGGAGTAAGATAGGCTGCCTATGGATTGCTGAGGTCGTTTGCAGGGACCAGCACCACGAGGGTTTCAAGATGCCTCGTCGGGTGTGCGGGTAATGAAGACAACCGACGCTGTTAGCGGCGCTTAACTCGTGTGGTGCGTGTGCGTCTGTATGGAGGTACTGTTTTCGCTGTCATCAGCCCTGTCGGAGTGGGTGAAGAACTGGCTCTCTGCCTTTATAATAAAGCATTCCAGGCTCTCTGGGTTGTTCTGTTTTGTCTTGTTTCCCTTCTTCAAATTCTGTTTTCAAAAGCGCTATGACTCATATTCAAAACGTTTCCAATTTTGCCGCATCGGCGGCCTCTTTCTATCACTCGCACCTTATTCTGGGATTTAAGTAATCATTCCCAAACATTGTGCTGTTTATTCTAAAGTTTAATTTTCTCTTGGATGAAAGAATACTTTTTTGACCAGAAGTTTTAAGATGCCACCAAGAGATGTCATGGGTCATCTTTAATGCAAAACCTCAGATGTTATTTAAACCTCACACACATTTTAACAATTTTTTAAAAAAATCCAAGGCATTGGAGAATTTGGAGTGAGTTTCAGGAGAAAAATGATTTTATTTGGTTGAAATTACATATTAATTTGTTGCAGCTGGGTGAAGGATAGGGCATTTTCTTTGCATCTTAAGAAATACAGTGAAAGCATTAAACAGAATGGATTAGGGTTTAATGCTCTAAATATTAAAAGACGTGCCATTTGGGTTTAAATCACTTCAAAGTCAAAGATGGTTCTAATGATGGAAGCCAGATTTTTGCCTTGGTTTTCAAGACGTCTTCAAAATGGAAGGTGAATCCTAAAGGAAATTAACCCTGAATATTCACTGGAAGGACTGATGCTGAAGCTGAAGCTCCAATACCCTGGCCATCTGATGCACAGAGAGAACTCACTGGAAAAGACCCTGATGTTGGGAAAGATTGAGGGCAGGAGGGGAAGGGGGTGACGGAGGACAAAATGGTTGGATGGCATCACCGACTCAATGGACATGAGTTTGAGCAAACTCTAGGAGATAACGAAGGACAGAGAAGCCTGGTGTGCTGAAGTCCATGGGATCACAAAGAGTTGAACTCAACTGAGTGACTGTACAACAACCACCACCAAGATGGAAGGTGGAACCACAGAGAATCTCAACAAAGGCTAGAGAAAAAGGTGAGATGAATGTAAAAATTCCCCTCAGACCATCCTGAGCTAAAAGTTAAAGACTTAGGATTCTTTAAAGATGATACCGCAATGTCACAAGTAAAATAATATATAATAACTTAGATCTGAGGTCAACTGAATTCTATATTAACCATACCACACACTCAAGCACTTAGCAAGGTGTATAATATATTCAACAAAGGAAACAGTGAAAGTAAGTAAAAAAAGGTTAGGGAGAAATAAGTGAAAAAATAATAAGTGCCAACATATCAAATCGCCCCATAATATTAACATACATATATCATTTCTTGAAATGAATGAACATTTTAGGAACAATTTGTTAATGTTTAGGGTTATTATTTCAACTCCTACTATAAGATATTTTGACCTTAAAAATTAAACTGAGATAGAAATAATACTGCCCAACCTTATCTCTCTATAATATTGATCTAAATTACACTCCAAGTTAATAGGAAAAATTTTTGACATTTGAAAATCATCCAAGAAATTTCCCAGAAATCATCAAAATAACTAAGGCACCATTTTTCATTGATTCTAAGATTAAGTTTTCCCAGGACTTTAAACTCTCTGAAATTAGGATATATCTGACAGTCAAAGGTATTTTACAATGATAACTGACAGCATTTTTTTCTTAATAGTACATAAAGTAATAATGCATTTTGGAATTAATGGTGCATTACAATCTACAAAATGTGAGAGTTTAGGGGCATATTCTGGGGATTCTTATAGGCAAAGTGAAGGAAAAATTTTCCTTTACTTTCTCAAAGTTGGTTGTCAGAATTCACCTTGGTTATCTAGAGTTACATGGCTTTCTAGAGCTGCACTGTCAATTACCACAGCCACCAGTCACATGTAGTCATTTAAATTTAAATTGATTAAAATAAGTAAAAGTACTAGCCGAGGCTCAGGTACTCAATAGTCACAAATGACTTGGACCACATGGATTTGTATGACATCTTCTTAATTGCAGAAAGCTCTTTTGGGCAATAGAACTATTGGGCAATGCCAGTCTTGAATGCTGACTTGATCTCATAAACTCTTCAGATTTGAGCAACAGTATAGAAAGGTCACAAAAATTATAATATCTGTCTCGGGGTAGCATATTACTATTTCATTTGGATGTTTGTTTTACTTTATATAATAAATATTTAATATTCCATATTATGTCCATATTTGTATAGATTTCAAAATTATGTTGCTCATTTGTGGTGCTTATCACTATGTTGATAAGGCATAATTGTGCATTTATCAATGAAGTTGGGTTATCTAAGGTATTGTATTTATAGAATCTTGTTAAACATGAGCATCAAGAAATTTTTGTAGAAAGGTATAAATGGGAGAAGAGGAAAGATTTTGTGAAAAAAGTGAAAGTGAAGTCGTTCAGTCATGTCCAACTCTTTGGGACCCCATAGACTGTAACCTGCCAGGCTCCTCCATCCATGGGATTTTCCAGGCAAGAATATTGGAGTGGGTTGCCATTTCCTTTTCCAGGGGATCTTCCCCACCCAGGGATCAAACCCAGGTCTCCTGCACTGCAGACAGACTCTTTACTATCTGAGTAACCAGGGAGCCCCAAGATATTGTGAGTAGGCCCCAAATATGCAAGGTACTGTGGGGCTTCCCTGGTGGCTCAATAGTAAAGAATCCTCCTGCCAATGCAGGAGACACAGGTTTGATCCCTGCGTCAGGAATATCTCCTGGAAAAGGAAATGAGAACTCACTCCAATATTCTTGCCTGAGAAATTTCATGAACAGAGGAGCCTGATGGTCGCAAATAGTGAGATGCAACTTAGTTACTAAACAACAACATGCCAGGTACTGTACTAGAAGTTAAAAATCCAGGTGACTTTAGCAACTGGGTGTACGGTGATGCTAGCAACTGAGACAGGAAATCTGGAGAAGGAACAGGAGTACTCACAACACTTGTTGAACTGGAGGCTAATGGGACATACAAACGTAGATCCAAATCGTAAGCTGGAAGTGATTCCAAAATCCACGTCTCTCCACCATGCAGGAGCACATTCAGAGGCAAAGCTGCAGGGCTTCCTGGGAGCTCTAAGCCACTGTGCACACCTGGACAGTAACCTGATCCTCTAACCTGTGTCCTCTAACCTGTCTCTAAGTGCAAAGAATAGTGTACAGTATTATGAGTGCACACTCATAATACTAATGTCTTAGCAGTTGATCTCATATGTGGCAAGCCCTCATCTTCCTAGATGAAAGGTGGTACAGAACCACAAGGTGAATCTCGCTGACTCAGAGGGAAGGCTGGCACCCCGAGTCACCAGTGCCCTGAACTCCTGTGGCTCTCACCAGGGTATCTGGATATCTCTTTCCGTGTTCCTCTTCACGAGTTGACCCAGCCCTCCCTAAAGTGAGATCTAAAATGCCCTCAGAAAGGGAATCAATCATACATAATTAGCAGTAAAATTTTGATATAATTCTGTACCTGAGAAGAAAACATCACTTCAAATAAATTAGTCAACAGAAAGTTCTTTTATACAAAAAAAAAAAAAAAAAAACTTGGATGGTTTCCAGTGATGCAAACCTTCCAACAGGGAGTGAAAAAGAGAGCAGGAAAGCCTGTTTTCTCCCACTGAAGTGGATACTGTTACGAAGGAGGTGTGTGGTTTGCACAGAGGGCTAAGGATAGCTGGTTAACAGATGGCTAACCTATTCTAAGAAAGAATTATCTGCAAACAGCAAATACAAAAGAAGCAAATGTGTTGAATCATCCAAACCGACAAAAAAGAAATGTGACTTGGAGGATGTTTCCCACA
Organism: Cephalophus harveyi; assembly: GCA_006410635.1. NCBI lineage: Eukaryota > Metazoa > Chordata > Mammalia > Artiodactyla > Bovidae > Cephalophus > Cephalophus harveyi. The sequence continues at coordinate 106,558 of SJYT01014294.1, forward strand.
ACTTGAAGGCTATTTGCAGCAGGAAAGCTTATTTTGGAGGCAGAGGGGTTCATCAAGGGTGGGGGTGGGGTGCAGGAAAAGGTGTCTCAATTCCAGAACCTTTTATTAAAGCTTGTTTTTCTTGTCTGAATCTTTTGGTTCCTGTGTCTGTGACAGTATTCATAATTCAGCCCCAGTGTGCCAACAAACCCCATATGTTTCGGTTCTCTCCTTATCTTTCAAGCCAAGATAAGGTTGAAATGAGTATATTGCAAGAGATTTGTGATAGAATACACAAATATACACACAGTGGCAGAGGGCGGGGATATGTCTTACTCATCTTTGTTTTCTTCAACACAGCACAAGACTTACACAAAGAAGGCACTCAGTAAAAGTTTCTTAATTAAATGTGCATGCCCTGGAAACCAAAAAGAAGAAAGTCTCCAGCAGAGAAGGGGGAAGTAGCTGTGAGTCAGATAACAGACGCATGGGCAGGAAAACCATCTCCAGTCATATTCAGGAAGAAAGCATTGTCTTTTCTCCCACTCTGCTTCTCATTCATCTATTCATCTAACAGACTTTGAATCAATATATAAACTTGCTATGTGTTGCTTTGGGTGCTGGGGACATAAAGATGAAGAGGACAAAGTCCTGACAATGGAGCTGATAGTGTAGCGCGGGAGGGAGAGATTTGTGGTAATAACATTCAACACCAGGTATTTGGATAAACTCTTCTACAAGCATTACTTTATTTAAACTAATTCCTTCTCCAATGTTAATGGACCTGCCATCATCTGGGAATTTTGTTAAAATACAGATCCTGATTCAGTAAACCTGGGGTGGAGCCTGAGAGTCTGCATTTCAAACAAGCTTCCAGGTGATGCTAAACCAATGGTTCTAGAACCACACTTCTGAGTTTTAAGAATTTAAACATTCCAGCAACCCTATATGCAAAGAACTATCATTACTTTCATTAAAGAGAAGGAAACTCAGACTTGGTGAGATTACATAAATTCATCAGTGGTCATATGAATTAGGCAATGCCTAGTTTCTTAACCAATCCTCCCCAAACTTGCAGGACAGGCTCTGGGACCAGGAGGGCTACTTGTTATACATGGTGACAAAAGGGCGTGAGGTTCAGAGAAGACATCCCAAGGGAGGGGATGCCAATGGAATGTGGAGCCTAGCAGTGTTCCTTAACCTATTTTTCAGTATTTTCAGCTCAGCCACTATCTGTCCCTGTCCACAAGATTTTGTAGACTTCTTATTGCTGATTCCCACCTTTCATAAACTTTTACTACCACAGATACAGTGTATACCTGTTTATGTGGCCACAAATCACTGTAATATTGAAGTTATTTTCACACATCCCCCAAACCAACATTGGTCCTATTGGTGACGATATTGCCTGCCTAAAGATGTATGACCCAAGGTAACTTCACTCACCTTGTGAGATGTATCATTAATTTCACAGAATCACAAAATCTCAGGGATGAAAATAACCTAAGGTCATTTCCCTTTCTGCAAAAGCGTTGACAAGCGGTCCTCTCTCTTGTGCTTCAATTCTTATGGTGACAGGGAGCTCACTGGCTTACATGGCAGCACCAACCATATTGGAAGGGCTGTTTATTAGAATGCTTTTACTTAATTTGAACCTAGACCTGGCATGTCCAAATTTTCATTCACTAGTTTGAGTTTTACCCTTGTGGCTGAACAGAAGATACAAAGCCAGATGTGACAGAGGGTAGAAAGAGGCAGAATGTCTGTTCTTCATTCCTAGGGACCAGATACTAGTTGAGTGTGAGAGAGTTATAGAAATTCTCCTGTGGATTCACCTATTTCAAACTTTATGCTCATTCACTTTTTATCTCTAATAGTGTAGTGTAAATTTTCTCCAGCTTCTGGAAGAAGGCACATCGCACTTTAATTCATCTTACTGACAACAAAAATGTCTCAGTATTGGCATTGTTTTTAGTGGCACTGCAAGTGGTGCATTAGAAAAAGCAATAGAACAGGGGTGAGAAGATCAGGGTATGACAAGAAATAGAGGGTTCCTCCTTCAGGAGGGAGGGGACACATGTATGCCAATGGCCAATTCATGGTGATGTATGGCAAAAACCACGTATACATTACTTTACAATATTGTAAAGTAATCATCCTCCAATTAAAACAAATTTTTAAAAAAGAAATTGAAGGTTATGGTTTTTACTTAAAACAACAGAGGTAATCAATTAAAAATATATATAACATAACAGAAAACATAAGTGAAGGGAGAAGAAAAGAGGAGATGGGTGATAGGAAAATTGAGCTAAACCACCACCCTTTCATAGTGGGGAGTCAATAGGGTCATCCAAAAGTGATAAAGAAAGGAGGAGAGAGACAAACATGATATGTGAGTTACAGAAATAGCAAGGAAAGTCTAAAAATGGAAGCAGACCAAGAAGTGGGAGATTCTTAATTTTCTTCGTAAGTTCTGCTAAACCATCTGATATTTTACCAAATACATACACATATTAAAAGAATTATGGGACAAAAAATTGAAAAATAATCACAGTATGGCTCTGTCACTTTGTACTGGCGTGACTTGAATATGTGACTTCATCTTGGATTTAAATTTCTCATTTGTAAAATGGGCTAAGTCAGTGATTTTCAGTGTTTTTAGAATAAAATATTATACAGAGTCCCAGTACAACTTTTTAAAAGCTTAATGGAGTTCCTCTGATTGGGAGTGGAGGAGGTACTAGGAGTTTAAGGCACCATCATCTCTTATTTTCCTTCACCTCCTCACCCTCACCCCCACCACAGGCAGCCCTGAGACCTTTCATCAGGGAACTGCAAGAATTTATTCCAAAAACCTTTAGCCTGCATAATTGTTTTCTGAATTATGGTCATAACTCATTAACTTAATGGTACTAAAATAGAGGAGAAGAGAATAGAAAAAATAGAAAGCAATCCATTAAGTTAGTTTGCACAACTCATATTTACATAGTGTGTGCATGTTTTCACTGTCTTCCAGGCCAACTTTCTCCTGGAAGTTGCCAGAACATTTGATCCTGCTGAGGACCTCAATGGTGGGGCAGGGGTGGAGATGCTGGATGTTGGAAAACCTGACCTGAGCATGCTATTTAAAGGGAGGAGGGGAGGTTCAGTGTGGTCAGGGCTAGCCAAGTCCACACTCCCACCCTTAGGTCAGACATCTTATGCAGAGCCGTGCCTGTTTCCTTACCCTAGGTCACCAGGGCTGTGTGGGAGGGACTGTTGGCTCACACAGAAGCTAGGTGGAGGTCTTTCCAGATTCTGCTGCCAAATGTATCCTGGTCATTTTTGTAGTGAATAAAAATGCATTTGTTGAATAAAAACATCACCCCTTTAAAAATGAAAGACAATGGACAATGTATCTTTTGCTACCAGTCCCAATCACAACTTTTATCTTGTTCTCCCCAGGTGTAATGTTCTCTGATTTTGTGATTCTTCTGAACCACTTGCCCTCTCTTAGGGCACAAAACTGTGTAAGGAGCACAAATTATAATACAGCCTGTACCTCCTGCTAGAAAATCTTCCTCTTTCCACTAGGCATCACAGAGATGGCTGGTTGGCCTGCAACTCTGAGTCCTGTGTTGGGAGGATGAACAAGGTCATCATCTGAAAATCTCTCCAACTGATTCGGATACAGACTCCTCTCTCCCTCTCCTACCACGCCCGAACCACTGGACCAAGAGTTGGTGGTGACAACAGCAAAATGCATCTGGGAGGAACCTAAATAACTAGCAGGTCTGAGTCCTGATCCCATAGCATGCTGGTTTACTCAATCTTCCTCAATTGTTGAAAAAGATGATCAGTTGTTCAACCTAATTAGTGAATTTTATGCAGTAGAGTCCTAAACTGATAAGAGGTATCCCAGATAGGCTTCATCCTTATGAATGCCAAAATAAATATAGAGCTATATATAACCACAAACTCAGGAAGGCATCGTGTTCTCACAAATGAAAGAAAACTAGAATAGATATATACTAGCTGCTGCTGCTGCTGCGTCACTTCAGTCGTGTCCGACCCTGTGCGACCCCATAGACAGCAGCCCACCAGGCTCCCCCATCCCTGGGATTCTCCAGGCAAGAACACTGGAGTGGGTTGCCATTTCCTTCTCTAGTGAATGAAAGTGAAAAGTGAAAGTGAAGTCGCTCAGTCGTGTCCAACCCTCAGCAACCCCATGGACTGCAGCCTTCCAGGCTCCTCCGTTCGTGGGATTTTCCAGGCAGGAGTACTCGAGTTGGGTGCCATTGCTTTCTCCGGATATATACTAGAGGGAGGGAGTAATTTGGGTCCTCATACCCCTGGGACTTCATATATGCTTTGAAAGTACATAAAATTTTGTTTGGAGGGACATATGTTTATTTTTTTCCTAGAGTAATAGCTCAATCACTTTTATCAGCTTTTCAAAAATATATAGAATCTGAGAAAGGTTTTAAAAAAACACTGGATTAGAAGATCATGTTCATTACAAGCTCAGTACAAACCACTGTCTCCAGGTGAAACACATTTTGACTTTACTGTAATCAATAGAAGGCTTTGTTTTTTTTGTTTTTTTTTTTTCTCTTCTGGAAAGGCCTGGAAAAAGCCGCACATCTGCCTTCACTGAAGGTTCATCAATTCAGAGCAGACAACCTGCGATGACATACGGCCAGCCCCGGGGGGCCTCGGTGTGGGTCACACCTGCCACTGCTGGCAGAAAGCCCCTGCACAGGCACCTATGAGAACACGCTCCACGCATCACGGCAGGCTCGATAGGGGGCAGCAGGGCACACGAGAAAGCAACAAAGCTGCCTTTGTGATTGAAGATCGTGTGCTGAGTTGTTTCACAAGACAGGGCCATAGACAGTTTACACTAGGCACTCCCTCCTCCCAGGTAAGAGAGCAGAGATGGTACAATTGTTTTCTTATACTTCATAATGATTCTGAGACAAAATGCCTTCTCCTCTCCTCTCCTTTGTGTCAAACTCAAATGCTAGCTCTTTGTGTTACTAAAATCTCCTGGTGCATCTAAAAAGGTACCTTTCCAGAGTGTGGTCAGAGCTTTTTTCTTTTTTCCCTAACTCAAAACATCAGGAAAAACTTTTCTACCACTTCCCGAGAAAGATATTCAATGCATAATTTCCTATGGCCAGAAAAGTAAGAGCCTACATTTCAAGAAATACGTAATTGAAGGACAAGTGCAGGAGAGAGAATATGCAGGTCTGAATCCTGATCCCAGAGCATGCTGGTTTACTCAGTCTTTCTGAGTTTCACGTTCATCATCTGTAAAATAAAATGATATCCATTGTCTTGTCTGGGTACCCTGAAAAATGTTCAAATCAAAACATATAAAGCTCCCAACAACTGTAGCTGATCAGTACTTGTTGGTCCTTGCCCTCCACCCTCACAGCCACCTCACTCCTCATAGCAGCCTTTGAAATCCTGTTTCCAGGAATGACAGATTCTTAGTTCTCCAGAAGGGTGCCAGGAAGAGACAGACTGTGGCCCAGTTCTCCTCTGAGATAGTTTTTTCTAAATCTGTATGATGTTCCTGGAACCTTTCAGCAATTATTTCTAACTCACCTCCACGCTTGACACAAAACAGACAGGAGAAGGACCTAGGTACCACCAGTACGCCACACCAGAAGGCAGGATGGTACCAGGAACAAGCCAGGTTTATGCGAGAGGTTTGATCAGCTGCAAAAGCTTGGGGTCTGAAGGCTTCAGTGCAGGCAAATGGTTGCCATGGCAGCCATACTGGGCAGTATCCACAATTGCAGAAATATGCAGAGACTGGGAATCCATCAGGCCAGATCAGCAAGTACCCTATATCTCTGAGGCGTAGGCAAAGACACCAGAAGTCCTGCCCTAGGATGGTGGTTCAAGGAGAACTGCAGGGATGGATGGCTTGGGTCCTCACTGGGCACTGGGGCAGTGGACATTACATAGAAACCTGGTCCTCCAAACATGGGACAGGATGGAGAAAGCAGGTCAGAGGCCTACAGAATGGGTCAGAAGCATTTCAGGGTTTATAGAGTGAAACTCAGTGAGGCAGTATGCTCCTCAGAACCCTGCAGAGCAAGATGGTTGAACCCAATGATCATTGGTGGAAAGTCACATCTGGATTCCACACAACAGGGAAGGAGGCTCCTACTCTACCCACCACTCACACACACACACACACACACACACATATACCCCAGATGTGAGAGAGGGAAAGAAGAGCAAGTTTTATACCATTTAAGCCTGCAGAGTCAGGAGGGCAGAGATACAGCTGGAGACAGAGGGCAAGGGGACTAGCAGGGAGGCAGGGAAACAGCAGAGGGAGCAGCCTGTCTTTCAGACCCATTTCCTTCAGGTGAACCTGCAACCTTTTATTAAAAGGTAATTTGTGGCCATGATGGTTGTTGAGTCTATAATTAGAAAATATTAGAAGAAAGAGTAAGAAACATGCAATAACACATCAGTCAACAGACACTCTGGGCTCAATTCCCCACTACCCAGTGGAGGGGCACCCTGCCCCTGACCCTCTTTCCTGCCCTTGCCTCAGGTCCAGACTCTTGTCCTTGGGATCTGACTACAACTGCAGTGGAGGTTTTGGCTAAGCCCTGGTAGAGTAAACTCAGTACTGGCGGTCTGTTCTTGCTTTCCAAAAAAGCATCAGCTGTTCCATTTTTGGTGCATATCCTTGATTTATTCAATGTCAGGAGCACGGCCCCTCTGGAGTAGTCCAGAAGGAACCAGGAAGATCAAATTAGCTTATTTGGGATTTGAACCTGTTTTCCTCACTTAGACTTCTTACAAATGTTCAGTTACTCCCAGATGTGCTAGTCAGGGATCACCAGAGAAATAAAGAGAGAAAAATTGAGAGAGAGAGAGAGATTTATGATAAGGAATTTGCTCACTTATGGAGACTAAGCCCCAAGATCCAGTGGCTAGCTGGCGATCCCAAAGAGCTGGTGGTGGTGTTCCCAAGTCCAGAGACCTGAGAATCAGGAGAGTCATAAGTTCTAGTTCAAGGACAGGAGAAGACTGATGTCCCAGCTCAAGCATCAGGCAGGTTAAGTCCTCTCTTACTCAGCCTTATTTTCTATTCAGTTGACTGGATGAGAACAGTCCACATTGGGAGGAATAATCTGCTTTACTGATTCTGCCAAATCAAATGTTAATCACCTCCAGAAACAGCCCAACAGACACATCCAAATGTCTGGGCGCCCATGACCCAGTCAAGTTGATACATGGCATTAACCACCACAGAGGGCTTAAATTTCACCTTATTTTGCTTCCTTTGTCGTAGAGTAATTGACCATGAGTGCATGGGTTTATTTCTAGGCTGTCTATCCTATTTCATTGATCTATGTGTCTGGCTTTGGAATTTCATCTTCTTTTATTTATTCTGCCATCATCTGATGGCAGAAGATGGGAAACTCATGAAGAGGAAAGGGGCAAAGTGATGTCAGTGAGGGGACAGGTGAACCAAGCTGCAGATGGACATCCTCCACCTAGACACCAAGAATTTCCCCCATTTATCCATTTAGATAAGAAAAAAATACTTGGATCACAAGCTTGAAATGATTGAATTTTATCTATTAATTTAGGATTTGGTTATATTTTTTCTGTTCAAAAATTTTGTAGACAATAAATCCCATAAATTTAACCCACCAGATATTCACAGGATTCTTTTGCTCTGCTATACTTGAGGCTGAAGTAGAGACCCACATTTTACAAAACGTTCTGCTGCTTTTTGCTTAACCTCATTTGGGGAACTAGTGAGAAGTAGACCACAGCACGGAATTTGGGGTCAGAGACCAGGCTCTGGATCCCAACTCCGGCTCCATGCAACCTCTAACAAATTGTTTTGCCATTTCAACTCTTGGTTTTCTCATTTGTAAAATCAGGAGGAGGATGCATTTCTTCCTTTGTGACATTACTTTGAGCAGCAGATGAACTAACGCATGTTGAAAGCATTTTGTATACTTTAAGTCATTATATAAATATTACCTACAAACTTATTATTTTAGTAGTGTGTTTGGCTTCTGTCATAGTGATGGTGTAATGGTTGGTGTATGAGTTTCTTGTTGCTGCTGTAACAAATTACTACTAACTTAGTGGTTTAAAACAACACAAATGTAGTCTTACCATTCTGGAGGTCAAAAATCCAAAATGGTTCTCACTGGGCTAAACCAAGTTGGTGATAACGATAGTTCCTTCTGAAGACTCTAGGGGAGAAGCTGTTTGCTTGCCTGTTTTAGCTTCTATAGGTCGCCTGCATTCTTTGGCTCATGGCCCCATTTCTCCATCTTTAAACCAGCATGGTCTTGCCAAATCCTTCTCATGGTGCCATTCCTCTCATTCTCTCCCTTCTGCCTCCCTCTACCACTTAAGAGAAACTTTGTGATTATATTGGACCCACCAGGAAAATCCAGGATAATCTTCCCATCTGAAAATCCCTGATTAGGAACTTTGATTCTGTCTGCAACTTGAATTCTCCTTTGCCATGTAGCCTAACATTCACAGGATCTGTCGATTAGGAGGTGAACATCTTTTTGGGGGGAGGTGGGGTGGGGAGGAGTGGGCCATCATTCTGCTTACTACAATTTGTATACTCATTCCCCAAGAAAAATCCAGATTTTATAATACCATATCTCTACAAATTCATTACATCTGCTTTCCCTGATGATTTTGACATTGATTAATTTTTTTCAATAGTCATTTTTCAGATCTTCTCCAAAAGATCTTCCTTAAAAAAATTTACTTAGAATATCTAAAAATTCAACTAACAATTTTTTAAAAACAAAGACAACATCTATTATCCAAATGTTCATGGAAATTGTTACATTTTGGAATGTTTTCTTCAAATGCTGTCTCTTATACACAAATGTTTATGCTGTTTAAAATGATTCCATCAATATTTCAAATTTACAAACTCTGTAAACATAAACTTTAATGGTTGCATCGGATTTCATTGGTAACACAATTTATTTGAATACTATTGCTGACCATTTCATTTATTTAAAAATTCTAATTGTTAAAATTAGTGAATATTAAACATCTTTTATCATTCATGTTTATTTGCATTTGTAATTACTTCCTTAGATAAAATTCCCAGAATTTGTGGACCAAAGGGAATGAATATATTCAAAACATATTCAATATGAATATGTTGATTCATACTGTCATCTTCAAATAAAAGTCTTTTATACTCCCTCCAGAAGTATGTCAGAGTCTATTTCAACATGCTCTGGCCAGCACTGGGTAGTCTCATTCTTCTTATTCCTTTGCTAATTTTCAGTTGAAACTGACATCTCCTTGTTATATGTGCATCTCCTTTGCCTATGAGTGGGTCTGAAATTTTTTTCTTATGTTTACCTAGCAGTCACATTTCCTCTTTTGTGAATTATCTGTAGATGAAGGACATTGATTCTTTCCAAACCTTGTTATGCTTGTAGAGGTTAAAAGCAATAATACTCATTTATTTAAACAGAAACTTAAATTTTTTTTTCTCCATTTCTACTCAGCTTGAAGGTTCTTAACCCTTATCAGATTCTCCAAGGACCATTGCTGCTGGTTTTTCTAGGAACAGGCTTCTTTAATGCTTCTGCGATGCTCTGGGGTTTCTGAAAGGTGCTTCCTCATGTCAGTTCAGTTATCTTTAGCTGGTAAACATTTCAACAGATACAGTTTTCTCCTGCCTGCTGCCTTCCTACTATGACTTAATCTCTCTATATTCCTTCTAGCATCTCCCTACTATTTGTGCTAGGTCAATTAAAGAGAATAAACGTTCAGTCATCTGTCAAGAGTGCGGAAGAGGTAGCCAGCCAGCTATACCAGGTGGAAGGGAACCTGGTCTAAATACTTCTCATATAAGTGTTCACTAATCTTCCCTGTCAGCTCTGCCCATCACCACTACACCACTGGTACCAGGGTGCCTCTCACTCTAAGCCCTGCTCTGGTTCCATGGTTCCTTTTGCTTATCTCTCCCCATAAAAATTTCATTTTCAGTTGTCCCTCTTCTGTTAAATCAACTTAAATTTTTCCGCTTGATGTTTATCTTCTCGGCTTTTACTGAATCTCTTATCTGGTCTTCTCTTCTGTTGTCTTGGTCCTTATGGGCTTTGTTGCTGCTGTTGTTCAGTCACCCCGTCGTGTCAGAATCTTTGAGACCCCCTGGACTGCAGCATTCCAGGTTTCTCTGTCCTTCACCATTTCCCCGAGTTTGCTAAAATTCACATCCACTAAGTTCCTGATGCTATCTAACCATCTCATCTCCTGCCACCCCCTTCTCCCCATGCCCTCAATCTTTCCCAGCATCAGGGGCTTTTTCAATGAATTGGCTTTTCGTATCAGGTGGCCGAGGTATTGAAGCTTCAGTGTCAGTATTAGTCCTTCCAATGAATGTTCGGGATTGATTTCCTTTAGGATTGACTGGTTTGATCAGTAAAGAATCTGCCTGCAATGCAGGAGACCAGGTTTGATCTCTGGGTCGGGAAGATGCCCTGGAGAAGAGAATGGGTTCCCACTCCAGTATTCTTCCTGAAGAATCCCATGGACAGAGAAGCCTGGTGGGCTACAGTCCATAGGGTTGCAGTTGGACAAAACTTAAGTGACTGAACACACACGCAGGTGTTAATGATCCTAACATTCTCCTGTGAAATACTTTCCTTCTTAAAAAAAAAGGAAAGGAAAGAATGTCATGGGAGTTCGCTTGTGGTCCAGCTCCCTTGTGGTCAGCACTTTCACTGCCGTGGGCCCACATTCAATCCCAGGTCAGGGAACTAAGATCATGCCAGCCATGTGGTGAGGCAAAAAAAATATAGAAAAGAATGTCATGCCTTCTGCAAAAATGTCTCCCACTCCGACAACAAACATATTCCTTACTAGTGAAGGGTCTTATTAGTATACAAGCTTGTCATTCAGAAATGGCCAACTGATAGAATATGGTCTGATTTGAAGCCACAAGGTGATTTATAATATCAGCTAGTTTTGCCTCCTTAGCTTATTATGGCTATTATAAAACTAGAAATTTCTATGCTATTTCATGAAACAACGGGTTAAATCTTTGTATAGTTCTGAGAAAAAGCTCTTCCTTCACTATATCAAAGTAACTCACTTTTCCCTTAATTGCTATTGCATTGTTCCTAGGGTTGCTATTTGAGACTACATAGAATAGTCATCTTCTACAGTTGGAATCATAATTACAGTTGGCATTTATTGGGTGTTTACTATGTATAGTGCCTTGTGCTAAATTCTTTATAGACATTGTGTTATCTCCCTGTGTAAACACAGACCCCCACCATCCCCTTTTCCACACAAAATAAACCAAGATCTTACAGCTGTTTTTCATATGATTGTTTCCAGATCTTCTAACATTTTGATTACCTTCCTCTGGTCAGCTCTCTTTTGTCAGTGTCCCTCTTAAACTGCGGCACCCTATCTAGTCACAATCTGCCAGATGTGAGTTGCTGCTAAGTCACCTTAGTCGTGTCTGACTCCGTGCGACCCCATAGACGGCAGCCACCAGACTCCCCCGTCCCTGGGATTCTCCAGGCAAGAACACTGGAGTGGGTTGCCATTTCCCTCTCCAATGCATAAAAGTGAAAAGTGAAAGTGAAGTCTCTCAGTCGTGTCCGACTCTTAGCGACCTCATGCACTGCACCCTACCAGGCTCCTCCATCCATGGGGTTTTCCAGGCAAGAGTGCTGGAGTGGGGTGCCATTGCCTTCTCCAGATGTGAGTTAACCAGTTCCAAATACAGAGGGCTCTTACTTCCTTGGTCTGGAACGACTATTTCTCTTAGTCTGGCCTAAGAAGAAAGGGGGTTTTAATTTATTTGTTTTGGGGGGTGTTTTTATGGCAAATCACATGACTTGCTCATGTTGACCTTGTTGTTAGCTAAAACCCTGAAATCTTTGTAGAAACTGCATTTAAGTGCAGTCCCCACCACCCTGTGCAGCAGATTTTTAATGTAAGGGAAATGTTTACTGTCTGCATTTATCCTTATTAAATTTATTCTCTTCAATTCACTGTTCTTTCCAGGCTATCAAGAGCTCTTAAAACCCTAGTTTACTACTCAAGACATTAACTTATTCTACAGCATCTGAAAATGAAGTAAGCATGTCTTCCATGTCTTCATCTAAGCCGATAATTGCACATGTTGAATGGTCCCATGCAGCACGCCAGCTAAAATTCTTCCACCTGGTTGATGATCAGTCCATTAGTGGGAGATCCTAGATTAACCAATCATTAATCTACCTATTATATTTATCTTCTGGATCCTTTTCTTCGTCTTGTCCTCAGTGATACCCAGTGTCAGTTGCTTTGCTAGAATTATGATGCATTCCTTCAATATGTCTGTGCTGTGCGGCGCTCAGTCATTCAGTCATGTCCAACTCTTGGTGACCCCATGGACTGTAGCCCGCTGGCAGTTTGGTAATATACAAACAAAAAGAATAGCTATTGTAAGTTGTTCTTAGTGAATCCATACTGATTACAATTTTCTTTCCTGACCTAACAAATAATTTATTTCAAAATTCACCACAGAATCTTGCCAAAGATCTTTTTAAGTTAGGATTCTGTTTCTGGAATTCATATTCTTCCTCACTCTTATCCATACGTGCTTTGTAAATACTGGGACAATATTTGCTCATCTTCATTCTTTATATCTCTCTTTCACCCTAAGATTACTGACGTCGGAGTTGGATTCTTATCTGTCCACAGGTATGGAATCCACCATTATCTGTTTCCCTAAATTCATTTAAAGCAGCCAGTTACTTCTTTCATACTCTCAAGGAACTTGAATCTTTTTTTATATTATTTTATCTATTATTTCTTTTTGAATGTGAGTACTTTCACAACAATGCAAGAGGTAGATGAGTTCATTATTTTTATCTTCCTGCTTTAGAAGTCACTGAGACTGAAAGAGATTGAGCAGTTACTGAGGAGCAAAGTTAGAAATGAACCCAGTAGTACTCACCTCCAAGTCCAGTGCTTTTAAACTTATATTTGTTTCTCCTTTTCTTAACTTCCAAGCAAAATGTTGCCTTTGTAAGTGAATCTGTATGTTTTGTGTTTCAGGAAAAATTAAAAATCAAAGCTATGTAACCTGAAGTTTAACTATCTCAGTTTTTAAGCTAGAACATTTGGATCCAAACTTAATGTCTGGTCCCTAAGCTATGACCCAGAAAATTATCAATTTTTTGTTTCTTTTCTGTTTTACTTTTAAATGTCTTACTTAACATGAGTTTCAATCTTTAAAAAAAAAAAAAAAAGAGTCCCTAAACAAATTAAATAATTCCTTTAGATTGGCTTTTTTCCTCAGAAAACCTCATTACAGCTACTAAAACAGCACCTCCATTATCAGCTACTTCATTTCTCTACTCCCAGAGAGAAATTTTATTCATAGTTTCAGTCAGTTCAGTTCAGTCGCTCAGTCGTGTCCGACTCTTTGCGACCCCATGAATTGCAGCACGCCAGGCCTCCCTGTCCATCACCAACTCCTGGAGCTCACTCAGACTCATGCCCATCGAGTCAGTGATGCCATCCAGCCATCTCATCCTCGGTCGTCCCCTTCTCCTCCTGCCCCCAATCCCTCCCAGCATCAGAGTCTTTTCCAATGAGTCAGCTCCTCGCATGAGGTTTAGTACCTATTTAAAAGCAAAAAAGTGAAAGTGTTAGTCGTTCAGTCTTGTCCGACTCTTTGCAACCCCATAGACTGTTGCCTGCCAGGCTCCTCTGTCCCTGGGATTCTCCAGGCAAGAATACTGGAGTCGGTTGCAATTACTGCTCTCTTAATCCCCAAGCAGCTGCTTTGGTTACCCCAGGAATCAGTTCTGCCATTCCTGTCAGAATTAAAAAATGCTATCATGCCTTAATAAAAGGAAAGAAATTTACCTGCCAACAATAAAGGACAATGAAAAAATAGATCAACATAAAACCACAAAAGAACACGAACTTTATAAATAGTGACAATGGCTAAAAATCTAACAAACATTTGCATGTGTGTAAATGCATGTAAAGGACTTATGCTTTTAATAATACATAATCTTTGGTTTTCATTGGTCTTTGTTGTATGTAGATTAGAATTCCTTAGTATTCATACTGCTTGTAGATCTGCTTGTAGATCTGTTTCTTGATTTCATTCGTTTTTCAGAGATCTCAGCCATTATCTTTTCAAATGCTATTTCTGGCCCATTATCTCTTTCTTCTCCTCATTCTTTTAGAGTTCCCCGTAATACATATATTACCTCTTCTCCCTTTACCCTCTGAACCTTGTAGTCATAGAAGACTCTTGAGAGTCCCTTGGACAGCAGGAGATCAAACCAGTCAATTCTAAAGGAAATTAATCCTGAATATTCATTGGAACACTGATGCTGGAGCTGAAGCTCCAATACCTTGGCCACCTGATACAAAAAGCCAATTCACTGAAAAAGTCCCTGATGCTGGGAAAGATTGAGGGCATGAGGAGAAGCGGACAACAGAGGCTAAGATGGTTGGATGGCATTATCGACTCAATGGACATGAGTTTGAGCAAACGCTGGGAGATAGTGAAGGACAAGGAAGCCTGGCATGCTGCAGTCCTTGAGGTCACAGAGTTGGACAGGACTTAGCAACTGAACAACAACAATTTTTCTCCATGTTCATTCTCTATATTTTCTTCTGACCTTTCTTCTAGTTTTCTAATTCTCTGTGTCTAACATACAAATACATTTACTGAAGTCTTAAATTTTAGTTCTGTGTTATTCTTCTATTGTGTCATAGAGCTTCCAATTGTATTCTTAATTCTCTACTTCACTGTATTTTCTTGAACATAGTATGCATATTTATTTAAAGACTATATCTAATAACTACAAAATCTAAAACACCTGTAGGCCTTTTCCTATTGTCTGTTGTTTCTGCTGTATTTTGTTCATAAAGTTTTATCAATTTGTTCAGTTCAGTTCAGTCGCTCAGTCATGTTCGATTCTTTACGACCCCATGGACTGCAAACACCAGGCGTCCCTGTTCATCACCAACTTCCGGAATTGACTCAAACTTATGTCCATTGATTCGGTGATGCCATCCAACTAACTCATCCTCTGTCGTCTCCTTCTTCTCCCACCTTCAATCATTCCCAGCAACAGCATCTTTTCAAATGAGTCAGTTCTTTATATCAGGTGGCCAAAGTACTGGGGTTTCAGCTTCAACATCAGTCCTTCCAATGAACATTCAGGACTGACCTCCTTTAGGATGGACTGGTTGGATCTCCTTGCAGTCCAAGGGACCCTCAAGAGTCTTCTCCAACACCACAGTTTGAAAGGATCAATTTTTCCGCACTCAGCTTTCTTTATAGTCCAACTCACACATCCATAGATGACTACTGGAAAAATCATAACTTTGACTAGAAGGACCTTTGTTGGCAAAGTAATGTCTCTGCTTCTTAATATGCTGTCTAGGTTGGTCATAACTTTCTTTCCAAGCAGTAAGCATCTTTTAATTTCATGGCTGCAATCACCATCTGCAGTGATTTTGGAGCCCCAAAAATACTTTCTCACAGTTTCCACTGTTTCCTCATCTATTTGCCATGAAGTGATGGGACCAGATGCCATGATCTTCGTTTTCTGAATGTTGAGCTTTAAGCCAACTTTTTCACTCTCCTCTTTCACTTTCATCAAGAGGCTCTTTAGTTCATTTTCACTTTCTGCCATAAGGGTGGTGTCATCTGCATATCTGAGGTTATTGATATTTCTCCCGTCAATCTTGATTCCAGCTTGTGCTTCATCCAGTCCAGCATTTCTCATGATGTACTCTGCATATAAGTTAAATAAGCAGGGGGACAATATACAGCCTTGACATACTCATTTTCCTATTTGGAACCAGTTTGCTGTCCCATGTCCAGTTCTAACTGTTGCTTCCTGACCTGCATACAGATATCCCAAGAGGTAGGCAAGGTGATCTGGTATTCCCATATCTTGGAGAACTTTCCAGAGTTTGTTCTGATCTGCACAGTCAAAGACTTTGGCATAGTCAATAAAGCAGAAATAGATGTTTTCTGGAACTCTCTTTCTTTTTCGATTATCCAACGGATGTTGGCAATTTGACCCCTGGTTCCTCTGCCTTTTCTAAATCCAGCTTGAACATCTGGAAGTTCACAGTTCACATGCTGTTGAAGCCTAACTTGGAGAATTTTGAGCATTACTTTACTAGTGTGTGAGATGAGTACAATTGTACGGTAGTTTGAGCATTCTTTGGCATTGCCTTTCTTTGGAATTGGAATGAAAACAGACCTTTTCCAGTCCTGTGGCCACTGCTGAGTTTTCCAGATTTTCTGGCATAAACGAGTGCAGCACTTTCACAAAATCATCTTTTAGGATTTGAAATAGATCAACTGGAATTGCATCATCTCCACTAGCTTTGTTCGTAGTGATGCTTCCTAAGGCCCACTTGACTTCGCACTCCAGGATGTCTGGCTCTTGGTGAGTGATCACACCATTGCGATTATCTGGGTCACAAAGATCTTTTTTGTATAGTTCTTCCATGTATTCTTGCCACTTCTTCTTAATATCTTCTGATTCTGTTAAGACCATACCATTTCTGTCCTTTATCAAGCCCATCTTTGCATGAAATGTTCCCCTGGCATCTCTAATTTTCTTGAAGAGATCTCTAGTCTTTCCCATTCTATTGTTTTCCTCTGTTTCTTTGCACTGATCACTGAGGAAGGCTTTCTTATTGTTCCTTGCTATTCTTTGGAACTCTGCATTCAAATGGGTATATCTTTCTTTTCTCCCTTGCCTTTCATTCCTCTTTACACAGTTATTTGTAAGCCCTCCTCAGACAATGATTTTGCCTCTTTGCATTTCCTTTTCTTGGGGATGATCTTGATCACTGCCTCCTGTACAATGTCATGAACCTCCATCCATAGTTCTTCAGGCACTCTGTCTATAAGATATAATCCTTTAAATCTATTTGTCACTTCCACTGTATAATCATATGGGATTTGATTTAGGTCATACCTCCATGGTCTAGAGATTTTCCTGACTCTCTTCAATTTAAATCCAATTTGGCAATAAGGAGTTCATGATCTGAGCCACAGTCAGCTCCCGGTCTTGTTTTTGCTGACTGTATAGTTTCTCCATCTTTGGCTGCAAAGAATATAATTAATCTGATTTTGGTGTTGACCATCTGGTGATATCCATGTGTAGAGTCTTCTCTTGTGTTGTTGGAAGAAGGTGTTTGCTATGACCAGTGCATTCTCTTGGCAAAACTCTATTAGCTTTTGCCCTGCTTCATTCTGTACTCCAAAGACAAATTTGCCTGTTCCTCCAAGTATTTCTTGACTTCCTACTTTTGCATTCCAGTCCCCTATAATAAAAAGGACATCTTTTTTGGGTGTTAGTTCTAGAAGGTCTTTTAGGTCTTCATAGAACTGTTCAACTTCAGCTTCTTCAGCATTGCTGGACTTGGATTATTGTGATAATGAATGGTTTGCCTTGGAGACGAACAGACCTCATTCTGTCATTTTTGAGATTGCATCCAATCTCATTTTGGACTCTTTTGTTGACTATGATGGCTACTCCATTTCTTCTAAGGGATTCTTGCCCACAGTAGTAGATAGAATGGTCATCTGAGTTAAATTCACCTACTCTGGTCCATTTTATTTCATTGATTCCTAAAATGTTGATGTTCACTCTTGCCATCTCCTGTTTGACCACTTCCAATTTGCCTTGACTCATGGACCTAAAATTATAGGTTCTTATACAATATTGTTCTTTACAGCATCAGACTTTACTCCCATCACCAGTCACATCCACAACTGGGTGTTGTTTTTGCTTTGGTTCCATCTCTTCATTCTTTCTGGAGTTATTTCTCCACTGATCTTCAGCACATTGTATGTCTGGCATTTTTTAATTTTGATGCTGCACAATGTTTTTACAGAACTGTTTATAGAACTAATTACCATCCAAAGATGCTTTCTTTCTCCAAAGAAGTTTTATGTATGTTTCTGTCAAGTAGCTAAAGGTATGAACAGTCTGAAATAACTTCAATCCAATTTCAGGGATTGAGATGATTTAAAACTAAGATGAACTCTAAGAATTCCCATTTACTTTGGGTTTACTCTCATATTTTGAGTATGAACTTTCCAGGTACAATCTAACTGATGCACCTTCACTAGGATTCCTAACAAGTTGTCCTGTCCTGGACTCTAATCCCTACCACAGCCCCATGAAGGTATCCCAAGTTCTCTGCTCAGATTGTCATCACAAAGAAAAAAATTACATGAGATGACAGATATTAACCTGAACTTATTGTGGTAATCACGTCACAATATATGTAAGTCAAATCATTATACTGTATAACGTAATCTTGCATAGTGCTGTAAGTCAATTATATCACAATAAGACTGGAAAAATAAATAAGCATTAAAAAAAAAAAAAAAACTCTTCTTAGGTTCTCAATATTTCCTCCAAAATTGGAAAATGCCCCAAAGGAAAAGTGTCCCTAGGTGCTGGGCTCAGCTTGCTGTGCATGTTTTCTTCAGATCCTAAACAATAATTCTTTATTATCTTGTTAGTTGTCTGATGTTTTCAAAGAGAGTTTTAAAATGTGTTTATCCAGAACTTTCTGTCCTTTACAGAAGGTTCACTGAAATTATCCAGTCTGCCATTACTAGAAACAGAAGTCTCCAGAACTTTTATTTATACATGGTTCATGCTAGTCATTTCTATAGCCAAATGTCAGCAGTCAGGCTCATCTTTTTTTTTTTTTTTTTTCAGGCTCATCTTTGAATCAACGACCTTTCCCTTGCCAGCACAACTACAAGGAATCAACAGTATTACAAAGGTGTGCTAACTTCAACATTGTTGCTGTATGCCTATATTCAGCCCACCTTACTTTAGATAAGAGTCTCTAAGTTTCATTTCAGTTGGCTTTACTTGGTAACACCTCCTCAATTGTTACTGCTACAGAAAATATTATTAGTCAGGATGGTGCAGTGGAAAGAACATTGAAACTGGAGTTAGAAAACATGGATTTGAATCTGTTTCTACCATGTGTTTATTGCCTTTGTTCCACAGTCTCACTCACACTAAACTCTCTATGGAGCTTCCCTGATGACTCAGTGTTAAAGAACCCGCCTGCCAATGCAGGAGACTCGGCTTCGATCCCCAGTCTGGAAAGACCCCATATGCCTCAGAGCAGCTGGGCTCATGCACCACAACTGCTGAGCCTGTGCTCTAGAGTCCACGTACTGCAACTACGAAGCCCACACTCCCAGAGCCCAGTGCTCTGCAACAAGACAAAGCGTTAGCTGCTCAGTCATGTCCGTCTTTGTGACACCATGGACTGTAGCTCACCAGGCTTCTCTGTCCATGGGATTCTCCAGGCAATAATACTGGAGTGGGTTGCCATTTCCTTCTCCACGGGATCTTCCTGACCCAGGGATTGAACCCAGGTCTTCTGCATTGCAGGCAGTTTCTTTACTATCTGAGCCACCTAGGAAGCTCTGCAACAAAAGAAGCCATCACAATGAGAAGCCTGTACACCGCAGCTAGAGAGTAGCCTCTGCTTGCTTGCTTGCTAGGGAAAAGCTGGCACAGTGACAAAGACCCAGCACAGCCAAATATAAATAAATAAATAAAATTTCCCAAATAAAAAATGTAAACCCTCTATGAATAAGCAGACTAAAAAGATGAGCCAAAGTCAGTCTTTGGCTTCTACTCAGTTTCTATACATTTTCACATGTTTATTTATGTTAGGAATAATACCTATTTCACGTGGTTGTTGTGAGGATTAGCTAAGGAAACAAGTTACAAGCATTGAATTCATAACTAGGAGGCACTTAATATTTATTGAATGTTTTTCATTTTTGACATGGTATTTTATGTAACAGTTTTGTTTTTGAAAAATTTGTAAATTATGCTTTCAAAGCACTAAGGAAACTAAGTTTTAAAAGGAAATTTATTGAAGATGTGGGAAGACTCCTATACTCTAGTACTGCAGAGTATTAAATCCACTTCATTTAATCTCTGTAATCAAACTAATTTTCATAAAATCGGTATATTAGAGTATGTTTAACCTGCAGTAAAGACACAAGCACTTCCTCTCTTTGGATGGTCTGGAAGCCTCACAGCATTGATGGTATCCTTTGCTGGGACCATAAACAGTGCTGTGGTTCTGTGTGTCTACAAGAGTGAAGTGTTGACCTGAATGTAGAGTATACACCATAAAAGTATCCTATGAGGCCATGAGGTTTAGTAAGCACCCGGGAAAAAAACCTTACAATCAATTTCCTAAGGCCCTAATCCCAGATATTAATTCAAACATGATTCTGTGGTTCTGAAGGGTGAAATGTTTTATGACATTATTGCATTTCAGAAGATTTCATCATTTATTATGTTGATTGAAACTTTATCATTGTTTTAAGTTACACTCTTCGTGGGATCATTTTGTTGCTTTAGAATCTAAATCTGGGTAATGGCTATAGTGCTTTTAGTTTGCAGTTATCTGTAGGTTGTCATTTTCTTAAAAATTTTTTTTAAAAACAAAACACCTTAGCATTTTAATAGAAACATAAACACTCTCACTTCATTTTGATAATGTGCTAGCAGTGAGTATAAATGATAATAAACAAATGTGGATTCAATACCATAAGTCAGGAAATAACATTACATTAGAAATTTCAAATAATCTTTTTTGGGGTGAATGTAGGCTTGAAACAATATTCAAACTCATTACCAAGAAAATATTGGTAATAATTAGCTTCTTAGCAACACAGGGATTTTTCAGGTCAAGCATCTGTTAAAAATGTTAAAACAAAGTAGAAATTTTCATGAAAGCCTTCCATTTGAATGTGTGATTCACTTTATAAAATACCTTAAAAGGCCAATATTCTATGATATACAGTTTTGCATATTTACTGTCATTTCATTTCAAAATTGGCTCCAATGTACTGATTTTCTGCTGTGTATTCTTTAAATTATGGTAACTAATTTCAAATTGACTGCAAAATTAAGAATGGTTTTATGGTACCTGGTGAGAGTCTGAGGCTGGAAAAGATTGAAGGCAATTGGAGAAGACGGCAGCAGAGGATGAGATGGTTAGATAGCATCACTGACTCAATGGACATGAACTTGAACAAACTCTGGGAGATAGTGGAGGAGAGGGAAGCCTGGCATGCTGCAGTCCATGGGGTTGCAAAGAGTCAGACATGGCTTAGTGAATGAACAACCACAACAATTGGTACCACTGGAGGTAGAAACAACGCAGGGCAAGGAGCTGACTGCCAAGGTTCAGATCCCTGCCCTACTACTTATCAGCTGTGTTAAGGGAAATAAACTGAACTTAAGACTCAATTTTGTCATCTGTAAAATAGGGATAAGAGTGATGGTACCCACCTCATAGCATTTTGTGAGGATTAAATGAGATCAGCCATATCAAGTGATTTGCATTGGACAGGCAAACAGTAAACACTCTTTAAGTAGTAGCTATAAGGAGTCTATACTAAAATATGTATTTAAAACATAGCTTATGTTAGGTAGGAGCAATAAAAGTAAAGGTAGATAATAGATACATAGTCAATATTTTTCAGCCATAAGAATATTGTGACCTAGGTCACTTAATATGTGACCTAGGTCACTTATGTGTAGGTCACTTAATATGTGTAGGTTACTTAATAAATCCATCATATTACTTCTGCAACCTAGGATTTACCACTCAGTTGTTTTGCAAATTGACTTACATAGAAAAATGAGATCAAATCAAAGAAGTAAGTTAAATTCTATCATCAGTGTAATTTTCTATACGAAAATAGACCACAGTCTTATAGAATATTAAAAAAATTATGCCTCCTCATGTTTCCAACTTGTTCCATATTTAAGCATCTCTCAGCAAGAGAAAAATACTTCCTTAATATGACTTTTTAAAAATATCATACACAGAGCCACATCAACAGCCAATAGAGACATTCCGATTAAAACAGGCAAAAAATCAAAAGCACCTAATAACATTATCATTATTTAAAATTGCTCTGAAAGTTCTGGACAACATAATAAGATATGAAACAGAAATGAGACATAACAATTGGAAGAGTGAATACATTTATCACATTGCAGATTACAATGCTAGACAATGTCTCACCAGAAGAGAACCAGGAGGAAGTGAGGCTCTCTTTAATTCAACAAATACTTCCTGAGTATCTATGCCAGACATTGTGCTGGTGCCGGGAATGGCAGTGATATGGCTCTTGCTCTCGTGAAGTTTTCAGTCTCATGAGAAAAAGAAAAATTAAATAAACTCAAGAAAGCATGTTTTAGGTGCAAGGTTCATAGAGGAATAACAGACAAGGTGGCAGGAGGTGAGGAAGTAGGAGACGGTATAAAATTTAGAAAGAGGGTCAGGCAAGTCTGTCTAAAGAAATAATATTCAAGCTCAGACAAAGAAGTATGAACAGCAAATTGCAAAGAGCTGGAAACCAAAGACCAGGGAGCTAGGAAAAGAATGGCAGGAGACGAAGTGAGAAAGACAGACAAGGTTCAGTTTGTAGAGGTTTGGATGCTGTCTGCTGTTAGTAATAGAAAGAGTAATTTCAAAAACTTCAAATATGAAGAAGTTTATTATCCAACCCAACAGAGGAGCAAAGGCACATGGTTACAGGACTGGATATGTCAGCTGCTCAACCATAGCACCAAGGATGAAGATTCTTTCCATGCTGACTCCACATTTCAGGGCTGGATCCTCTGACGATGCTTAGATGGCTGCTGAAGTTAATTTTTTAAGAGCAAATTAACTCTTCCCAGAAGCATCTTATCCCTTCCCACCCCTTCCTCCCCCAGAAGGTCTGTAACTATGTCTTCTTAGTCAAATTTGTGTTGTGCAAACGCCATAAACTAACAATGGTTAAAGGAGTGGAATTACCATGACTGTTCTACCATAACTCACCCACTGGGGCCTGACCACATGCTTCAGGAACACTGATACCTAAATGAAAGTTTCTTAACCAGAGGCTCATGAACACCTTGGGTAACATAGTATTCAGGAGATGTGTAAACTGGGACTGGGAAACATTACATTTTTATTTTTTTTAATAATCTCTAGCTGAAATCTTCTTTTAATTATGAAGGTAAGCAAAAAACAAAAACAAAAGCACAGTAGTAATGGTAGTGTGTATGATTTTATCACAATAGGAAGTCACAGATATTTTCATATCACAATACAGTTATGGTTATATCACTTTCCTGCATTCCCTATTTCACCTGTTTTGGGATCAATACATGGAAGGAGGTGAGCCAAAGATGATCCTAAAATTTAATGTTACTATGTACACTAAATAGCAAATGCTTTCACAGTGATAGATATATTAAAAATGTAAACTTAATTTTAATGCCTATGTTTCATCCTTTTGTTTGATGCACAGTAAAGGGATACACATATTACTATTCTACAAATTTGTTTTTGATAACTATATTTCAAAATAATTTATTTTCTTCATAACCTGACATATTTTATATATTAAAAAAGATTATTCTGAAAAGGGGTCCTAAAAGTTATACTAGCCTGTCAATAGGGTCTACCTTGAATCTTCCAGAAAGATCAAAGGCTTGAGTAGGGTATGAGGAGAGATTATGGTGGGCAACTAAAAGTACCCATATCAAGGGGTATGAATTTTATATCCAAGGACAACAGAAATTAGTGAAGTGTGTCTTTAAAGAAAAAATTTTACTGAAGTTTAACATACATAGAGTTAAGTCTACTGGGGTGTATTTTTTTCAGATTTCTGTATAGTATTCCATTGAAATGTTTTAAGAAGGATTTGCTTTTTGGAGAGATTTCTCTGGCTCAAGAATAAATTAGAAAAACATCAGAGATAAAGAGATGAGTTAGGAAGTTATTATAATGGTCGAGGCAAGGGCTGACAGTATTTAGATAGGTTTGTGTTAGTTGAAATGGAGAATATGGGGATATATTTTCTATGGTATTTGGGATGTATTTACGTAGAATTGTATGCAAGAGCTCATCCAACTTTTGTAGCCCTGAAATTTATACAATTGTGAAAGTGGTTTTAAAAAATTACAAAATCACAAATACCAAAAATGCAAGTAAAAGGGACAGAATCTTGAATGAGTCCTGGACAAGCTTGAATTTCACTTGTGTCACAGTAAATCTGCCTCTGGCTATAGGAAGAGGCCTAGAAATCCCACCAAGAGCTGACATTTGTGGATTATTTACTATTGTCAGATACTGGTTTGTTCACTTTTTGTTGTTGTTGTTGTTCAGTTGCTCAGTCGTGTCCGACTCTTTGCAACCCAATGAACAGCCACATGCCAGGTTTCCCTATCCTTCACTAGCTCCTGGAGCCTGCTCAAACTCACATACATTGAGTCAATGATGCCTTCCAACCATCTCATCCTCTGTTGTCCCCTTCTCCTCTTGCCTTTCCCAGTATCAGAGTTTTTTCCAATGAGTCAGTTCTTCACATCAGGTGGCCAAAGTATTGGAGCATTACTCCTTCCAATGAATATTCAGGACTGATTTCCTTTAGGATTGATTGATTTGATCTCCTTGCAGTCCAAGGGACTCTCAAAAGTCTTCTCCAATACCACAGTTCAAAAGCATCAATTCTTCAATAATAGCCTTCTTTATGGTCTAACTCTCACATTCATATGTGACTACTGGAAAAATAACAGCTTTGACTATATGGACCTTTGTCAGCAAAGTGACGTCTCTGTTTTTTAATACACTATCTAAATTGGTCATAAGTTTTCTTCCAAGGAGCAGGCGTCTTTTAATTTCAGGGCTGCAGCCACCATCTGCAGTGATTTTGGAGCCCAAGAAAATAGTCTTTCACTGTTTCCATTGTTTCCCCATCCATTTGCCATGAAGTGATGGGACTGGATGCCATAATCTTAGTTTTTTAAATGTTCAGTTTTAGGCCAGCTTTTTTACTCTCCTCTTTCACCTTCATTAGAAGTCTCTTTAGTTCCTCTTCACTTTCTGCCATGAGATTGCTGTCATCTGCCTATCTGAGGTTATTGATATTTCTCCTGGCAATCTTGATTCCAGCTTGTGATTCATCCAGCCCAGCATTTTGCATGTTGTACTCTGCATATAAGTTAAATAAGCAAGGTGACAATATACAGCCTTGACATACTCCAATCCCAATTTTGAACCAATCTGTTGTTCTGTGTCCAGTTCTAACTGCTGCTTCTTGTCCTGAATACAGGTTCCTCAGCAGGCAGATAAGGTGATCTGATATTCCCCTCTTTCAGAATTTTCCACAGTTTATTGTGATCCACACAATCAAAGGCTTTAGTGTAGTCATTGAAGCAGATGTTTTCCCTGGAATTCTCTTGCTTTTTCAGTGATCCAACGGATGTTGGCAATTTGATCTCTGGTTCTTCTGCCTTTTCTATATCTAGCTTGTACATCTGGAAGTTCTCAGTTCATGTACTGCTGAAGCCTAATTTGAAGGATTTTGAACATTACTTTGCTAACATGTGAAATGAATGCAATTGTGCAGCAGTTTAAATATTCTTTGGCATTGCCCTTCTTTGGGATTGGAATGAAAACTGACCTTTTCCAGTCCTGTGGCCACTGCTGAGTTTTCCAGATTTGCTGGCATATTGAGTGCAGCACTTTCACAGCATCACCTTTTAGGACTTAAAATAGGTCAGCTGGAATTGCATCACCTCCACTAGCTTTGTTCATAGTGATGCTTTCCAAGGACCACTTGACTTCACCCTCCAGGATGTCTGGCTCTAGGTGAGTAATCACACTATCATGATTATCTAGGTCATGAAGACCTTTTTGTATAGTTCTTCTGTGTATTCTTGCCATCTCAATAACTTCTGCTTCTGTTAGGTCCATACCATTTCTGTCCATTACTGTGCCCATCTTTGCATGAAATGTTCTCTTGGTATCTTTAATTTTCTTGAAGAGATCTCTAGTATTTCCCATTCTATTGCATTCCTCTGTTTCTTTGGATTGTTCATTTAAGAAAGCTTTCTTTTCTCACCTTGCTATTCTTTGGAACTCTGCATTCAGATGGGTATATCTTTCTTTTTCTCCTTTGCCTTTCACTTCTCTTCTTTTCTCCGACAACTATTTTGCCTTTCTCCATTTCTTTTTCTTGCGGATGGTTTTGATCACTGCCTCCTGTAAATGTAAACAACTACCATCCCTTAATTCTCACAATAATCTTATGAGGTGTTTTCACCTTACCCGGGCTTCCCTGGTGGCTCAGAGGTTAAAGCGTCTGTCTCCAATGCAGGAGACCTGGGTTCGATCCCTGGGTCAGGACGATCCCCTGGAGAAGGAAATGGTAATCCACTCCAGTATTCTTGCCTGGAGAATCCCATGGACAGAGAAGCCTAGTAGGTTAAAGTCCACAGGGTCACAAAGACTCTGACACGACTGAGCGACTTCACCTTCACCTTCATTTTCATAGATGACAAACTGAGGCTCAGTGAGATGAGAAGTATACTCAAGTCAACAACTAGTAAGCAATAAAGCTCATACCTGAATCAGGCTTTCTAGCCCTTGATCAGGATTCCATTACTGTCTCAATATATACTTCCAGGTTTCAGGACTGAGAAACAGGTTAGATGATAATCCCATTTATTGATATGATAAAACCTACAAGATGAGCAGTTTGAGGGATACTGGAAGAGCAAGAGCTTTGTTGTGAATAAGTCCAGTTTGCAACACTTCAGTTCACTTCAGTTCAGTCGCTCAGTCGTGTCCGACTCTTTGCGACCCTATGAACTGCAGCATGCCAGGCCTCCCTGTCCGTCACCAACTTCCGGAGTTCACTCAAACTCACATCCATCGAGTTGGTGATGCCATCCAGCCATCTCATCCTCTGTCGTCCCCTTCTCCTCCTGCCCCCAATCCCTCCCAGCAACAGAGTCTTTTCCAATGAGTCAACTCTTCGCATGAGGTGGCCAAAGTACTGGAGTTTCAGCTTTAGCATCATTCCAAAGAACACCCAGGGCTGATCTCCATCAGAATGGACTGGTTGGATCTCCTTGCAGTCCAAGGGACTCTCAAGAGTCTTCTCCAACACCACAGTTCAAAAGCATCAGTTCTTTGACGGTCAGCTTTCTTCACCGTCCAACTCTCACATCCATGCATGACTACTGGAAAAACCATAGCCTTGACTAGACAGACCTTGTTGGCAAAGTAATGTCTCTGCTTTTCAATATGCTATCTAGGTTGGTCATAACTTTCCTTCCAAGGAGTGAGCGTCCTTTAATTTCATGGCTGCAGTCACCATCTGCAGTGATTTTGGAGCCCCAGAAAATAAAGTCTGACACTGTTTCCACTGTTTCCCCATCTATTTCCCATGAAGTGATGGGACCAGATGCCATGATCTTTGTTTTCTGAATGTTGAGCTTTAAGCCAACATTTTCACTCTCCTCTTTCACTTTCATCAAAAGGCTTTTTAGNAAATAAAGTCTGACACTGTTTCCACTGTTTCCCCATCTATTTCCCATGAAGTGATGGGACCAGATGCCATGATCTTTGTTTTCTGAATGTTGAGCTTTAAGCCAACATTTTCACTCTCCTCTTTCACTTTCATCAAAAGGCTGTTTAGTTCCTCTTCACTTTCTGCCATAAGGGTGGTGTCATCTGCATATCTGAGGTGATTGATATTTCTCCCGGCAATCTTGATTCCAGCTTGTGCTTCTTCCAGCCCAGCGTTTCTCATGATATACTCTGCATATAAGTTAAATAAGCAGGGTGACAATATACAGCCTTGATGTACTCCTTTTCCTATTTGGAACAGTCTGTTATTCCATGTCCAGTTCTAACTGCTGCTTCCTGACCTACATATAGGTTTCTCCAGAGGCAAGTCAGGTGGTCTGGTATGCCCATCTCTTTCAGAATTTTCCACAGTTTATTGTGATCTACACAGTCAAAGCCTTGGCATAGTCAATACAGCAGAAATAGATGCTTTTCTGGAACTCTCTTGCTTTTTCCATGATCCAGTGGATGTTGGAAATTTGATCTCTGGTTCCTCTGCCTTTTCTAAAACCATCTTGAACATCAGGAAGTTCACGGTTCACGTATTGCTGAAGCCTGGCTTGGAGAATTTTGAGCATTACTTTGCTAGTGTGTGAGATGAGTGCAATTGTGTGCTAGTTTGAGCATTCTTTGGCATTGCCTTTCTTTAGGATTGGAATGAAAACTGACCTTTTCCAGTACTGTGGCCACTGCTGAGTTTTCCAAATTTGCTGGCAAATTGAGTGCATCATTTTCATGACATCATTTTTCAGGATTTGAAATAGCTCTACTGGAATTCCATCACCTCCACTAGCTTTGTTTGTAGTGATGCTTTCTAAGGCCCACTTGACTTCACATTCCAAGATGTCTGGCTCTAGGTGAGTCATTACACCATCGTGATTATCTTGGTTGTAGCATTGCCTTTCTTTGGAATTGGAATGAAAACTGACCTTTTCCAGTCCTGTGGCCACTGCTGAGTTTTCCAAATTTGCTGGCAGATTGAGTGCAGCACTTTCACAGCATCATCTTTCAGGATTTGAAACAGCTCAACTGGAATTCCATCACCTCCACTAGCTTTGTTCGTAGTGATGCTTTCTAAGGCCCACTTGACTTCACATTCCAAGATGTCTGGCTCTAGATTAGTGATCACATCATCATGATTATCTGGGTCGTGAAGATCTTTTTTGTACAGTTCTTCTGTGTATTCTTGCCACCTCTTCTTAATATCTTCTGCTTCTGTTAGGTCCATACCATTTCTGTCCTTTATCGAGCCCATCCTTGCATGAAATGTTCCCTTGGTATCTCTAATTTTCTTGAAGAGATCTCTAGTCTTTCCCAGTTTAAATAATCTCTAGTCATTTCCAGCTTAAATAATCTCAATTCCCTTAAAGATTTTTCTATTGTAACCATTTACAAACTTTTTAAGTATTATAAAACATATAAAAATCTTAAATGCATTAATGTATTAAACTCATAATATATAGGAGGATTACCTTTCTATAGGCATTTTTTATTATATACATGTGTCCCAGAATTATGCACCAAAACAGTCTCAATGTTTATAATGTATCTACTAGATTCTTTTTTTTTCTGGCTAGCTCTTTTTATACTGAATCAATTTCTTCTGATAACTTTGAAAATAAGTTTTTGTCTATTATGTATATTATGTAGGCATATATACATTATGTAGACATATATATATATATATATATATACAGACAGAGAGAGAGAGAGACAGAGAGAGCACTAAGTTTGGTAAAAACCTACTTTGCATTTATCTTTCAATTTTCTAAAATCAGCTTAATATTTTATTATATACCCTCACATTGTCAGCAAGTTGGTGATGGTTTGGGGCACTAATTAACAAATAATACTAGTCCTTCAGTTGTGCTTTTATAACATGAATCATATACAAATGGTCTTTTTAGAACCATTATATGAAGTGGTCTGTTCACAGTGACTGTCAAAATAAATACAAAAAAACACATTGTATGATATAAGTACACTCAACATATTTGTGATCACACTACAGGAAATGACTTTGTATAGTTACTTTTTAGTTAATAGAATGTAATCATCCTTCCCACAAACATAATTTTTATTGAGTACCTCATGTAGATTTACCATAATTTACTTAAATCATTTCTTTATTATTGGACATTTTTGGTTATTTTAACTTAATACAGTATAGCAGTGAACATAATGTTTTGTTTTAAACATGTGAGATTCTTTAAGATAGATTCCCAATTGTTGAATTGCTAGGTAAAGAATGATACATATTACCACATTTCTTTCCAAAAGAATTATGTCAAATTATATTTTAACAAGCAGTATATGGTTGCGAGTATTAAGGATCTTAAATGCAATTGTCAGATACCTAAATAGTATGATCCCTTTCTTATCACTGTTTGTTATGACTCTTTACTCAAGATTTTTATTCAAAGATAACTAAAAGCATCCCCTGGAAATGACTAAATCCACCCTTGGAATGGATGATATGCAGTTTACTAAACCCGGTTGATATACGGGTTTTAGTTAATATGGAGTTAAAAGTACAGAGAGTTTCTGATGTTAACTGATCCCTCTTCATTAAAGAATGGTGAGGCTAATCCAACATGGCAACATGTAGACAGAGCCTGTGCCCTTCTTTGGAGGCAAAAAAAATTAAGGAAGAACAACCTGCTATTTCTCCCTTATTAAAATAGCATCAAGTTTCCTAATGGTACTCATCAGGCCAGTTCCCAAACATTCCACTTCTCTTTCTGCACACATGATGAGGCTGCACCTTCCCAACTCCTTTTGAGGTTAACTGTGCCATATGACTTGCCAGAGCCAATGAAATATGAGAGAAAAGTCACAGATACCACTTCTGGGTGGCAGGTGTAAGAGTCAGTGTATGTTTTGCCATTGTCCCTTTTTGTGCTTTTGTGGTTGTGGAAGCACACGTTGAGATGGCATCTCCATCAGCCTGGGTCCCTGATGGCTCAGTGAACATCCTTTCGAATCTGTGACGGATATAGAAGTGTAAGCGAGAAATAAGCACTGTTTTAAGCCACTGAGATTTTTAAAATTTGTTTCTGCATCAAAATCCAGCCCGTTCTGACTGATACACGTCTTTCAACCCAGCTGCATATGGGAAAGTGGCTCTTCACCCCCGAACCCCCACCCCCATTGCACCTCCCCCACCAAAGGGCTCACTCATTGTTATTCTTTTATCTCCCACGGTTGGTCACACCTCAGGCAAGTCAGTTTCTTTACTCGATAAGGACTGATAATAAAGGTGCAGATTTTCTGAGTCTCTTTTTTTGCATTCCTCAAGTTCAGATTTTAAAGTGTAGAATCCTCATCAACTGTATTTCCACTTCTACTGCCCCAACATACAATTTATTTACTACTGCATGCATCTTTATAAGGGCTTCCCCGATGACAATGGGTAAAAAAATCTACATGCAATTCAGGAGACACAAATTTTGGAGATTAGGAATGTGTGGCTTAGTGTTACTCTGCATAAAAACTTGGTACCCAAAAATGATTTCTTCTTTTTATCTTATGCTGATGGGTAGGCTATGTAGGTGTTCAAGCATCATTTCTTTTGAGAGACAACCTCAAAGTTGGACTTGACCTTGAGATATTTTCCTTCATTATTAGGACAAAGAGACAAACAAAAACATAAATCATAAAAGTCATACTGTTTCTGTAACTGCCTGGATTTTGATATCTGAGTGTTTCACACTGATTTATGTGAGGGTTATCGAGACATCTTATGATTGTACAAGGAAATAGACATTGTATGGTAGGTTTCTAAAGTACTTTATTTTTGTTGCGCTGGGCCTTTGCTGGTGCACGTGGGCTTTTGCTAGTTGCACAGAGTGTGGGCTCCTCCCTAGTTGTGGTGCATGGGTTTCTCATTGCCATGGCTTCTCTTGCTTTGGAGCACAGGCTCTAGGGCTCACAGGCTCAGAAATTATGGGGCATGGGCTTAGTTGTTCATGGCATGTGGAATCTTCTCTGAACAAGGATCGAACAGGAAAGTTCTGTATAGAAGTTTAGAATGATGCTCTGGAGAGAGAGAGCTGGATTTGTACCCTGGACTTCCCTCAGTGCAAACCAAGGATGCTGAAACCTATCATGAAGACTTGCTATGAACACTTAGTGTGGATGTAATAGGAGAAAATAAAATCATTACTCATAATCCCCCTTCACTTTGTAAAGAAGACCCTTAACTTCTTGACAACTGAATATATAAATATGCAGGATGGAGATGGGGCTTCCTGGTAGCTCAGCTGGTAAAGAATCTGCCTGCAATGCAGGAGACCCTAGTTCGATTCTTAGGTCAGGAAGATCCCCTGAAGAAAGGATAGGCTACCCACTCTAGTATTCTTGGGCTTCCCTGGTATTTCAGACGGTTAAAAAATCTACCTGCAATGCAGGAGACCTGGGTTCAATACCTGGGTGGGGAAGGTTGCCTGGAGGAGGGGATGGAAACCCATTCCAGTATTCTTGCCTGGAGAATCCCTATAGACAGAGGAGCCTGGCGGGCTGCAGTCCACGGGGTTGCAAAGAGTAGGACACGACTAGGCAACTAAGCACAGCACAGGGTGGAGATGAGAGACTGGAGGGAGGAAAGGGAGCTGGTGGGGCTGGGGGTTGCTTTACTGGCAGCAAAGCTG
This sequence comes from Cephalophus harveyi, assembly GCA_006410635.1. Classification (NCBI taxonomy): domain Eukaryota; kingdom Metazoa; phylum Chordata; class Mammalia; order Artiodactyla; family Bovidae; genus Cephalophus; species Cephalophus harveyi. The sequence continues at coordinate 138,690 of SJYT01014294.1, forward strand.
AAGAGTGAGGGAGGAAAGACACCATTGGCTTGGATGTTTGCTGCAGTTTGTCGAGAATGTAAGACCTCTTTTCTATTTCCCATTTGAAATCTGTAGTAAGAAAAATCTTGAAGAGCTAGGAATGACTTTCTTGTGTAAAATGAGGCAGGGCATAAGTGCCCACTGGTTTGGGGTAAGACAGAGAGCCTGTGAAGTTGAGTGACAGCCTATCTCTTCATTATAAAGAAAACTACTGCACTGCCTGGCAGGTCCAGGAGTCAACCCTCACCCCCTTCCACCCGTGCACTCATTGTCTGAAAGAAGAGAAGATGTTTTGTGCCAGGAACAACAGTGGACACTTACGGCATCTGAACAGAGTCATATCTGCAAAGATCTATGATACAGCAATTAGAGACTGAAATAGCAATATAATTGAAGAAGACATTGTTTCTTGAAGTATGAGCCTCGAACAATTGGAGACAGAAAGACGAAGAATTCAAACACAATATAAAGAAATAAAATGTTGGAGTGAGGACTGAGTCTGGCACATGATTCAGTCCAGCAAGGGGCACAGAGCTGTATCCCTGAAATGATACTGAAAGAGGCTTTGAGAATACAAGACTAGATGAGACCATGGCTTCCCTAGTGATTTCTCTAATCATTTCTGATTCACAGTTTCTTCTGCATCCTAGAGAGAACAGTTTGGGGATAATACAGTTTTGTTTGCATATTGTTTATATGATATTGTTTTTGTTTCATTGGGGGGCTTTTTTTTTTCTTGGTAAAAAGTATTTAGTCAACATGAAAGGTTCAAAGACATACTCAAAACCCACTACCAAGAAATCCCGTATTAATATTTGAGCATCACTCAGAATTTCTCTAAAGATACATTGAAGAATGAGTAGAAACAATTTTACAGCATTTTTGTTATCTAGCTATGTAAGTATTGTATGTTATATAATTATATCATTATATGTCAATATAAATGTTACCAGATCTTCTTTTAAAAGCATAAACACTAAAAATTTGAAATTAAAACTAGTGTGTGCTCTGGGAAATTCTGACATTGGGGGCTTTGTTTAGAGGTTTTTGGGGCTCTGTTTTTAACTTTGAAAGTGAAAGCCACTCAGTCGTGTCCGACTCTGCGACCCCATGGACTGTAGCCTGCCAGGATCCTCTGTCCATGGAATTCTGCAGGCAAGAATACTGGAGTGGGTTGCCATTTCCTTCTCCAGGAGATCTTCCCCACTCAGGAATCATACTAGGGTCTTCTGCATTGCAGGCAGATTCTTTAGCAGCTGAGCCACTAGGGAAGCCCTTTTAGTATAGTTCATTTTACTCGGTTCTTCTTAATTAAACGCTTAATAAAATTCTTAGAAAAGACACTTAGGTACCTAACCTAGATGAATACAAGATTACATCTATGGCTATGTTTTTGAATCCTAGAAGTAGACTAGGTCAGTAGCCATCCTTATGAAAGCTTATCTCAACAAAACTCCTTTCTTCACTATTGTACACCAGTATGTATTAAGCAATCTAGAATTTTTTTCTACCACCCTTCCCTCAAATTATGAAAATGATAAATACTATTAAAACAGTACAAAATAGGAAAGTATAAAGAAGATAATGGTTTTCATTATCTTCTTTATACTTTAACTGAAGGTTTAGTTCAGTTCAGTCACTCAGTTCAGTTCAGTTCAGTCACTCAGTCATGTCCCGAGTCTTTGCGACCCCATGGATTGCAGGACACCAGGCCTCCTTGTCCATCACCAGCTCCCGGCAATTACTCAAACTCATGTCTGTTGAGTCGGTGATGCCATCCAACCATCTCATCCTCTGTTGTCCCCTTCTCCTCCTGCCTTCAATCTTTCCCAGCATCAGGGTCTTTTCAAATGAGTCAGTTCTTCACATTAGGTGGCCAGAGTGTTGGAGTTTCAGCTTCAGCATCAGTCCTTCCAGTGAATATTCAGGGCTGATTTCCTTTAGGATGGACTGGTTGGATCTCCTTGCAGTCCAAGGGACTCTGAAATAAACCTTGGTTCCTACCAAAGTTAAATTTTGAATTTTGGAAACTAAGTTGATGAGTTCTATAAAGAACAACCCTGGAAATCAAAGATTTGCCTTTGACCAAGATTGAGGTACATACACAAGTTCTTAAAATTTACTGGAGGGGACTTCCCTGGTGGTCCAATGGTTAAGACCTCACCTTCCAATACAGGGGGTGCAGATTTGATTCCTGGTCAGGGAGGAAAGATTCCAAATGCCTCACAGACAAAAAATCAAAACATAAAACAGAAGCAATATTGTAATAAATTCAATAAAGACTTTAAAAATGGTATAAGCAAAATGAATATTTTGTTTAAATTTATTGGAGAACTATTCAGTTTTCAAAATTGTTTATTAAGCACTCTAGGATTTAAGTATTTGGAACTGCAGAAATGAACATTTGTTTTATTGAAATAACCATTAACTATTTACTTCCTTGCTGAATTTGCCTAACTACCAAATTAGGAATGTATTTATTGCTCTAGATTTTCTATCACAGCTGATATCTGTGAGTGCAGAAACAAGGGAAAAGTATCCACCTTCTCCATTATTATTGTAGAAAGGGGACTTCTTTTCTCTTTTTCTATCATGTATCTTGCAAGTACACTTTATTATAATGTTCCTTAATTGCTTTACCTGTCTTCATTTGTTGTGTTGCTTTCCCGATTTTACTGTGAGAAATAAGACGGAAGTGAATGAAGAATGCCATTTTAAATAATTAGGACTCGATATATTGACCCATCTCACCTTGCAGTCACTTAGAAATTATTAAATTCTATGGAAAAAGTCACAAAACACTAAGCCTAGTGAGGAATCTGTGTACAAGTCTGCTTTAGGGCGTTTGATATAGTGCTTTGGTAAAACAGAGGCTTTGTCTAGAAAGATGAAGTTCAGTTGTTGTTCAGCTGCTAAGTCATGTCTGATTCTTTAAGGTCAAACCCTTATCTCCTGCACTGCAGGTAGACTCTTTACCTACCACCGAGCCACCTGGGAAGCCCCCAAAATCCCTGATGTCCTGTGCTCAGTCCTGTCTGACTCTTTGCGACCCCTTGGACTGTAGCCTGTCAGGCTCCTCTGCCCATGGGATTTCCCAGGCAAGAAGACTGGAGTGAGTTGCCGTTTCCTCCTCCAGGGAATCATACCCAAGTGTCTTGCTGTCTTCTGCTTGGCAGGTGGATTCTTTACCACTGAACCACTGGTACTGGTACCACTGAGCCACTTTACTTACTGAGCCTGGTAAGAGCAATGTTTTCTGGAGGGTGTGTTTAACTCCCACTAGTGGAGAGGAAGAAATGTAGACAGATTCCCTAGTATTTTGATTAGCCTACAAAATTTATCTAATTAGATAATTTTCCCTAAGCATATTAGACTTGCTAATTAATTTTCATTTAATTAAGCTAGAGAAAGCTGGTCACCATTAAAAAAAAAAAAAGCTCTCATTTCCTACACATTTATAAACTAGATCATCCTTAATGACTGCTGCTGCTAAGTCAATTCAGTCGTGTCCGACTCTGTGCGACCCCCTAGACAGCAGCCCACCAGGCTCCCCTGTCCCTGGGATTCTCCAGGCAAGAACACTGGAGTGGGTTGCCATTTCCTTCTCCAATCCGTGAGAGTTAAAAGTGAAAGTGAAGTCGCTCAGTTGTGTCCGACTCTTAGCGACCCCAGGCTCCTCCATCCATGGGATTTTCCTGGCAAGAGTACTGGAGTGGGGTGCCATTGCCTTCTCCTATCCTTAATGAAGATGTTTAGAAATGAACTGAAATGTCTTTAGCATATTTTATTTCTTAGTCAAACCAAATAAGTCAGAACCCTGATACGGAAAACTTGCCACTTCATTTTGGGCTAAAATCTTAAAAAATAATCTGACTAGATTTCTCCTCAAATTGCTATTTTAGGATCATCTTATTATTATTGTTTTTAAAATTATTTTGGCTGCCCACCACGCACATGTGGGATCCTAGTTCCCTGACCAGGGGTTGAACCAACAGCTTCTCCATTTGAAAGGAGGAATCCTAACCACTGGACCACCAGGAAAGTTTCCAGGACCACATCTTATTTCTAACCACACTCATCCACCAAAGAGGAAAAAATATCAGTGATTAAGTGAAAATACCCTTGCTACTGCTGTGTTTAAAAAAAAAAAAATGTATCTTATTGAGGGATCTGTGACTGGCATTTTTCACAAACTGATGGACATCTATTCAGCCAGGGTGCTGCCCTACTCAAAACACGTTTTTCCTCTCAGCATTCTTAAGGAGCTCTGTGCACTCGCAGGATGCCAAAGATAACATCTAGATCAGCAATTTCTCATAAATCATTGGAACACGGAACATGAAACAAGAAGAAGAAATCAGGAATTCAATAATAAATATGGCAAGGTGCACAAACAAGAGAATTGAAACCAGATGAAAAGGAGCCGTTCAGAACAGAAGGTCAAGAAATGTGTTTCCCCCACTCCCTCAAAGGCTTGGAGTAATCCCTCTGGTTCTTCCCATCCACCACCAGCTTACTGCTCTGAGTTGGTTTTGGAATATTTATGTGGTGGATTTAAGGCCTTAACATACAACTGGAAAATTAGTGTTGTTTATCTTAGTGTGCTCGAAGCCCCAGGCTATTATGAAATGAAGAAGAAAAGAGTGTTTATTGTACTTTAGGGAAAACTGTGCCCATAAGCCTTGAAATAAACTCTAGATATGTGTGTATACCCATAGCTCAGTTTATACAACAGATTTTTTTAAAACTCAAAGTTACATATGTGATAATAAAGTAATGTGATTGGTTCTCTTTTAAAACAAAATGTCAGGATTTCTCAGAAGCCATCTTAGGAAGATAGGCTTATCTTAACACCATTGGCATTACTGAATATATTATGGGAATATCTCTTTGAGTCTTGAAATGCTGCAGTTCATTTTTAAAAACAGCTCCTCTGGTGGCAAGTCATCATTATTTGTCAGTGGATTTGAACTTCTGGAAACCCAGTCATTTCACAAGTATGGTTAATGATGTAGGTGAAATGATTTGTTAACAACAATGTAGAATAATACATTAATAATAAAAACCTTTCTTATTTCCAAGGCAAGATTATGAAATATGAGCAATGTCTCCCACACAATTATTCAATAATGTAAGCTGAATATTAGGGGTTTTTAGACTTGTTTATCTTAGAAAGTCTCATTTTACTCTTTCATTGTGAATATTTTAATTCAAAGTTAAATCACAATGAGAGTTCACTTGTAAAGGGCATTCCTCTTAAGCAATCATTATAGACTAACGATATTATGATGTGATAAAATAAATAGTTGACCACTTTGTCAGTTCAGGTTTATGAATGCTTGAATGGTTGTTTTTCTAAATCTGAACAATTTCATGGCATATTTTGTCATGGAATTATCTTCATGATGCTGAGTTGATGTACTTTCCTCCCTTCCAGTCTCTTTAGGTTGATTTATTTCCCCTTGATGTCAGTTTCCTGTGTTAGCCTTGTCAGAACTGGACCCTTGCACCAACTGAAAGCTTCTGTTAGCTGCTTTCTCAGAGGACCAGTTCTTTCTCTGCAGAGAGGCATTCTCTCCTCTATGGTCACCATTCAAAAGCAGCCTATTTCTGTTTTGTCTCCTAGGTTTCTTGATACATCGGAAAGCATCATTGTATGTGGTTAAGTGAGTGGGTATAACCAGAAGACCTGGACCAGTTACTGGCCTTCTGCTTGCCAACCTTGCGTTCTCATCCAAATTGCTTAACTGCTCTGTACCTCAGCCTTCTCATGGGCAAATCTGAAAAAAAATCATGACTCCTCATTTATGGTACTGTGAGGTTTAAATGCGTTAATGTATTAAAAATGCTGCAAACAGTATCTGGCATGTGGTGAGTCTCAGTAAATATTTGCTATTATCATTACATTAAAATAAATGTACAGAGTGAGCCTTTTTGTTGTTATAATTTTTCTTTAATTTAGAAATTTATGGAGAACATTTTCTGATACTTATAAACATGTTTTATAGCTGATGGCATTTTAGCTTGTGGATGCACCACAGTTTACTACAATAATTCTTATGTTTGATATTTAAGTGGTTCCCAGTTTTTGCTGTGTTAAATGATGTGATATCTTTGTTCATCTTTGTTTTCCTAAAGTAGTAGGAGTTCCTGAACAATTCCTTGGGGTGTGTGCATTTTAATCCTTTTAATTTTTCGTTTTTTTCTAAATGGGACACTAGAGGGACTCTGCTGGTGGTCCAGTGGCTAAGATTCTGCACTCCCAATGCAGGGGGTCCTGGTTTGATCCCAGGTCAGGGAACTAGATACCACATACCACAACTAAAGATCTTATATGCCTCAATGGAAATCAAAGATGCCTTGTGCCAAACTGAGACCTGGTGCAACCAAATAAATAATATAAATATTAAAGCAAATAAATAAATTGGACACTAGAAATGTATCAACTTACACTCACTCCCATCTGTAGAGTCTGCATTGATTTCTGTAGCTCCCTGTGCACACAGTATGCACATAGTTCCTCCTGTTGTACTTTAACCTGTGAACCCCTGCTGCACATTTACCAGACTCCTCATGTGGAAAAACAGGTTTCGCTGGTTCAATCATCCATATCAATGATTGATGTGCTTGGGATGTATCAACCCGAGTGTGTGGTTCTTCCACCTTGCCTTTGTCTTTCATCTTGATTTGCTTTCTCATTGTTCCTATTCCTTAATCCTTTTACATCCCGTTACATGTATATCTCTTCAGAAAGGCACAAGCTCCCAACCTCAGGAATTTTCTTCAGACAAGCTATCACCAGAGTTCTCGAAAGCTTGGGGTCACTGCAGCACAAAGATGGATCGTCTTCCTTTAAGCCAGAGGCTACAGAAGAAGAACAGAAAGGAAGTGTCACAGTGAAAACAGAGACAGGAGAAACAAAAAAATAAGCGACAAAACAGATACAAACGAGGGCAGTTAGGAACTTGTTAAGGGGCATAATTTTAAGGTAGGGATCACGTATGGGCAAGTCTTTTATATACTGAAATGAAAACATTCAAGAGATATTGTTAAGCATGAAAACAACGTATGGAACAGTGTGATCGAACAGTGTGTTCCTCTGGGTTAGAAAATAGGGTCTGGGAATATATGTTATTACTTTTTATGCATAACATACCTCTGCCAGAATGCAAAGAACACCAAAGGCTCTGATTTCCCCTGGAGAGGAAAACTGGGGAGTGGAGAAGAGGGATGTGAAAAGATTCTTTTCACTATTTAGCCTTTTGTACTATCTGAATTTTATATATGAATGTATTGTGTATTCAAAAGTAGGTAAGTAAAATATATTAAAACTTCTCCTATGGAATGCCTTGTTTTACCCCTTAACTGACACAATGCTTTTCTTCTTATAAGCTACTTTCTGCCTTTATCCTAAATTGTCCTATTAGCGTACATAATAAAGAACCTCTAAGACTAAAATGCTTTCTTCTGACAAAATTGTTAATTGTAAATTTCAATTATCCGGAGGCTGGATATGACAAATCTCTGTCATATAAAATCTTTGCAGGTTATCTTCATCTTCTTTTTATGTTTGGTGAAAACTAAGGGCTTAGAGGGTAGGAGGACAGTAATTGTTTCCAGGTTTCATAAAATCAGTGGCAGAGTTGGGAAAAAAAGGGTAATTTTCCCCTTGATGTCAGTTTCCTGTGTTAGCCTTGTCAGAACTGGACCCTTGCACCAACTGAAAGCTTCTGTTAGCTGCTTTCTCAGAGGACCAGTTCTTTCTCTGCAGAGAGGCATTCTCTCCTCTATGGTCACCATTCAAAAGCAGCCTATTTCTGTTTTGTCTCCTAGGTTTCTTGATACATCGGAAAGCATCATTGTATGTGGTTAAGTGAGTGGGTATAACCAGAAGACCTGGACCAGTTACTGGCCTTCTGCTTGCCAACCTTGCGTTCTCATCCAAATTGCTTAACTGCTCTGTACCTCAGCCTTCTCATGGGCAAATCTGAAAAAAAATCATGACTCCTCATTTATGGTACTGTGAGGTTTAAATGCGTTAATGTATTAAAAATGCTGCAAACAGTATCTGGCATGTGGTGAGTCTCAGTAAATATTTGCTATTATCATTACATTAAAATAAATGTACAGAGTGAGCCTTTTTGTTGTTATAATTTTTCTTTAATTTAGAAATTTATGGAGAACATTTTCTGATACTTATAAACATGTTTTATAGCTGATGGCATTTTAGCTTGTGGATGCACCACAGTTTACTACAATAATTCTTATGTTTGATATTTAAGTGGTTCCCAGTTTTTGCTGTGTTAAATGATGTGATATCTTTGTTCATCTTTGTTTTCCTAAAGTAGTAGGAGTTCCTGAACAATTCCTTGGGGTGTGTGCATTTTAATCCTTTTAATTTTTCGTTTTTTTCTAAATGGGACACTAGAGGGACTCTGCTGGTGGTCCAGTGGCTAAGATTCTGCACTCCCAATGCAGGGGGTCCTGGTTTGATCCCAGGTCAGGGAACTAGATACCACATACCACAACTAAAGATCTTATATGCCTCAATGGAAATCAAAGATGCCTTGTGCCAAACTGAGACCTGGTGCAACCAAATAAATAATATAAATATTAAAGCAAATAAATAAATTGGACACTAGAAATGTATCAACTTACACTCACTCCCATCTGTAGAGTCTGCATTGATTTCTGTAGCTCCCTGTGCACACAGTATGCACATAGTTCCTCCTGTTGTACTTTAACCTGTGAACCCCTGCTGCACATTTACCAGACTCCTCATGTGGAAAAACAGGTTTCGCTGGTTCAATCATCCATATCAATGATTGATGTGCTTGGGATGTATCAACCCGAGTGTGTGGTTCTTCCACCTTGCCTTTGTCTTTCATCTTGATTTGCTTTCTCATTGTTCCTATTCCTTAATCCTTTTACATCCCGTTACATGTATATCTCTTCAGAAAGGCACAAGCTCCCAACCTCAGGAATTTTCTTCAGACAAGCTATCACCAGAGTTCTCGAAAGCTTGGGGTCACTGCAGCACAAAGATGGATCGTCTTCCTTTAAGCCAGAGGCTACAGAAGAAGAACAGAAAGGAAGTGTCACAGTGAAAACAGAGACAGGAGAAACAAAAAAATAAGCGACAAAACAGATACAAACGAGGGCAGTTAGGAACTTGTTAAGGGGCATAATTTTAAGGTAGGGATCACGTATGGGCAAGTCTTTTATATACTGAAATGAAAACATTCAAGAGATATTGTTAAGCATGAAAACAACGTATGGAACAGTGTGATCGAACAGTGTGTTCCTCTGGGTTAGAAAATAGGGTCTGGGAATATATGTTATTACTTTTTATGCATAACATACCTCTGCCAGAATGCAAAGAACACCAAAGGCTCTGATTTCCCCTGGAGAGGAAAACTGGGGAGTGGAGAAGAGGGATGTGAAAAGATTCTTTTCACTATTTAGCCTTTTGTACTATCTGAATTTTATATATGAATGTATTGTGTATTCAAAAGTAGGTAAGTAAAATATATTAAAACTTCTCCTATGGAATGCCTTGTTTTACCCCTTAACTGACACAATGCTTTTCTTCTTATAAGCTACTTTCTGCCTTTATCCTAAATTGTCCTATTAGCGTACATAATAAAGAACCTCTAAGACTAAAATGCTTTCTTCTGACAAAATTGTTAATTGTAAATTTCAATTATCCGGAGGCTGGATATGACAAATCTCTGTCATATAAAATCTTTGCAGGTTATCTTCATCTTCTTTTTATGTTTGGTGAAAACTAAGGGCTTAGAGGGTAGGAGGACAGTAATTGTTTCCAGGTTTCATAAAATCAGTGGCAGAGTTGGGAAAAAAAGGGTAAACTTTTCTATCTCTTTTCCCTTCTTTCTTCTGTTTTTTTTTTCAAAAGAGAAAGCTCATTATGCTTAAGCTCCCACAGCTATATAGTCCAAAAACATTTTGGTCCTTTTTTTTTTTTTGCGGTACTCAAATAAAACTCAAAATGATACACTTGGAAAAGTAGTCTTAACAGCAATGAAAACAAACACTTTATGAAAACAACATCTATAAGCCTCAGTCTCTTGTCTTTTATCTTTACTATTTTCTCTGAGTCTGGCATGAAACAGACACACACCCGTCTCCACAGGGGTTAAACAGAGAACCACCCAAACATCACAAAACGCCTTCCAGAATTTTGATGACTTCCATTCCCCAACTCTGTGCACAAGGCCTGGCTGGTGGTGCAGGGACCACGGTGTCCTGGCAGGAACAGGCACTCGAGGTGAGTGTACCAGAGTCAGCAGTTCTCCTCGGCCCTGCACACGACGCCCACATCTTAGAACAAGCTCCGTCCTCTGTGCAGGGAGCAGAGCATGCCTAGCTTGTTCCACATCTAGGTCAAAGTCCATTTCTGCTCAAACTTAGAGTTGAGTCTTTGCTCCCACTTCGTTTTAGGCCAGCTTTTAGCATGACTTTGTTTAATTAGCTAAGCTTTTCCTTCTGTATATGATCAAAGGTAGGGATAGAAGTAGAACCGAAGGATCTGTCTTTTAGTGGAATCAGGACAAAGCTGGGGGTTAAGGCATTATTTCCTGGGTCTGTCTCTGAGAAAGGAACTCTCTTTGGGTTCCTGAACTCTAAATCCAGAGGGGTTGTACACAGGGGAAAAAATACAAATGATGCCTTAGATGCTAGTAGTGGTTTGAGTGTTTTGTGGGTAATTCCTATATTCTTCTTTATAACTTTTTATACTTTTCACATTTCCTGCTGTAAGCCCACTACTTAGTGGGTCTGTAAGCTTGAGTAGGTTACATTGTCTTGTGGAACATCTTAAGAAATCTTTAAATGGGGACAAGAGTAAAAGTTCTCAGGGCTTATGGAAGGGGTGACCTGAGGTCATGACTGTACAGTGTCTGACTTGCAGTTGTCACTCCATGAACTCTAGTTCCCTCACTACTGTGCTCTTCTTCACACTCTCCTTTCATTATGGGGCTTGATTTAGGACCAGCTGGGAGGTTCCTTCTGTGAGAGAAGATCTGTCCACAACTCTTCTTCTTGAAGTTTAGTGTCCACCAGAATCTCCTTGAGGGCTTGTTCAAAACAAACTGTTAAGTCCCTTCCCTAATGTTTCTGATTCAATAGGCCTGAGTAGGGTCTGATAATTAACTTTTTAGCATGTTCCCAATGATGTTAGTGTCCCTGGACAAGGGAACACACTTTAAGAACCATGGGTTTACAAGATGCATAGCAATAATTAATTTCAAATTATTCTAAACATGAATATCTGATCTTTGTCTTTCTTCCCTCCCTTTCTCCCTTCCTCCTCACACCCTTTTTTTTTTTTTTTTTTTTAATTTGGAGGTTATAGAAACCACCAGACTCTATTTCTCATCTCTGCATTTTGAGTCAACAGCTCAATTCTCTCTTATGTCAAGAAGCCGGGGGGAAGCAATAGCTCGAAGTATCTTATTTCATTTGGATACCAAAAAAAAGAGGGACAAGCGTTCTCTGCACAGCCCTTAATCTGGACTGATATATTTTACTAATAATAGAAAGACAGACTCTTTGAAGACTGATGCCTAAAAAAAGTTGGAAGCACTATAGGCATCCTGGTGCCAGGGAATATTTTTATATTTAGGATTTGTTTAATCTTTTATCAATATAAATATTTGAGAAATAAAATGGTCAGGAAAATTACTAAGGAAAATGTGTGAGGGTAGTGTGTGTGGAGTAGCAGCTTGATGCCTGAAAAGGCCCTCTTGGTCTCTCTAAATTTTACAAGATAGAAGTGCTGTGCTTGGCATTCACGAACCCCCTGAAGTTAAATGCAAGATGGCGTGTTTACTTCTCTTTCTGGGAAGAGGGACTATGGCCTTTGGTGGACTTTGACTTAGAAAAGATTTATACTGCCATGGAGACTTCCTTGGTCAAAAGCCATATGTTAATTTCTTGATGAATAAAGCAAATTCCTAGTGAGAAAGGGAGCTGGGTGCATGCACTGGCAACTGACCCATGGAAATATGAGTGAGGCGTGAAGTCTACCAGTGAACTCTGTCAGGGAACCACTGCTTTATCCTTTCTCGGCTTTAGTTCCCTCATCAGTAACCGGTAGTTAATAATAATACTCACCTAGCTGAGCTGGTGTCCAGTTTAATGAGAAGTTTGCAAGGCCCTTAACATAGTGCCTGGTTCGTGGTTGATGCTAAATCAATGGCAGCAAGTAGCCGTGGACGTCATGGCAAGTCTTTGGTTCCAACTCAAGAATCAGAGGTCTCCCCCAGGGAGGTAGTGCTATTACCCTCATTTTACAAATCATGAAACTGAGGCTCATTTTCAGGGCTTAGGGTGAGTTGTTATTTTATTAGCGCCCTGTTTTCTGCCAGTAAAATTGTATCATGTCATTATGTAAAAAATATAAATATTTTCTCTTTGTAGGAAACACTGTGATTTTCACGCACTCAACCTCTCAAACAAGCCTGAAAACCACTGGCCAAAGTAGGATTTTGGAAAATAGCTTGACCAAGACTGAGAATCTTAATCGTTTGATTCTAAACTCTGTGCTCTACCCACCCAACCACTGCCCTGGTTGCGAGTAACGCTAGTCCCTCCCACTTCTGTATCGTGTACCTTGGAATTAGTTTCGCATTTAGGCAAACACTTAGCCAAGAAAATGGAAATATGATACACATTGACACTTGCGAAACAACAGCACACACATACTACTTTTTTTTTTTTTCCTGGAAAAGGTGAAAGCAGACAGACTCCTGAGTAACATAACCTTTTAACCTATACTGCGGGGGTTGATGATGGCGCAGCTGAAATGCTTACTGTGACTGTCACAAATGTTATGAATCTCTCATGTCGTCACAGTTCCTTTTCTTAGCCAAGGATCTCACCAATGGAGCCTGTTAGGGTCTTGCTACTCAAAAATGTGGGCTACACACAGTCACAGTCGGATCAGTATTCCCAGGGAGCTTGTTAGAAATGCAGAATCTCAGGCCCACCCCCACTGCTGAATAAAAATGTACATTTTAATAAGATCCTCTGGTGATTCATATGCACATTAACATTTGAGAAGCCTGTGTTCAGGTAGCCAAAAAGTTTCTTCTGGGAAGTGTGAGAAGCTGCACCCTCCCCCCGCTCAGCCCACCTCCTCACACCCTGTGGTTTTTGGCTCACTGCTGCGTCCAAAGGATGTGCCTCATTTTGACCAGGGTTAACTGCCATCTTCTGAAAAGCCCAGAACCTAGAGAATTAGCAACCGGAAACAATCCCTCTGTTGCAGGAAAGGGAGGTCCCCTTCCAGGGCCCAAAACTGGGCTCTTGTCTAACATTCGGAAATGAATTGTCTGAGGAGACACGTGTGCTTACAAAGCAAGAGATTTTATTGGGAAAGGGCACCCGGGTGGAGAGCAATAGGATAAGGGAACCCAGGAGAACAGCTCTGTCCCTTGGCTTGCAGTCTCAGGTTTTATGGTGATGGGATTCATTTCCAGGTTGTCTTTAGCCAATCATTCTGACTTAGAGTCCTTCCAGGTGGTGCACGCCTTGTTCAGCCAAGATGGATGCCAGAGAGAAAGATTCTGGGAGGTGGTTGGACATGCGGTATTTCCTTTTGACCTTTCCCGAACTCTTCCAGTTGGTGGAGGCTTATTAGTTCCATGTTCCTTACCAGAACCTCCTGTCCTAAAACAACTCATGCAAATGGTTACCATGGTGCCTGGCCAGGACCGGAGGTTTCAATCAGTATGCTTCCCCTAACACCTTGTTTCAGCAAAATTTTTCTGCTTGGGCACTAATGGGTAAAGTGTTAAGGTGGTGCTCCCAGTGACAGACAGCAATTGGAGATTCATTCCCTATTGACTGACACTCCAAGAAGAGGATAGCAGGACAATTAAGGGAGGAGGCTGGGCCATGCCCAGAGCACACATCTCTCATTCCGGAAGTCAGGAGACTTCCCCGACCACACGCCCACAGAAAAGCTCCTTGCAGGCCAAAGTGGGAGAAATGTCAAGGGATTCTCTACCCATGTGCTTTTTTGTTAGGACACACCTTGGCTAAGAGATGTGTGTGCACACGTGGAAGGATCCTGAGATATACCAAATATGGACTGAGAACCAGGCAAATTAAAATGATTGGCCAAAGGAAAACCTAAAGAAATGCACCATATAAATATAAGTGATTTAAACTTCCATGAGGGCACAGCTCAGGGATTTTCCCTCTGAGTCAGCCTGTGAGTCTCTTCACATGTATTGTACTCTTTCCTCTTAATAAATACTTAATTAGCTTCACTACTTTCTGTCTTTGTGGAAATTCTTTTCTGCAAAGCCGAGGGACCAGGGCCCTTGTCACTGACTACTGGTCTAGTGGCTAGGATTTCACAGCAGCGACCCAGTTCAATCTCTGGCTGGAAATCCAAGCCTTTCTTCAAGGTGTTGCAGGCTGAGGCCACCAGAGATCACTGCGATCCCAAGGACTGTAGCCTGCCAGTCTCCTCTGTCCATGGAATTCTCCAGGCAAGAAGTGGGTTTTCTTGCGCATGTGTGGTTGGGGAGGTCTCCTGATTTGGGGAATGAGAGATATGTGGTCTGGGCAGGGTCCCGCCTCCTCCCTTAATTGTCCTGCTATTCTTGTCTTGGAGTTTCAGTCAATAGGGAATGAACCTCCCAACCCAGGGATTGAACCCTAGTCTCCTGCATTGCAGGCAAATTCTTACTGTCTGAGTCACAAGGAATTCTGACCCATTGTAATTAGGAGCTTACTGGAGAAGAGGAGGGGTTAGGAAGTGATGAGTTGAGAGAGACCTATTTAAAGCTGAAACATGGTTTCCACTTCTTGTTTTAACCCCTTCCTAGGGTCCTGTTCTAGATATGGCTGAGCCATTTACCAAGAAGAACTGCATTTGGTCAAAGTGCTTTATCTCAGTTCCACAGATACTAATTTTCAGAAAGTGTACCTGCCCTGGGCAAACTCATTTGATTCCATTAGTAGCCAAGAACAAGCTGACCGTGTAGATTCTGGGGCTGTCATTTCAATGTCACTATCACCATCACGTTGAAATCCACGAAGGATTTAAATGGCACTATCACTATTATTATTAAAATGGTCCTCAAACTTGGGATGCAAAACTCCCCAAGGAATGGAAAAGATGATGGCAGGTCCCCAAAGAGAGAAGAAAGAAGGCACATTGAGACCCCATGCATGGGAGCCGTGAAGATAGTCGTGGTAGGGCCAGCCTTTGACATGAGAAGCCCTGAGACTCTGCAGCAGCAAGTTCAGTATGGTCTCCTCACAGGCTTGGGGAAGTTTAGTGACTTGGTGAGGTCACAGAACTGAAAAGAGGCAGAAGTGGAACTAGAATTGAGTTTAATGGATTCCTTTGGCTTGGGAAAGTCCCCACTAGGAAAAAAAAAAAGTTTGCTATTCAAACTTTAGTTGCCTCACAGTCATCTGGAAGGCTCGTTGAAACATGGAGTACTGGCTTCCACCCAGATTGTGTGGCTCAGTAGGTTTGGAGTGGAATCTGAGGGATGGCATTTCTAACAAGTTCCCAGGCATTGCGAATACCACACTTTGAGAACCACTGCCCTACTGGATCCCTCCACTGCTAGATAGACAGCTCTGACTTTGCTTTCTTAACAGGTCTCTACCATGTTCTTAGCTTCTCTAGGAGGTCTGTCTATTAGAGTAACCCCCACTGCTGAATAAAAATGTACATTTTAATAAGATCCTCTGGTGATTCATATGCACATTAACATTTGAGAAGCCTGTGTTCAGGTAGCCAAAAAGTTTCTTCTGGGAAGTGTGAGAAGCTGCACCCTCCCCCCGCTCAGCCCACCTCCTCACACCCTGTGGTTTTTGGCTCACTGCTGCGTCCAAAGGATGTGCCTCATTTTGACCAGGGTTAACTGCCATCTTCTGAAAAGCCCAGAACCTAGAGAATTAGCAACCGGAAACAATCCCTCTGTTGCAGGAAAGGGAGGTCCCCTTCCAGGGCCCAAAACTGGGCTCTTGTCTAACATTCGGAAATGAATTGTCTGAGGAGACACGTGTGCTTACAAAGCAAGAGATTTTATTGGGAAAGGGCACCCGGGTGGAGAGCAATAGGATAAGGGAACCCAGGAGAACAGCTCTGTCCCTTGGCTTGCAGTCTCAGGTTTTATGGTGATGGGATTCGTTTCCAGGTTGTCTTTAGCCAATCATTCTGACTTAGAGTCCTTCCAGGTGGTGCACGCCTTGTTCAGCCAAGATGGATGCCAGAGAGAAAGATTCTGGGAGGTGGTTGGACATGCGGTATTTCCTTTTGACCTTTCCCGAACTCTTCCAGTTGGTGGAGGCTTATTAGTTCCATGTTCCTTACCAGAACCTCCTGTCCTAAAACAACTCATGCAAATGGTTACCATGGTGCCTGGCCAGGACCGGAGGTTTCAATCAGTATGCTTCCCCTAACACCTTGTTTCAGCAAAATTTTTCTGCTTGGGCACTAATGGGTAAAGTGTTAAGGTGGTGCTCCCAGTGACAGACAGCAATTGGAGATTCATTCCCTATTGACTGACACTCCAAGAAGAGGATAGCAGGACAATTAAGGGAGGAGGCTGGGCCATGCCCAGAGCACACATCTCTCATTCCGGAAGTCAGGAGACTTCCCCGACCACACGCCCACAGAAAAGCTCCTTGCAGGCCAAAGTGGGAGAAATGTCAAGGGATTCTCTACCCATGTGCTTTTTTGTTAGGACACACCTTGGCTAAGAGATGTGTGTGCACACGTGGAAGGATCCTGAGATATACCAAATATGGACTGAGAACCAGGCAAATTAAAATGATTGGCCAAAGGAAAACCTAAAGAAATGCACCATATAAATATAAGTGATTTAAACTTCCATGAGGGCACAGCTCAGGGATTTTCCCTCTGAGTCAGCCTGTGAGTCTCTTCACATGTATTGTACTCTTTCCTCTTAATAAATACTTAATTAGCTTCACTACTTTCTGTCTTTGTGGAAATTCTTTTCTGCAAAGCCGAGGGACCAGGGCCCTTGTCACTGACTACTGGTCTAGTGGCTAGGATTTCACAGCAGCGACCCAGTTCAATCTCTGGCTGGAAATCCAAGCCTTTCTTCAAGGTGTTGCAGGCTGAGGCCACCAGAGATCACTGCGATCCCAAGGACTGTAGCCTGCCAGTCTCCTCTGTCCATGGAATTCTCCAGGCAAGAAGTGGGTTTTCTTGCGCATGTGTGGTTGGGGAGGTCTCCTGATTTGGGGAATGAGAGATATGTGGTCTGGGCAGGGTCCCGCCTCCTCCCTTAATTGTCCTGCTATTCTTGTCTTGGAGTTTCAGTCAATAGGGAATGAACCTCCCAACCCAGGGATTGAACCCTAGTCTCCTGCATTGCAGGCAAATTCTTACTGTCTGAGTCACAAGGAATTCTGACCCATTGTAATTAGGAGCTTACTGGAGAAGAGGAGGGGTTAGGAAGTGATGAGTTGAGAGAGACCTATTTAAAGCTGAAACATGGTTTCCACTTCTTGTTTTAACCCCTTCCTAGGGTCCTGTTCTAGATATGGCTGAGCCATTTACCAAGAAGAACTGCATTTGGTCAAAGTGCTTTATCTCAGTTCCACAGATACTAATTTTCAGAAAGTGTACCTGCCCTGGGCAAACTCATTTGATTCCATTAGTAGCCAAGAACAAGCTGACCGTGTAGATTCTGGGGCTGTCATTTCAATGTCACTATCACCATCACGTTGAAATCCACGAAGGATTTAAATGGCACTATCACTATTATTATTAAAATGGTCCTCAAACTTGGGATGCAAAACTCCCCAAGGAATGGAAAAGATGATGGCAGGTCCCCAAAGAGAGAAGAAAGAAGGCACATTGAGACCCCATGCATGGGAGCCGTGAAGATAGTCGTGGTAGGGCCAGCCTTTGACATGAGAAGCCCTGAGACTCTGCAGCAGCAAGTTCAGTATGGTCTCCTCACAGGCTTGGGGAAGTTTAGTGACTTGGTGAGGTCACGGAACTGAAAAGAGGCAGAAGTGGAACTAGAATTGAGTTTAATGGATTCCTTTGGCTTGGGAAAGTCCCCACTAGGAAAAAAAAAAAGTTTGCTATTCAAACTTTAGTTGCCTCACAGTCATCTGGAAGGCTCGTTGAAACATGGAGTACTGGCTTCCACCCAGATTGTGTGGCTCAGTAGGTTTGGAGTGGAATCTGAGGGATGGCATTTCTAACAAGTTCCCAGGCATTGCGAATACCACACTTTGAGAACCACTGCCCTACTGGATCCCTCCACTGCTAGATAGACAGCTCTGACTTTGCTTTCTTAACAGGTCTCTACCATGTTCTTAGCTTCTCTAGGAGGTCTGTCTATTAGAGTACTGCTGCTGCTGCTGCTAAGTCACTTCAGTCGTGTCCGACTCTGTGTGACCCCATAGACGGCAGCCCTCCAGGCTCCCCCGTCCCTGGGATTCTCCAGGCAAGAACACTGGAGTGGGTTGCCATTTCCTTCTCCAATGCATGAAAGTGAAAAGTGAAAATGAAATCACTCAGTCATGTCTGACTGTTAGCGACCCCATGGACTGCAGCCCACCAGGCTCCTCCATCCATGGGATTCTCCAGGCAAGAGTACTGGAGTGGGGTGCCATTGCCTTCTCCACTATTAGAGTACAGCAGAGAAAAATAATAATCCATAATAGGGACAGGACAATGGGGGAATGCTCTTGCTTGATGGTCAACTCTCAGATTTTTATTCTATAGTACTGAATACTACAGCCTACAGACACATGTGCCAAAGAAAGCCTGAGAGGCTAAACGGACATATTCAATAAAATGTTAAAAGAAAGGGAGATACAGTAAAAGTCCATTTTATGCTGGAGAGGGTGGGGAGTAAAGGGAACCCTCTTACAATGGTGGTGGGAATGCAAACTAGTACAGCCACTATGGAGAACAGTGTGGAGATTCCTTAAAAAACTGGAAAGAGAACTGCCATATTACCCAGTAATCCCACTGCTGGGCATACACACCAAGGAAACCAGAATTGAAAGAGACACATGTACCCCAATGTTCATCACAACACTGTTTATAATAGCCAGGACACGGAAGCAACCTAGATGTCCATCGGCACACAAATGGATAAGAAAGATGTGGTACATATACACAGTGGAATATTACTCAGCTATTAAAAAGAATGCATTTGAATCAGTTCTAATGAGGTGGATGAAACTGGAGCCTATTATACAGAGTGAAGTAAGTCAGAAAGAAAAACACCAATACAGTATATTAATACATATATATGGAATTTAGAAATATGGTAATGGTGGCCCTGTATATGAGAGAGCAAAAGAGACACAGATGTAAAGAACAGACTTTTGGACTTTGGGGAGAAGGCGAGGGTGGGATGATTTGAGAGAACAGCATTGAAGCATGTGTATTACCATATGTGAAATAGATTGCCAGTCCAGGTTCGATGCATGAGACAGGGTGCTGAGGGCTGGTGCACTGGGATGACCCTGAGGGATAGGATAGGGAGGGAGGTGAGAGGGGTGTTCAGGATGGGGAACACATGTACACCCATGGCTGATTCAGATCAATGTATGGCAAAAACCACTACAATGGTTTTTGGTAAAGTAATTAGCCTCCAATTAAAATAAATTAATTAATTTTTAAAATAAAATAAAAGTCCATTTTAGCCATTGGGAACAATCATAGAGGAGAATTGGGAGTAAGGAATTTTGGAGTCTGAGAGGCTCTGGAATAACCACAAGAGTGAAAGAAGAAAGAGGAGAAAGGTGCAATGGTTTATAAACAAAATGCCTTTCATATCCGTAAACAGATGCAATTAGAGATTGAAGTGTCCTTTTGCTCCTGAACTGTTTCTCTGAGTGTAATATCATGTGTGTCTCGGCCCCATGGGTTCTGGGATTGTTGTTCAGTTACTAATTTGTGTCTGACTTTTTGTGACTGTATGAACTGCAGCATGCCAGGCTTTCTTGTCCTTCACTATCTCCCGGGGTTTGCTCAGACTCATGTCCATTGAGTTGGTGATGCTGTCTAAACATCTCATCCTCCGCCGCCCTTTTCTCCTTTTGCTTTCAATCTTTCCCATCATCAGGGTCTTTTCCAATGAGTAGGCTCTTTGCATCAGGTGGCCAAAGTATGGGAGCTTCAACTTCAGCATTGGTCCTTCCAATGAAAATTCAGAATTGATTTCTTTTAGGATGGACTGATTTGAATTCCTTGCTGTCCAAGGGACTCTCAAATGTCTTCTCTAGAACCACATATCGAAAGCATCAATTCTTCAGTGCTCAGCCTTCTTAAAGGCCCAATTCTCATATCCGTACATGACTACTGGAAAAACCATAGCTTTGACTATAAGGACCTGTTCTAGCAAAGTGATGTCTTTGTTTTTTAATATGCTGTCTAGGTTTGTCATAGCTTTTCTTTCAAGAAGCAAGCATCTTTTAATTTCTTGGCTGTAATCACTGTCTGCAGTGATTTTGGAGCCCAAAAAACAAAATCTGTCACTGTTTTCACTTTTTCCCCATTTATTTGCGGTGAACTGAATGGACCAGATACCATAATCTTAGTTTTTTGAATGTTGAGTTTTAAGTCAGCTTTTTCATTCTCCTGGGATTGACTGGGGACACTGAATTGGTCTTGCAGTGGTAATGGTGACTTTATTCTGACACACCTTATCATTCAATTCTTGTTAGAACTGGTGGCAAGACAGGAAGCTGGGAAAGCATATCAGAATTCCAAGGAAATTAAAAAACACTGATGTTGCATATCTAATTCTGAATTGTTTCTTAACTTTCACTGTGATTCTTCTTTGTTATCTGCAAACACTCTGAGAAATCTGTTACGTAAGACAGCATTGCCTTAGAGGATGAGGAAGTGTGTCTACACTGGGGTCAAAGTGATCATGAAAAGGACAGCAGCTGAGGGACTTTCCAGGTGGTCCAGTGGTTAAGACTGCCTTCCAATGCAAGGGGTATGGTTTTGCTCTCCGGTTGGAGAGCTAAAATCCTACATGCTCCACAGCAAAAACCCAACGAACAAACAAACAAAACAAAACGTAAAGCAGAAACAATATTATAACAAATTCAATAAAGACAAAGTTCTACGATTAAAAAAAAAATCTTTAAAAAAAGGAGCTGAGAAGACTAGTGATGAGGTAGACAAAGGACATGGAAATGAGCAGGAGTAGAGGTTTGGAGTGAGAGGTGACAGGCAAGCACCAGGATAATGTGTTCTCCAAGAATATGTATAGAGCACATGGATTTCTTAAAGTGATAATTTGTTTGGCCATTAAAAGCAAAGATGATCCCAAACACTGGGGAACAGTGGTGCCTCTTTACATTGGAGAAGAGAGCTGGATCCTTAATGCAATTTTTACAAACTGTTATAACTAATTTAAATGTTCATATGATCTGCCTTGAAACAGGAGGGCCACTGTGCTGAGAGGCAAGTCGCTGGGATGGCTTAGACTCAGTGGGAACCAGAATGCGATGAAGAAAGAGGAAAATCTCACAGGAAGCTCCATTTTGATATGTTCCCCGGTGGATTCGCCCCAATCAAAGAGTCTTGGACAAAGAGTTAAACATCTGGATTACAAGAAAATTTTTAAAAATGGTGGTATTCAGAAAGAACTTCAAAGCCTGATTTAATTTAACTGGTTAGCTTTTAGACTAAAAATATCATCTGCCTGGCTCTGCAATACTCGGAGAGTAATTTTACATTCCAGTACAACCTGACACAAAATCAAATTTCTATATTTTTGAGGCTTCAGTTTTGCTGCTCTCATTAAAGTTTATCTTTAGACCCGAGAGAAGTAGCCTATTTTTATGATATGTTATCATTATATTCTTTATTATACAATTATCATATACATCATTGTTATATGATGTATCATAATATCGTAAAATTGCCCAAAGCAGCAGCCCAGGATGCTGAAAGTGACCCAGCCCAGAAGACAGGTGCCCCAGTCTGGGCTATTATATGCAAAATAGCTCTGCTAGGTGCCTTTAATATAAAGACCATTTTACCCAGGAGGGTGAAACGTTAGATAATCCAAGTAGATTGCAGATGAAAGGACTCTGGAATCACACAACCCCAGTTCCAGCATTGACTAGTTCCATCTCTCCACCCTCAGTGTTCCCATCTGTAAAATGCAGGTGCTACGGGAGTGTGTGCTTAGCCGTGTCTGACTCTTCTCGACCCGTGGTCTGCAACCCGACAGGCTCTTCTGTCCACAGAATTTTCCAGGCAAGAATACTGGAGCGGGTTGCCACTGGGACTGACTGAATCTGTGTCTCCTGCATTGGCAGGTGGATTGCCACTGAGCCACCAACGAAGCTCTCAGAAATGCGAGTAGGAAGAGTGACTATTTCACAGCACAGTGCCTGGAATTTAGCACAGATTCAATAGATGTTAATATCCTGTTCCGTTTGGTGATGAGGGTTGTTACTTGGGAGCTTGCTAAGAGGAGCAGGATAGGAACATAAGGATTAATCTCATCTACAGGCCTTGAGAGACAGGACAGATAGAGGCCAAGGTGGTAGGCAGGTAGAGATTCCTGAGTCTAGGCCTGTTTTGAAATCTCTTAAGTGTCAAGCATGATCTGTAGGTGACATACACAAAATGCCTCACACATTCCGTTTCTCAGAAGTATATGGATGCTGTTATGCTCTTCAAAATGCAACTTCAGTATTTCCCGGGTGGTGCAGTGGATATGAATCTGCCTCCCAATGCAGGTGACATGGGTTCGATCCCTGGTCTGGGAGGATTCCATGTGTTGCAGAGCAGCTAAGCCTGTGTGCCACAACTACTGAGCCTGTGCACCACATTTACTAAAGCCCATGAGCCTAGAGCCCATGCTCTGCAACAAGAGAAGCCTGCACACAGCACAATTAACAAATAGATAAAAATCTGAAAAAAAAATCAACTTCATTAAAGTCAGTTTTGAATTTATAGTAGCCTTGGTCATGCTAAGTGTTCTCAACTAGAGAGCACAACTACTCAGGAACTTCCTTACCACTCCCCACTCCTTTTTTTTTCTTTAATAAACAAAACATTCTCCAATTGGAAAAGCCTGGCACTGTCACACCTGGGACTGGAGTCTTGTCCTAAACTGGGCAGGCAGGAAGGCTGAGGACACCTAGGTTTTGGGACTCAGGTGGACAAAGAAGTTGCAACAGAAAAACAGGGCCCTGAAAAATGTAGAGGGATCAGTTTTGCTCAGGCCACTCCCAGAAGAAATGCAAAATGTCAGAAAGTGGCCATGTCCTCAAAGCACACCTGGCTGTGTGAGGAATAAACAGATTTTGCATGGGGACTGGGAGATCTGAAATTCCATAGGCAAACCTAGATGCAATTGTTTGCTTTCCCCCACATTCTCCATTTCCTTTGTTTTCTCCTCTGCAGATTTTTCCTTCTTTCTCAGTTCCTCTTCTATTCACACTGCAGAGAACTCGATTCTAGTAGTGAGGAAAACTTGTGAAGCAAATATTTGTGTTGTATTCTAAATCAGTTGTCATTTGTTTTCCGTTTCCTCTGTTTACATTAGCTGGGCTTTGTTTGGAGAGGGGGTCACACACTCAAGCCTTAGCATGTGAAACAAAACAGGGATGACTCCCCAGCAACATGATGTGCTCAACCAAAGTGCTGTTAAAAGAGTCTAACTTTGGTAACAGAGTTTTTAACCATTTTATGCTTGCTCTCTGAAAGAACTGGTTGCCAACTGCAACCAACTTTGTAATATAACAAATTGTACAACTATTTGCCATTCCTGGAACTTTGAATCACTCCATAGATACTATGTTAAATCTTACTTTGGTATAAGGAATATTTTGTAATATAAAATTTTCCTTGTCATAAAATTATCCATCTTTGAATGTTACATTATACTCCACTATATAATGTAGCAACATGTATGCTATCACTATCCATTTGTTGGGGCAGCAGCAAGTTATTCTGTTTCTTACTAACATAAACTCTGCTGCAATGAACATCTTTGTGAACAAAAACACCACCTGCATTTGTAACCCTTTCCGTGGGATAGTCACCTTGAAGTGGAATTCTTTGGCCAAAGAATGTGAACATTTTGAGGGCTGTTGGCACTTATTGCTGAGTTGTTTTCCAGAAAAGTTGCACTGTCTTACAACTCTATACCCACTACTCCTACCCCTGTCTGCAGCCTCCACACAAGCACTATAAAAATAAAATGTGAAATGCTTAGCATATGGTACTTGGCACCTAGTAGTGACTCAGTAAAAGGTAATTGATGATGTTGAGGTTGAACAAGTTTATTCTCACAATGTCTCTTTGCAGAGGTGCCGGGCTTCTAAGCTCTTCTGGGTTGTACATCATCTAGACATCCTGAATCACCTGTTTATGTCCCTTCCCACATGCACTGTGGAGGGACTGACTAGCTATGTGTGTGTGTGCACTATATAGGGACTGATGAGCTAATGTGGCAAATTTTTTGAAACCGTCATTGGAAGGAAAATGGCCTAGTTTTACCTGCCCTGGATTTTCAATAGATGTCTAAGACTGTCGCTCAGCGGTTCTGAGCTCAGGCTGTACAATAGAATCATCTGGAAGCTCTGTAAACAATACCAGAGCATGGCCTTAGTTGGCTGAGGGCGGGGCCTGGACGTTGGCATTTAAAAAATTCTTCCCAGGTAATTCTAGTATAAGCAAAGGATGAGAATCCTAACCCAAAAGATTAATCGTTTGGAAATTCCAGGCACCACGTGGCATTGACTGAGGGACTTACTTAAAAGCTTTCTGGTGTCTCTCAAAGATTAGCCTAAGACTATGGGATGAAACGCTTAGGGGCCTCAATCTTCAACATATTGGCAAGTACTTACTAAGGTCCTGCCTGCCTGAAAGGCCAGAGAGATCAACTCCTTCTAGAGAAGTATTTTTCTCTGCATTTATAATCACTTGTGTAGTGCCCCTGAGGGAGGAACTGGAGCTCCACATGGTTAATTAACTTGATCCCAATATGGCTAGCAAGAGGCCGACCTGGGACTCAAACCCAGACCCTAAATTGTATGGTCTCTCTACAACACCATGTTGCCATTTAAAAAATTGCATTCATCTTTTTGTGTTCATGTAACTGATATTGGTTTTATTTTTTGCTATGTGGGGCTGACTTGGTTCCTCATTTTCAAAGATGCTTGCCTCTAAAAATGTCCGCTTGCTCCTAACAAACAATTGTATTTTGATCAGGTATTATGGGTGTGTTCTAGACATGGCCCAAGAGGAATGTAGCTGTATCTAGTCATCACTTTATAAATATTGATGAAGACTGGTACAAATGTTTTAAAGGAAACTTTATCTGAAGGAGTGTCTTGGACTTCAGCTGTTTCTTTTCATGTTTTTCAGACCTCCTACCCTGGCACTGAAATCCAAACAGCCAAGGTTGGGCCAAATCCCAGTGTTTGCTCATTAGTATGGCACCAGTGATCCTGTACCTGGTAGGATTCAGGGTAGGATGATTCCGGCGGCTGCAGTTGGCACACAGGTTATTGTCCCTGAGCTGTGATGAATATTTCATGACACAGTGGCTCCACAGAAGGAAGTACTGAGTTTCAGATCACTTTATGAACTCCTTTTATTCTAAGAGTGTGAGAAGAAAAAGCCCATTTTATAGCAAGAGTAAGCTAAGCTAAGCTAAGCTAAGTCACTTCAGTCGTGTCCGACTCTGTGCGACCCCATAGACGGCAGCCCACCAGGCTCCCCCGTCCCTGGGATTCTCCAGGCAAGAACACTGGAGTGGGTTGCCATTTAAAGGGAGGCAAAAATCCATAGCTCCACTTGCCTGAGGACACACGGTCACACTGGCCATGTCAGAGGGAAATGTGTGCCTTGGATGGGCCCACTTTTACCTTCATTTTTTCCTCTATTAGTTGCTCATTTATTTTTTTTTTTATGACCCCATAGACGGCAGCCCACCAGGCTCCCTCGTCCCTGGGATTCTCCAGGCAAGAACACTGGAGTGGGTTGCCATTTAAAGGGAGGCAAAAATCCATAGCTCCATTTGCCTGAGGACACACGGTCACACTGGCCATGTCAGAGGGAAATGTATGCCTTGGATGGGCCCACTTTTACCTTCATTTTTTCCTCTATTAGTTGCTCATTTATTTTTTTTTTTTAAAGGACCATTTTAAAAGTCTTTATTGACTTTGTTACAATACTACTTCTGTTTTATGTCTTGGTTTTATTGACCGTGAGGCCTGTGTGATCTTAGCTCCCCAACGAGGGATCAAACCCACATCCCTTGCATTGCAAGCAAGGTGAAGTCTTAACCACTGGACTGCCGAGGAATTCCTTAGTTGCACATTTAAAAGTTGGGGATAAAGACATATGCAGTCAACTGAATTGATTATAATAACAAAATTTAAAGCAATTAAATTGACAAACATTAAGGAAATGGTTAAAGGAAAAATATGGCTGGCCTATTCATCCTATGAAATAATGTAAATATTGAACATAATAGTTAAAAATCATTTTTCAATAGCTTGCAAAAATGCTTAAGCTATTGATATAAATGGTTTTCCTTCTTCATTTTCCTGACCTCTAAGCCTGAACCACATGTGTGCACTAAATTGCTTCAGTCATTTCTGACTCTTTGTGACCCCATGGACTGTAGCCCACCAAACTTCTCTGCCTATGTGTCCATGAGATTCTCCAGGCAAGAATACTGGTGTGTATGAACCACATGTGAGTTTGTGAGAAATGCAGACTCTCAGGCCCCACTCAAGCTCTGCTGAATCAGAATCTGCATTTTTGATAACATCTCCTGGTGATTCCCCACATTCACATTTGAGAAGCACTGATCTAAGTAAGGAGTTCTCCAAGACTCAGTCCCCAGACATCTTTACTCCATTGTAGCTGGAGTTAGAGATTCTAGCACCTGGTAGCATTAAATTTCTGATTCCCTTTGTCTGTGAAAATGGCCTCAGGGACTGGCATTTGTGTATTCACCTCAGGCATTCAAAAATCCCGACAAGATTGAGATCCATTGTCTATGATTTCCCCTGTGATACAATTAGAAAATGCATAACACCAAAGAGCATATATCTTGTTTATTAATGATGTGAAAACAACATAGAGAAAAAAAATCGAAAGAAAATATACCAAAATATTAACCATGATGCAAATAGAAGTGATTTTGGGGGCCACGGGTTGCTTACATAGTTCTCTGTATAATGATCACTAACATCAGACCACAGATTCAGATATGCAAGAGAGATACCTTTATTTTTATGTACTACAAATTAATTCCTCCTTAGAGCCTCCATCTGCTTGTGGTGAAAACTTTTCAGTCAATTCAGAGAGATCTCTGCAAATCAGGTTGGCTCAGTCAAGCTGCCAATGTTCCATGACATCAGTGTGCGAATACAAAATAGTACCCCTCCAGGCCGATGCAGCGCCACACCAGCACATGTGGTGTGATGGCAAAGCACAAACCAGTTTTGATCTCCACCTGCTCCCTGGAGTGTCTCTCTGCAATAAACAAAATGTGCACCTGTGTGTGGTGGTCCCAGGCTCTGCTAATTTAGGACCCCACTTCTTTAACATTTTTAGGTAAATTCCAGGAAGCTCTCATGGTGGCACTGGATTAGGAGCAGGTCAAAGAAGGCATGGAGTCCCCATAGTCTTCATCAGTGACATCGTCCTTGCTAAGCCACCCTGATTCCCATCTGACGTCCAACGGAGTTGCTTGACCAGACTGATGCCAGAGTGTCCTTGCTGGTCCAAAACTTCTCCCGGTTGGATTCTCTCTCAGGGCTTCCAAGCCCTCCTGGGAAATATTCAGCTGCTCCATGAATCTCTTCCCTGATGACATACCTGATGGCTCAGCAGGTGAAGAATCTCCCTGCAATGCAGGGAGACACAGAAGACTCAGGTTTGATCCCTGGGTTGGGAAGATCTGCTGGAGGAGGAAATGGCAACCCACTCCAGTATTCTTGACCGAAAAATCCCATGGACAAAGGAGCCTGGCAGGCTACAGCCCAAAGGGTCACAAAGAGTTGGACACATCTAAGTGACTAAATACACCACAAACCTCACAGGAAACAGGAAACTTCTGAGGCTATCACAGCCCTGGGGGCCTGGATATGCCTGCCACCAGGCCCTACATTGTGTCTGGTGATGCCGAGTAACACCTGCGATGCTCTTAAGCTCCGCCCACAGTGCCCCAAACCTTCCCATGGGGTTTTGCCATTTACCCCTCCCTGGGACTGGCTAGGGGCTGGGGCCGGGATGGGTAGAAGACAGAAGCCTTTCTCAGGTTTGTTCTTTGAATTTCCATCCAGAGAATCTTGCTCATTTGGGACAGGCAAATTGCTTCTTGGATCACCTTGCAGTCTTCCACATCTTTTGTTTATTCATGTACTCCTTGTCCTAGTCTAGGATTTACAAACCAAAATCCTAGGCCTTTCTTCTCCTTTTCTTCAGTTTCACCCCTCCCTAGCTCAGTGAGAGCCTTCCACTGAATGGTAGGAGAGAGGGGTACTTTTAAGGAAACAAGGGAAAAACTGTTGATTAACATCTTAAAGTACTATCCTGCTAGGTGTTCATGTTTTTTACAACATGGAGCTGCAGGAAAAAATTTTGCAGCGATTTTTTTTTAATAGAGAAGGTTATACTTACTTTTTTACAGTCACTTTCCTTCCTCTTATTCTCTTCCTGATAAAAAGACAGCCAGTGAATGCTCAGTCACGTCTTACTCTCTGTGACCCTGTGGACTGTAGCCCCCACCAGGCTCCTCAGTCCATGGAGTTTTCCAGGCAATAATACTGAAGTGGGTTGCCATACCCTCCTCCAGGGGATCTTCCTGACCCAAGTATCCAACCCACGTCTTTTGCATCTCCTGCATTGGAAGGCGGCTTCTTTACCAACTTTGCTGCCTGATGAGAAGACTACCATTGGCTAATGCTTCTAGAAGGCTTATTCTTTGCTCTGCATGATTGAGGGCACTTTGTACGTATTACCTCATTTCATCCTTGCTGTGATATGATCACCACCAATTTTGAGATGAGAAAATGCAGATGAGACATGCAGAAGTTAAGGTACTTGATCAAGGCCTTGCATCTACTGACTGGTGAAGGACCTTCAGGATTCAAGTTCAGCAGCTTCTGAAGAGCCCAACATCATAGGATGAGAAGTCAAACTGTTCTCTGCTCTGACCTACATGCCTCGCTTCCAGGATCAAGATCAGAAAGTTCTATTGGTCTACTTGAAGTTTAGAGGCCTTTCCTTCCTCACAAATCTGTTGTGGATATTTATCTTTTGAAAAGTCATTGGTAATTGTGGCTGTGTTTTTGCAGGTGGTCTGATGTCTGTTTATTGAAGAGAAAGTCAAGGTTCATGATGAAAACCTGACACTGGTTTTGAGTCATTCCTCAGAGGAAGCATAGTTTCTCACTAAGTGTTGTTGATCAAAATGGAATGAAGGCCGTAAAATTCAAAGCAGTGTTAGAAGCGCAGCGTTTACTCCCGGGAGCTTGCAGATGTCCGTGGGACATTTAGGAGCAATAACTAGGGGACAGGAGAGCTTCAGGCTGCCTCATCTCACCTCACCTAGTGAACAGTTGATCACAAGCTCACACACCCGTGAAATCACAGACAGCCAGCAGCTGGGAAATAGTTCTGGGGGAAGAAAAGCAACTTCGGGGGCAAGTCTTCCCTCCCGGGTGCTTGGATGGATGCACACAAGCTTCTCCAGGATAAGAAGACAGCTGGTGAATTTCTTTGAGAAACAGCTGGCACAAAGCTGCGACATATGATGGCTTTCAATGTATATTATTAATGGATTCTGTCATACCTCCTTCCTTGGAATTTAGAATCGTGTTATGGTCTGGTTGTGGAAATTTTGTTAAAAAGTTTTTCTTTCTGTATTAGTCTCCTCAGGCTGCTGTAACAAAATTCCACACACTGGGCAGCTTAAACAACAGAAACTAATTTTCTCACCATTCTGGAGGCTGGAAGTCAAAGATCAAGGTGATGGCAAGACTGGATTCCAGTGAGGCCTCTTTTCCTGATTTGCAGAGGCCACCTCACTCTGCGTCCTCTGGTGGTCTCTCCTATGTGCCCATAAGGAGAGAGAAAAAGAGTTCTCTGGTGTCTCTTCCTTCTTCTTATAAGGACCCCAGTGCCACTGGGTTAGGGTCCCTTATGACCGCATTGAACCTTAATTATCTCCTTGAAAGCCCATCTCCAAATACAGTCTCATTGGAGGTTAGGGTTTGAGATGAACACAATTCAGTCCATAACCTGTACTGGGCCCTGTTTTGGGTGCTGGGAAGGATACTTTCTGAAGACGCTTCAGTCTGTGCCTTAAAAAGCTTCTTGTTTAGACAGTATATTAAAAAGCAAAGACATCTCTTTGTTGACAAAGGTCCATGTAGTCAAAGCTGATGCTGAAGCTCCAATGACTTGTCCACCTGATGCGGAGAGCTGACTCATTAGAAAAGACCTTAATTCTGGGAAAGATTGAAGGCAGGAGGAGACAGGGGTGACAGAGGAGATGGTTGGATGGCATCACTGCCTCACTGGACATGAGTTTGAGCAAGCTCCGGGAGATAGTGAAGGACAGGGAAGCCTGGTGTGCTGCATTCCATGGGGTCGCAAAGAGTGGGACAGGACTGAGTGACTGCCAGCCACAGTAACAACAAAGATTAAAGACTGATTCTGTGGCCATTAGGATTGCGGGACGTACAGTGAGCTGTGGCCCCCACTGAAAACAGACCTCTACTTTATTTATTTTTATTGATGTATAGTTGATTTACAATGCTGGGTTAGCTTTTTAGGGTACAGCAAAATAATTCAGTTTTATGTATATTCTTTTTCAGATTCTTTTCCATTATAGTTTATTATAAGATAGTGAATATAGTTCCCTGTGCTATACAGTAGTAACTCGTCAATCTATTTTATATATAATAGTTTGTATTTGATAATTCCAAATGCCTCATTCATCCCTCCACCACCCTTTCCTCTTTGATAGCCATAAGTTTGTTTTCTATCAGACCTCTGCTTTAAGTGGTAATTCCTATGTGAGCTTTACTATGATGGTTTCTTGAGCAAGCAAATTCCACAAATATTCTGGATAGGGCTATTTTCTTGGTGTGGCAGAATTGTATATTGAAGCCCTTAGAGGTATCGATGAGATGAAGTTCTGGGAACTCCAGAGCAAGATCTGGGAGTGAACTTGGGCAATTAGACCAAACCATGGGGTTAAACCAAACCATTAAACCATGGGGTTTCCTGGGGTTCCAGTTCTGACCATCTGGGACAACCACTCACACACACTACACAATGTGTATAGCTACAGGTTCGAGAGGACAGGAAACTTGGCAGAGAGGATGGAGCAAAGCCTTTGGGATGGGGGTTACTGCAAGAGGAGGCCACAGGTCCCTCTCACATTACTAGCTATGTGAGGAAAAGGAAACTCTAAAGGAAAGACACAAACACAGGAAGCTGTATGCTCCACAGACCCAAAGACCTTTAAGCTCTTCACTAGCTGCAATTAAACTTCCACACTGAAGCCCCAAAATGTCCAAATGTCCTTGAATTTGACACTTGAGATTGGCCCCAGCCTGACAGGTAAAATTGTTCTTAACGGGGAGAACAAAAGGCCTGGGAGTACAGTTTTGCCCTTGAGCCACTAGGGGGCACACATGCCTTCCCTCTCAGCAGCAGAGGAGGAAGGGAAGGATCTGCATTAATTGTGATGTGGTCCGGAAGGCATTTCGTGTGCTATCAGCGTGGTTAGAAGCTCTCTTGGTCTTTTTTTGCGGGGGAGGAGAGAAGGGTAGGTGACCTGTCAAAGACTTCGTTATTTACACAGTAATACAATGTGTATTGTTGTTTAGTTGTTAAGTAGTGTCTGACTCTTTTCAACCCCATAGACTGTATGTAGCCTGGAGAAGGCGATGGCACCCCACTCCAGGACTCTTGCCTGGAAAACCCCATGGATGGAGGAGCCTGGTAGGCTACAGTCCATGGAATCGCTAAGAGTCGCACACGACTGAGCGACTTCACTTTCACTTCTCACTTTCATGCACTGGAGAAGGAAATGGCAACCCACTCCAGTGTTCTTGCCTGAAGAATCCCAGGGGCAGGGGAGCCTGGTGGGCTACCGTCTATGGGGTCGCACAGAGTCGGACACGACTGAAGCGACTTAGCAGCAGCAGCAGCGGACTGTAGCCTTCCAGGCTCCTCTGTCCATGGGATTCTCCAGGCAAGAGAACTGGAGTGGGATGCCATTCCTTTCTCCAGGGGACCGTCTCAGCCCAGGGATAGAACCCACGTCTCCTGCTTGGCAGGTGGATTCTTTATCCCTGAGCCACCAGGGAAGCCCTGAGCATGTATTGACCTTACATGGTAGACTAGCTGGTGGAAAGCACTAGGGTGTGATACCCCAAGCAAATAACAGTTTGTTTCAAGGTAGCTGACGTGTGAGTGTGTTGTGCATCATACAGGAGAGTACTATATGTGCAAGCACTAACTAGACATGCTGACTGACTTCAATACATTAACACAGTGTGTAAATATTGCTTCAGGTTAGAAATTATTTTTTGGTCCAAATCATGTCATCTTTTCAAAATACACCTGGAGAGAAAATGCTGCCCACATTTCAGAGAGCTTTTAAATTTCACTGAATAGTAGATTTTTACCCAAGCCCGCCCAAAGCTAGAAGGATATGAGTCACCAAATTGGGGATGCTGACCACGAGGAATGCTAGATCCCAGTTCCCCATCATCGCTTGTCCTGCCCTGGCCCCCTGTACAGATCTGTGGCTCCAGCCAGAAGTCGCTGGTATTCCTCGGTCTCCTGGGGCCTGCCTTCTCCAGGTCTCCCAGCCGCTGTAATCTGCTCACTTCTCATATATTTTCTCATATACCAAATAGAGAACCAACAAGAGCCTTCTTTATATTAGGGGTTATGGGACAAAGAGATCCGAATCATGAAGCCAGCATCCTCACTGGGGTTTGCCACCCTCAACTAATCAGCAGGAGGTAGGACCAAGGGCCGGAGAAGGCGATGGCACCCCACTCCGGTACTCTTGCCCGGAAAATGCCACGGACAGGGGAGCCTGGTGGGCTGCAGTCAATGAGGGTCGCTAAGAGTCGGACACGACTGAGCGACTTCACTTTCACTTTTCACTTTCATGCATTGGAGGAGGAAATGGCAACCCACTCCAGTGTTCTTGCCTGGAGAATCCCAGGGGTGGGCGACCCTGGTGAGCTGCCGTCTATGGGGTCGCACAGAGTCGGACACGACTGAAGGGACTTAGCAGCAGCAGGGGCAGCAGCAGCAGGACCAAGGGCAAGAGTCCTAGTTGAGAAGGGATGGTAAATTTGCTCCCTGTGGGCCAGGTTACTGGGTTTGATCCTTTCAGTTCCACTATCTCATTTAATCTTCCTACCATTCTAACTTTTCTGTTATTATCTCCATTTTACAGATAAGGAAACTAAGCATCAGAGCAGCTAAGTACTTTCTAATGTTCATATGGATCTGGGCTCTGAACTAGCATATATATTTCAGTCCTGACTTCAGTGTCACTATTTACTTTACCAGAACCACCTGAGGACTTCTCTATTTTCCTGGTTCTCCATGTAACTGAAGATCCTATATTGGCAATAGCAATGTGAGTGATGAGTGATGATGATGATGATATTAGCTAACTTTTATTGTCCAAGCAATGTGCTAAGATTTTCTCATAGCTCAGATGGTAAAATCTGCCTGCAAGGCAGGAGACCTGGGTTTGATTCCTGGGTCCAGAGGATCCCCTGGAAAAGGAAATGGCAACCCACTCCATTATTCTTGCTAAAAAATCCCGTGGCAGAGGAGCCTGTTGGGCTACAGTCCATGGGGTCTCGTCTCAAGAGTCAGATATGACTTAGCCACTAAACCATCACAATGTGCTAAGCACCAAATCTTCAATTCTCACAATGACTTTACACTGAAATTAGTATTATTATCACTGTTTCAGAGATGATGTACCTGAAGCTTAGGAATTTTAAGAAACTTGCACAAGGTCACACTACCTATAGGTGGAAGAGAGAGCCTGGATTTGAACCCAAGTCTGCCTCTAAGCTCAAATATTTAAACCACTGTGCTTTCCTGTGCATCCTGAGAATACTAAGTGAATGGAGATATACTCAGGCTGCACAACTATTCAGAAGATCTTTTAAAAATCTAAAATAGTATTTAGCGAAAAGGGGAACTTTCATGTCTTTATGTGGCATGCTATAATGATGCAGCTGGAAAAAAATGCTTACATGCTAAAATAGTAAACTTTCTAACTTTCTCTGCTTAGAAAAATAATCAACTATAATTATTTTCATTTATTCTGTTCTTGAATTGAAAATTTCTGGAGTCTGGCTTTAATTGCATAGAAAGTCAGCCTGAACTGTTATTGTTTGCCAGGAGCCTCTTTCATCATTTCTAACACCAGTTGATGGGCTCACTGGGATCTAGGGCATCAAGTTCATTGGTGTTTCTGGTTCAGTGAAGGCCTTAAGTAATCAAGGACAAAAGAATGAATGGCTATTACGTTTTCAACTACTAACATCTGGCTATAAAACAATGAGAAGGAAGTGGCAACCCACTCCAGTACTCTTGCCTGGAGAATCCCATGGACAAAGGAGCCTGGTGGGCTACAGTCCATGGGGTCGCAAAGAGTCGGACACAACTGAGCAAGTAACACACACACACACATACATAACACAGTGAATAATAGGGAGTGACCCAAGGAAAGTGGAAGTAAGGTTAACAATGAGCTTGAGTTAATAGTCTTGACACAAGGAAAGTGGAAGTAAGGTGAACAATGAACTTGAGTTAATAGTCTTGACACACTGAACCTGAGTCCATTGGGCTGCTATTCTACCTGCAATACTGGGAATGAAGTAGGGGAGTCCCTTCTTATCCCCACCTTGTAAAGGGTCAGGTATCAAACTGGATCTCAGAACTCGTCAGTACTTCCTGGAGCAGTATTTTTGTAACTCAGGGTGTGAGTATTTCCCTAACAATATTTCAAAGGGCAAATAAAAGGATGAGTTCATCAATGAGGGTCAGATGGGCATTACCTGAATATCTGGGATACCAGCGGCTCCACTATTTGGTGAGTGAACACTGAGGGTGATTTGATAAGGAGATAGGCATTGAACAGGATGGAGGTCCTGGCCACTGCCCCAAGGCAACAGCCCAAGGAGGAGGACTCACTTTAATTCCCTAGGTGGCAGCAGCCAACTAGGATTTAGAAGTCTCCAAGGGTGGGGCATCTCAGGGAAAGAAAGAGACGTGGAGAGAGGCTGGATTTAATACTGGGTTCAAGATTCTGAGGAGGGTGGTGAAGGATGTGGAAATGGGAGGCAGTGTAGCACAGTGTGGAGCTGGGATCAGGAAGCCTGCCTCTACGTTCAGCTCTGTCACTGGCTGGTCATGGGACCTGGGGCATGACCTCCCCCACCCAATCATCTTTCTCATCTTCACCTCCATCCAATAAGTAGGGTTGGATGAGGTCATCTCTAAGTACCTTTAGATATTATATGACTCACAATTTGATGATGGCCCTGGCATTTTTAATTAAATTCTTTATGATAAAAGAACTTGATTACATTGGAGGGAGTTATGGAGGGAAGGTGTATGTTCTAGAGAGATGCATTATGCCATTGTTTTCTTAATCATGTTCTATGTCCAGAGCACATGCTGACCTTCACAAACCAGGACACTGTTGTTATCCTACCATTGGTGAAGGTGTTTTGTGTGTGTGTGCGTGTGTGGGTGTGTGTGTGGTCGGGTGACATAATGTGATCCATCTATTGCTCCCTCTCAACTGAAACTTTTTGCAGTTTTCCAGAAGCTGTGCCCAAAGGGATGGAGCTTTTTACAATAGTACTGCCTTCCAGCTGACTGAACTGTGCCATGATTGTTTTAATTTCTTTTTTTTTCCCTTTGTGCCAGGCACTGTGCTAAGCCCTGCATATATTTCACATACCTGTATCTCTTTTATTCTACATTCAAGTAGCTTTTTTTAAATTAACTTATTTTTTTATTGAAGGATAATTGCTTTAAAGAATTTTGCTGTTTTCTGTCAAACCTCAACATGAATCAGCCATAGGTATACATATATCCCCTCCCTTTTGAACCTCCCTCCCATTTCCCTCCCCATCCCACCCTTCTAGGTTGATACAGAGCCCCTATTTGAGTTTCCTGAACCATACAGCAAATTCCTGTTGACTATTTATTTTACTTATGGTCATGTAAGTCTCCATGTTACTCTTTCCATACATCTCACTCTCTCTTCCTCTCTCTCCATGCCCATAAGTCTATTTTCTATGTCTGTTTCTCCATTGCTGCCCTGTAAGTAAATTCTTCAGTACCATTTTTCTAGATTCCGTATATATGCATTAGAATACGGTATTTCTTTTTCTCTTTCTGACTCACTTCACTCTGTATAATAGTTTCTAGGTTCATCCACCTCATAAGAATTGACTCAAATACATTCCTTTTTATGGTTGAGCGATATTCCATTGTGTATATGTACCACAACTTCTTTATCCATTCATTTGCCGAAGGGCAATAGGTTGCTTCCATGTTCTAGCTGTTGTAAATAGTGCTGCAATGAACAATGGGATACATGTATCTTTTTCAGTTTTGGTGTCCTCAGGGTATATGCCTAGCAGTGGGATTGCTGGATCATATGGTTGTTTTATTCCCAGTTTTTTAAGGAATCTCCATACCATCTTCCATAGTGGCTGTATCAATTTACATTCCCACCAACAGTGAAAGAGTGTTCCCTTTTCTCCACACCCTCTCCAGCATTTATTGTTTGTAGACTTTTTGATGATGGCCATTCAGACCAGTGTGAGGTGATATCTCATGTGGTTTTGATTTGTATTTCTCTAATAATGAGCAATATTGAGCATCTTTTCATGTGTTTATTAGCCATCTGTATGTCTTCTTTGAAGAAATGTCTGTTTAGGTCTTTTTCCCACTTTTTGATTGGGTTGTTTGTTTTTCTGGTATTGAGTTGTATGAGCTGCTTGTATATTTTGGAAATTAATCCTTTGTCAGTTGTTTCATTTGCTATTATTTTCTCCCATTCTGAGGGTTGTCTGTTCACCTTGCTTATAGTTTCCTTTGCTGTGAAAAAAACTTTTAAATTTAATCAGGTCCCATTTGTTTACTTCTGTTTTTATTTCTGTTACTCTAGGAGGTGGGTCATAGAGGATCTTGCTTTGATTTATGTCATCAAGTGTTCTGCCTGTGTTTTCCTCTAAGAGTTTTGCATTTTCTGGTCTTACATTTAGGTCTTTAATCCATTTTGAGTTTATTTTTGTGTATGGTGTTAGGAAGTGTTCTAAGTTCATTCTTGTACATGTTCAGTTCAGTTCAGTCGCTCAGTCGTATCTGACTCTTTGCAACCCCATGAATCGCAGCACACCAGGCCTCCCTGTTCATCATAATCTCCCGGAGTTCACTCAGACTCATGTCCATCAAGTCCGTGATGCCATCCAGCCATCTCATCCTCAGTCGTCCCCTTCTCCTCCTGCCCCCAATCCCTCCCAGCATCATAGTCTTTTCCAATGAGTCAATTGTTCTCATGAGGTGGCCAAAGTACTGGAGTTTCAGCTTTAGCATCATTCCTTCCAAAGAAATCCCAGGGCTGATCTCCTTCAGAATGGACCCAGCACCATTTATTGAAGAGGCTGTCTTTGTCCTATTGTGTATTCTTGCCTCCTTTGTCAAAAATAAGGTACCCATAAGTGCATGGATTTATTTCTGGGCTTTCTATCTTGTTCCCTTGGTCTATGTTTCTGTTTTTGTGCCAGTACCATACTGTCTTGATGACTGTAGCTTTGTAGTATAATCTGAAGTCAGGATGGTTGATTCCCCCAGCTCCATTTTTCTTTCTCAAGACTGCTTTGGCTATTCAGAGTCTGTGTTTCCATATGAATTGTAAAACTTTTTGTTCTAGTTCTGTGAAAAATGTCATTGGTGATTTGATAGGGATCACATTGAATCTGTAGATTGCGTTTGGTAGTATAATCATTTTTACAATATTGATTCTTCCTACCCAGGAACATAGAATATCTCTCCATCTGTTTATGTCATCTTTGATTTCTTTCATTCAGTTCAGTTCAGTTGCTCAGTCGTGTCCGACTCTTTACAGCCCCATGAACAGCAGCACACCAGGCCTCCCTGTCCATCACCAACTCCCAAAGTCTATCCAAACTCATATCCATTGAGTAGGTGGTGCCATCCAACTATCTCATCCTCTGTCATCACCTTCTCCTCCCGCCCTCAATCTTTCCCAGCAGTGTCTTATAATTTTCTATGTACAGTTCTTTTGTCTCCTTAGGTAGGTTTATTCCTAGATGTTTAATTCTTTTTGTTGCAATGGTGAATTGGATTGATTGATTCCTTAATTTCTCTTTCTGATTTTTCATTGTTAGTATATAGAAATGCAAGTGATTTCTGTGTATTGATTTTGTATCCTGCAACTTGGCTAAATTCACTGATCAGCTCTAGTAATTTTCTGATACTATCTTTAGGGTTTTCTATGTACAGTATCATGTCATCTGCAAACAGTGAGAGCTTTCTTTCTCACTGAAGAAACAAAAGAAACTCACAAGAAGAAAAAAAAACTTCTTTTCCGATCTGGATTCCTTTTCTTTTTCTTCTCTGATTGCTATAGCTAGGACTTCCAGAACTATGTTGAATAATAGTCATGAAAGTGGATACCCTTTCTTGTTCTTAATCTTAGAGGGAATGCTTTCCATTTTTCACCATTGAGAATAATGTTTGCTGTAGGCTTATCATATATGGCCTTTACTATGTTGAGGTAGGTTCCTTCTATGCCCATTTTTTGAAGAGTTTTAATCATAATTTAGTGCTGAATTTTGTCAAAGTTTTTTTCTGCATCTATTGAGTTGTCATATGGTTTTTACCTTTCAATTTGTTAGTATGGTCTGTCACATTGATTGATTTGCATATTTTGAAGAATCCTTGCATTCCTGGAATAAACCCAACTTGATCATGGTGTATGAGCTTTTTGATGTGTTGCTGAATTCTGTTTGCTAAAATTTTGTTGAGGATTTTTGCATCTATGTTCATCAGTGATATTGGCCTGTAGTTTTCTTTTTTTGTGTTGTCTTTGTCTGGTTTTGGTATCAGGGTGATGGTGGCCTCATAGAATGAGTTTGGAAGTGTTCCTTCCTCTGCAATTTTTTGAAAGAGTTTTAGAAGGATAGGCATTAGCTCTTCTCTAAATGTTTGATAGAATTCTCCTGTGAAGCCATCTGGTCCTGGGCTTTTGTTTTTGGGGAGATTTTTGATCACAGCTTCAATTTCAGTGCTTGTAATTGGGTTGTTCATAATTTCTATTTCTTCCTGGTTCAGTCTTGGAAGATTGAACTTTTCTAAGAATCTGTCCATTTCTTCCAGGTTATCTATTTTATTGCCATATAGTTGTTCATAATAGTCTCTTATAATCCTTTGTATTTCTGCATTGTCTGTTGTAACCTCTACTTTTTCATTTCTAATTTTGTTGATTTGATTCTTCTCTCTTTTTTTCTTGAGGAGTCTAGTTAAATGTTTGTCAATTTTGTTTATCTTCTCAAAGAACCAGCTTTTAGTTTTATTAATCTTTACTATTTTTTCTGGGCTTCCCTGGTGGCTCAGAGGTTAAAGCATCTGCCTGGAATGCGGGAGACCTGGGTTCGATCCCTGGGTCGGACAGATCCCCTGGAGAAGGAAATGGCAACCCCCTCCAGTACTTTTGCCTGGAGAATCCCATGGAGGGAGGAGCCTGGTAGGCTACAGTCCATGGGGTCGCAAAGAGCTGGACACAACTGAGCGACTTCACTCATTATCTAGTTTCATAGCATTGTGGTTGGAGAAGATGCTTGATATGATTTCAGTTTTCTTAAATTTGATTTGTGACCCAAGATGTAGTCTATCCTGGAGAATGTTCCATGGGCACTTGAGAAGGTGTATGGTTCTGCATTTGGATGGACTTTTTTGAAGTATCAATGAGATCCATCTCATCTAATGTATCATTTAAGACTCGTGTTTCCTTATTAATTTTTTGTTTTGATGATCTGTCTATTGGTGTGAGGGGGGTGTTAAAATCTACTACTATTATTGTGTTACTTTCAATTTCTCCTTTTATGTCTGTTAGTATTTATCTTATGTATTGAGGTGTTCCTATGTTGGGTGCATAGATATTTACAATTGTTATGTCTTCCTCTTGGATTGATCCCTTGATCACTATGTAGTGTCCTCCGTTATCTCTTGTCATCTTCTTTATTTTAAGGTCTATTTTGTCTGATATGAGGATTGCTACTCCAGCTTTCTTTTGCTTCCCATTTGCATAGAATATATTTGTCCATCCTCCCATTTTCAGTCTATATGTGTCTTGAGATCTGAAGTGGGTTTCTTGTAGACAGCATATATATGGGTCTTGTTTTTGTATCCATTCAGCCAGTTTGTGTCTTTTGGTTGGAACATTTAATCCATTTACTTTTAAAGTACTTATTGATATATATGTTCCTATTGCCATTTTCTAATTGTTTGGGGTTGCTTTTGTAGATTTTTTTTCTTCTCTTTTATTTCTTGACTATATAAGTCCATTTAACATTTGTTGTAAAGCTGCTTTGCTGGTACTGAATTCTTTTAACTTTTGCTTGTCTGAAAAGCTTTTTATTTCTCCATAAATTTTGAATGAGTTCCTTGCTGGGCACAGTAATCTTGGTTGTAGACTTTTCCCTTTCAGCACTTTAAATATACACTGCCATTCCCTTCTGGCCTGCAGAGTTTCTGCTGAAAGATCAGCTGTTAAGTGTATGGGGTTTCCCTTGTGGGTTACTTGTTGTTTCTCCCTTGCTGCTTTTAATATTCTTTCTTTGTGTTTAGTCTTTTTTAGTTTGATTAGTATGTGTCTTGGGCTTCCCTGGTGGCTCAGAGGTTAAAGTGTCTGCCTCCTCTCCTTGGGTTTATCCTGTATGAGACTCTTTGTGCCTCTTGGACTTGATTGACTATTTTCTTTTCCATGTTAGGGAAATTTTCAACTATAACCTCTTCAAGTATTTTCTCATACCCTTTTTCTCTTCTTCTTCTGGGACCCCTATAATTCAAATGTTGGTGTGTTTGATGTTGTTAGAGGTCTCTGAGACTATCCTCAGTTCTTTTCATTCTTTTTTCTTTATTCTGCTCTTCAGAAGTTATTTCCACCATTTTATCTTCTAGCTCACTGATTCATTCTGCTTCAGATATTCTGCTATTGATTCCTTCTAGAATATTTTTAATTTCAGTAATTGTGTTGTTTGTCTTTGTATGTTTATTCTTTAACTGTCCGAGGTCTTTGTTAATTGATTCTTACATTTTCTCCATTTTGTTTTCAAGATTTTTGATCATCTTTACTATTATTATTCTGAATTCTTTTTCAGGCAGTTTGCCTATTTCCTCTTCATTTATTTGGACTTCTGTGTTTCTGGTTTGTTCCTTCATTTGTTCAGTATTTCTCTGCCTTTACACTATTTTTTTTTTTTTTAAGTTATTGTGTTTGAGGTCTCCTTTTCCTAGGCTTCAAGGAAAGTTGAATTCTTTCCTTGAAGACTGTTGAATTCTTTCTCCCTTTTGGTTTCTGCTCTCCTAAGGTTGGTCCAGTGGTTTGCATGAGCTTTGTTTAGGGTGAGGTTTGTGCTGAGTTTTTGTTTGTTTTTCCTCCAATGAGCAAGGCTGAGTGAGGTGGTAATCCTGTCTGCTGAGGATTGGGTTTGTATTTTTGTTTTGTTTGTTGTTTAAATGAGGCGTCCTGCACAGGTGCTACTGGTGGTTGGGTGCTGCTGGGTCTTGTATTCAAGTGGTTTCCTTGGTGTGAGTTCTCACTAGTTGATACTCCCTAGGGTTAGTTCTCTGGTAGAGCTAACTAACTAGGGTTAGTTCTCTTGTAGGGTTAGTTCTTGGAGTCAGTGCTCCCTTTCCAAAGGCTCAGGGCTTGATCTCTGGTCAGGAATGAAGATTCCACAAGTGGTTTGTTATGGCCTTAAGTGAGATTAAAACAAATATCCAAAAACAAGAAACCAAAGATGAATCCCAGACAAGTGGCAGTTACAAAATCAGGAAAATAATAATTAAAGTAATGGAATATACACATATACATATAAACCCATGAGCAAAGTGAACACAGTCCAGCAAAAATAAAATACAGTAGATTGACCTGGCGAATAAAGAAAATCAAAAATTATATTTACCAGTTAAGAACAAACTGGAAAACAAAACTAAAGTGTCAAGTGAGGACTAAAGGAATGAAAACAAAATGAACAAATATGTTTAGAGGAAGGGAAAAAAAGAAAAGAAACAAAGAATAGATATGTAAAGTAAAACAGAGGTAGATGAAGAAGATTAATATACATTAAAGATTAGCTGCAAGGGGAAAAGAACAGTAAGAAAGGCAAACAAAGGGAT
Source organism: Cephalophus harveyi (assembly GCA_006410635.1). Lineage (NCBI taxonomy): Eukaryota > Metazoa > Chordata > Mammalia > Artiodactyla > Bovidae > Cephalophus > Cephalophus harveyi. The sequence goes on from SJYT01014294.1 coordinate 181,207, forward strand.
AAATGTAGAAAAATATAATAGATTTTTAAAATTAAAATTATTAAAAAATTTTTTTTTAAATGGAAGAAGAAAGAAAAAAGGGGAAAAAAAGAGGAAAACTCCACAGAACTGCAAAAAGCCCAATGTAGAAGCAGAGGTTTATAACTACAATAGAAAATGTGACTGACTATACACATATACATATAAACCCACAAGCAAAATCAAAGCAGTCCAACAAAATAAAGTACAATAGATTGATCCTGTGAACAAAGGAAACCAAAAATTATACCTACCAGAACAAAACTAACTAAAGCATAAACTGGAAAACAAAACTAAAGCAAGGTACCAAATGAGGAATAAAGCTAACAAATATGTTGAGAGGAAAGGAGAGAAAGAAAAGAAAGAATAGATATGCAAAGTTAAACAGTGGTAGATAAAGATTTATATACATTAAAGATTAACTACAAGGGGGAAAGAATAGTAGGAAAAGCAAACTAATAAGTGTAGAAAAAAATAATAATAGGTTTAAAAATTTAAATTAACTAAAGAGAAAAGAAAGAAAAGAGAGAAAAACTCCACAGAACTGCAAAAGCCCAGCGTAGAGGCAGAGGTTTGTGACAACAATAAAAATTGTGACTGAGGGAAAAAAAAGATCTTAAAAGCTTAATTGCATGTTTTAAGGGCCAATAAAACCAACAACTACAATGGGGTGGTGGGGGGAAGGAAAACAGAAAAAAATTCCAAAAGAATCTAGAGAACAAGTCAAAACATAAGAATAATAAATGTTTTTCTTAAGTCACAGCTGTCAGAGTCCTTTCCCTCACTGGTAGCCACAGTCCACCTCACCTCCCTAGGATGCCCTCCAACACTCTGCTGAACTCTGGACCTGCTCTGGGGGCAGCTCAGATTCTAACTGGTCCTACTCCTGTGTGTTCTTGCCTCCAATGTCCACAGCTATCAGAGCTAATGTGTTTTCTTTTGTGGGAGCTCTCGATGGCCTTTTACATATTCCATAGACACTGAGTCTGCTTAGTTGATGGTGTGGATTTAATCTGTAGCTTGTACAGCTGGTGAGAAGGTTTCGAGTCTTCATCCTTAGCCACACTGCCCCTGGGTTTCAATTGTGGTTTTATTTCCACCTCTATGTATGGGTTGTCCACTGGGGTTTAGCTCCTGAGGCTGCCCTGGAGGGCTTGGGTTTGTCCCTGAGAGGGCCAAGTGTGGAGGTGGTGCAGCTGCTTGGGTCGCAGGGGTTCTGGCAGCACCAAGTACTCAGGGGGGTTGGTAGCTTGGGCAGCAGGGAATATAGTGCCCTAGAAGGGGATCCCTAGTGGCTCAGACGGTAAAGAATCTGCCTGCAATGCAGGAGACCTGGGATTGATTCCTGGGTTGGGAAGATCCTCTGGAGAAGGGCATGGCAACCTACTCCAGTATTCTTGCCTGGAGAATCCCACGGACAGAGGAGGCTGGAGGGCTGCAGTCCATGAGGTCGCAAAGAGTCGGACACAACTGAGTGACTAAGCACCGCACAGAAGGGTATGGCAACCAGTATTGGCCAATACGCTCCAGTATTCTTGCCTGGAGAACCCCCTCTCTGACAGAGAAGCCTGGCAGGCCACAGTCTACAGGGTCACAAAGAGTCGGACAGGACCGAAGTGACCCTGCAGGCATAGATGCAAGGCTTCTTGCCTGTGGCAGCTCTGCGCCAGTGAGAGCTGAGTGTGAAGGTGGTGCAGCTGCTTGGCTTGTGGGGACCCTGGCGGTGCCAAGGGTGCAGGGACATGGACTGCCTCTGCCACAGGAGTTACGGCCCTATCAGAGTCTTTTTTCGAGCCTCTTGTAACTGGTGAACAGAATGCCTCTTTGGCCAGTCTTTCTCTGTAGCTCTGCTGTTCAGGCACTTAGAGGACTCCTTGCCTGGGGTCCTTCTCTGTTGTTCAGCATGTCAGGCACTTAAAGGGGCACCCTGGGTGGGCTCCTACTCTGTAGTTCAGAGCGTCAGGCGTTTGATGGGCCAGCCTCTCTATCGTTCAGCTGCGCATGCTGGCGTGTGGGCAGAGAGAGGCTTTGGTGAGGGCTCCACCCTCTATGCATGACTCAGCAGTATCGCCTTGCTTCCATGGCTGCCTGGCTTTCCTCCACCAGCATTTCCCACCACGATCTCCTCCCTCACATCCCTTCAATCTGTCTCTCCGCAGTCAACAGCAGCCCTCACCCTGGGATTGCTCCACAATCCCTAAACTCCAGCTCCCAGCCGCTGCCCCTTCCAGGAGACCAATGTTCCTATCCAGGGTATGTATGGCTGCGGCAAGGACTGTTTGATTCTTATTCCATTTAGGCTGCCACAGATCAGCTGTTTCACTCTCTGCCTTGAATGTTTCTCCTCTGACTCAGACAATTGCCCCGCTGTGGGGAACAGACCCCTGCTTCAGTTCCTTCACTCGCTGAGGGCAGGTCCAGTCCTACCAACACTCCCATTTTCCCGCCTCGTTCCTTCATCCTACTGAGTTTTGCATGGTTCTATATATTCTTTGCCACTGGTCAGGTACTCCTGTCCACTCTCAGCTGGTGTTCTGCATGCACTTCTGTGTCTGAAGGTGTATTCCTGATGTATCCTTGGAGAAAGATGAACTCCACGTCCACCTACTCCTCTGTCATCTTGTTCTCCCTCCCTCTCAACTGGATTTTAATTATCCTTGTTGAAACAAATCAATCTCTGAAGCCAAGTTCACCTTAATAAGAGCTATTATGCACAGAGCTTATTGTGTCTCAGGCACTATGCTAGGTGGTTTACAGATGTTATTTGATTTAGCCCTCAGGATAACTCTGTGGATTAGTACTAGTACATAGTATTATTTATAAATGAAACTTGGGGCACAGAGAGGTTTAACAACTTGCCTCAGTTCAGTTCAGTTCAGTCGCTCAGTCGTGTCCAACTCTTTGCGACCCCATGAATCGCAGCATGCCACGCCTCACTGTCCATCACCAACTCCCAGAGTTCACTCAGATTCATGGCCATCGAGTCAGTGATGCCATCCAGCCATCTCATCCTCTGTCATCCCCTTTTCCTCCTGCCCCCAATCCCTCCCAGCATCAAAGTCTTTTCCAATGAGTCAACTCTTCGCATGAGGTGGCCAAAGTACTGGAGTTTCAGCTTTAGCATCATTCCTTCCAAAGAAATCCCAGGACTGATCTCCTTCAGAATGGACTGGTTGGATCTCCTTGCAGTCCAAGGGACTCTCAAGAGTCTTCTCCAGCACCACAGTTCAAAAGCATCAATTCTTCAGTGCTCAGC